>CANTUR010000300.1:0-549730 GCA_947683625.1 Mallotus nudiflorus
TGAATTAGTTTTGTTGCCCCCAATTTAATTATATATTTATATATATTGTTGAGTTTTGTCTATTAAACCTTTACTTTTATTTTTTTTAATTTAGATTTGATGTTTAACCGTGTGACATTGTGGTTAAAGGCTTAAAAAAGCTTTTTTATTATTTTTTAATTTCTTTTTTGAGCACTACTTTTTTCAAATGGCTTTACTTTAAAAGCATCTAAACACATGCTTCTCTCAAAACAAATTTCCATGAAAAAACTTGATTCCAAATAGGCCCTTAAGAATATAAATTCTAGAGTTTTTCAGAAACAATTAAAAAATGGAAAAAATTTAAAATTTACGGTTAAACTTTTTTTTTTTCTTTCAAATGCATGTTGTTTCAAAAATTCAAAAATATGGTGGTTATTTACAAATACAAGCAACAACTTCACGAGAGCCATTCTCATCAACCAACTATAAATCGTACTACTGCAATAATATGCTTTTTTATCGTTACTCTTTTTTTTCTGTTATCTTGTCAAAACTAAAACGATCACGTTTAATGAGGTGACAACATGGAGTAGAATTGTTGGCTTCAAACTCTTCTAAAAGGAACAGGAAGTTGTGTCAAAATCTGGGGAGTTCCGTCAAAAAGTAAAACAGCATAAAAATGGGAAAAAATCATGTTCATGTTCCACAGAATTTGCCGTTTATGAGAAATGGAAAAGTTAAATTTGGAACAAGAAAAAAATCACCGTAAATTTTAAAATTGTGATTAAAAAAAAAACCATGTGCAGATTGATAATCCTTTTTGCTAACTATTCCTCACGGCAATAGTTGCTGATGGGATTGAAGCTAATGACACATAGCTAATTAGTTGGAGACTGCAATTTTGAATGATTAAAATATTTATAAAATTGAAGTTGTTTTGTTTGGAATTTAAATTTGGATAAAGGAAAGATTTTTTTTAAAGAAAGATAAAGAAAAGAATTAATGTAGTCTCAATTAGTTAAAAGGAAATAAATGCACTACTTCTTTCTTTTTATAAAATGACGTATCAAAAGCCCGCATTGGTCTTCCTATATATAGTTCTTTCTTTCTACAGTGGCATAATTTTTTACATTTGGCTTTATTCACAGGGTTGATACTGATTTCAACTAATAATTGTCTTTTTTTTTTCTTTTTGTTTGTGGCTTATATTAAATAGAATGATGTTTACAGATATGTTGTTGATATCTCAGTCTGTTATCATAATTTGGTTTTTGACATCTTTTTGCTGCTGAAGGTTAGGCAATCATATTACCCTCTGTTTTGCCAGAATTGCAGTGGTGCGTCAGCTTGCTGATGCTTCAGCCAGCGTGGATGCTTCTTCTCAATTGGGTTTCAGCTCATCACAACATCGCATGTTTCCTACCCTAACAAGAATTTGCAATACTCCTGTGACGAAAATTGATCATTGTCCCAGAAGGTCGATTTGACTTAGACCGGAGGTTGATCTTCTTCTACCTATTATGCTTGCTACTACTTCAATGTCCGGAGTCAGTCATCTTCATTAGTCCACAACTCCAACACGTAGCCGTTGCTGCTACTGCCTTATGGCCGTCCACCAATCTTAAACAAACTAGGATTATAACCCTAAAATGTGTTCTTGCACTTTATTTTAAAACTGGCCCATGAAATTGTGAAAGTCTTGATATATTTTGGCCCTTCAAATATGTGGCCCTTCTTGATGTAATGTTGCTCTGCATTTGATTATAATTGTATCAAGGGAAGACTAATTGGTTCCCTTCTAAGTAAGGGTTAGGGTTCGCTCTTGGTGCAACGTCTGGTTTCCTTTCTAGGGTTTTGTTTGTTGCTTTTCTTTAATCGTCAAATTTCCCTTTATTTGTCTTCTATTTATTCTCTTATTATTTCTTGTCTAATCATTCATTGTTTTATTTTACATTGATCTTTGTTACATTTTTTTCCTATTGTGTGTCCTTCATTACCATTCATCTTGTTTGAAATTTATTTTGCTTAAGCTTTCCATTCTTTTTTTTTTTAGCTGTGTGTTTATCAATTCCTGATCTCTAATTTTTTTATATAGATTAGTGATTGCCCTAGTTATATCTAGTTAGATGGAGAACGTAACTTCTAAAGGAGAGTCGGTGCAATCCCAACCAAAACACCCCTTGAACCTTCGAAACTTGGAATTGCAAATTTTGGAAATATAAGTGAGCACTTTTGTCTCGACTCCTCAACCTGAATTACTCTACTTGGCAAGCATAATGTTATCTGATAGAAACTTTAATAACTATTCCTTGATGGATACTATAAAAAGAGCATAAAGATCAAAAAAACTTTTGGTGTGTAAAGAATGGGGCAAGAATCTTTTTTATTTCGTTTTAAAGACAAGAGGGATATTGATTAGATGTTTTAGAATGAACCATGGCACTTTAAGAACAACATATTTTTAATCTAGTGAGTTACAGGAGATAAGCGGCCATCATCTTTATCTTTCCCCTGTGCATCTTTTTAGATTAGTGCATATGACCTCCCAATACAGACTATGAATGAATCTAATGCCAGATTAATAACACAATGTGTTAGGAATTTTATTAAGCTTGACAACCAAGAGGCTGATATTGAAGTCTAGTTTTTATGGTTCAAAGCTCATATTTGGGTTAGAGAGCCTTATTACGGGGAATTACTTTGAGGTTCAAGGAAAGGATGTCTAGATTCCCATCAAATATGAGAGTCTTCCTCTATTTTGTTTCTATTGTGGTAAAATAAGGCATACATTTAAGACTTGTAATGACTTTAAAGGAGAAATTGAGGATGCGTTGGGATAGTGGAGATATGGACCATGGTTAAAAGCACCTCCCATTAAAAGAAATAGTGAATTTAATACTACCAATGGATCTTTCAAATCAGCACTTTTCCAAGACATGGGTCAATCACCATCAAAAATCTAATCCCCATTATCCATACAAATATCACCACCCAAACTTTAACTTTACCTCCTTCATCAATTGCCCACCTTTTGACCACTACCCAAATCCAACTGGACCCTCATAAATCCCTTATTACTGCTCTTTTTCATTCTTTAAATAGAATGAATATTTGCACAGATTGCCCCACCCCCCCCCCCCAAAATGCCACGTAGCTCAACTGTCACGACCCAAAACAGGGGCCATGACCGGCGCTAGGGAACGGGAATTCTTTCGAATCCGGAACCCGTAGCAAGCCTAAAAATAAAATAAATATGCAATAATAACCATAAAAATATAATATGCAGCGGAAAATAAAAATCATAAATATTACAATATCATCCATATCAACTGGATTTAATTCAAAACTCATCACATCGCATATATATAATATTTAATACAAATCCAGTTTTAACATAATACATCTCTTTAAAAATAAAGTACATAAAATCCAATACTTTAATTTACAACTACTGCAGTGTCTAGATAAAATAAATAAGACTCAAGTATACAATTTACATAAAGAAGCCGGGGCGGAAGAAATCCGGCGTATCGACCTGCTACTGAGGTCTGAGGAAGTTGACTCTCCTGAAAAATAGTCAACGGAGGGGAGTCAGACCTCACTGAGTGAATTACTATAATATATATACATACACTCTAAGTGATAATGCATACAGTCAACAGTATATGAGTAATATGTATATATACAAGCAAGTTCATACAGATGCAGAAAAATCATTTTATATACTTTGTCTGAAAATCAACTTTTATGAAGGATCACATAGAACCCTAGAATATCGCAACCTCAGAAAATAGTGTTAAACAACACTCTAGCCATACAGGCTCACTGATTCCAAATATATCCACTTAATCCATATGGACAGTAGACTGGCCCCAAGACACTAAGTCAACCGAGCTCCAGCAGTCTGACTGCCAGTGTGATTGGCCCCGAGACACTTGGTCGACCGAGCTCCAGCAATCACACCCAAACCACATCTCACACATATCAATAATCATAATCAAATCAATATCCACAAATAGTTAGTATATAGCCTAAAACTATAGGCGTACCGGTACGTACTCGGTCCTAGTGCTGCCCACTAGGTAGCACGTTCTATTGATATCCTTCATTAATAAATAATAAAACATTCATTCACAAATACATGATGCATGAATTTAAATAAATCAACAATATAAACCATATCTATACTGGAAATATACCAAACATAAACCAGGTATATTTTGAGTATATATATGTCAAATAAATCCAATCAAATCATGAATTAAATTAAAAATATATTTAAAAACATTTTGAATATATTTTTATTAACAAAACATGTATATAATTTATTATATACCAAAAATATACCAAAAATATACTTGAATATAAATCACATTATTTATGCATATTCAGTCAAAATAAAACATGCATTTTCTAAATCATGCATCCTAAGCATATATATATAATATAGTAACTCACCTAATGCGCTCCACGAGACAGGTCCGACGGGCTTGGTCCACTAACCCTCGGTCTCGGCGCAACTAAATAAGAAATAATTAATCGATATCAGAATAACCCTAACAAAAATCCTAGAATTCAATCTAGAGTATTCAACACAGAATCGGAAATTAGGGTTCGACTGGATATCACGTTTTACGAGAATTCTACCGAAAATTCGACAGAACCTCCCCTGTAAAACGGACATCTCTCTACTCAAAAGAGTAGAGCCGACCCTGCATAGAAAATACACTTCAAAAATAAACACCACAATCAATCACAACCCCTCGGTCGGACTCCAGACTACAATCTGTCGACCGGGGTCCACAAACACAGAATATATATTCCCGATATACCGAAAATATCCTTAAATCACATAAATACATTTCATACGTAGAAATTACATAATAAATCTTGAAACACTGTAAAAAA
Organism: Mallotus nudiflorus; assembly: GCA_947683625.1. Lineage (NCBI taxonomy): Eukaryota > Viridiplantae > Streptophyta > Magnoliopsida > Malpighiales > Euphorbiaceae > Mallotus > Mallotus nudiflorus. Next base: position 4,870 of record CANTUR010000300.1, read on the forward strand.
CCGATTAAAACTCATTTTATTAGAAAAACCGTATATTATATATATAATTGAAAATAATTCCCGGAAAATGGTTTTAATTAGTTAAAAATACTAAATATTTTGTAGAAATCATTTTTATACCTTAAATAAATATTAAAACCAATTAAATTACATTTTTAGACAATTTAGAGTAAAATTACCAAAATACCCCTATATATATATATATACCTAAATTACTTCAAAAATTCACCAAAAATCATACAATTATCCAAAATTAATTTTCTCAACATATTTATCAATAATATCAATAATTAAACTCAATTAACCAATTAAATTCAATTTAAAACACAATTAACTTAATTTTACAAAATCACATAAACTTCAATAATTAAAAATAAATACTTGGAAATTCATAAAAATTCCAAATAAATTTCTATAATTCATTTCAACACCTAATTCAACCATAAATTCCAATTTCATAATTTAAATAATTAATTTCCGAAAATTAGAAAATAATATTAAAATATTCAAAAATACCCAAAAATCCAAACAATCTCCAAAAATTCTGCAAAAATTCATACATGAAGATTAAGCTACCAGGAACAACATTTGTGAAGGAATTTTCCATGAATCATCCAAATCGAAGCTCAAAAAAATCGAAAACCCAAAGAGGCCGAAATTTTCAAATCGAAACCTAAGCAATTCTAGACCATTTTAGCTCAAACCAAAGCTAGAATAACACTCACCGGAGCTCAAGGAGAAGATAGAGACCGGCGGGTGTCGAAAACGGTGGCCGGAGGAGGGAGAAACGGCGGTGAGAAAATGGTGGTCGGCGTCGGGCGCGGGAGAGAAAGAAGAAGAAGAAGAAAAAGAAAAAGAAAGAAAAGGAAAGAAAAAGAAAAAGAAAAAGAAAGAAAAAGGAAAAGAAAAAAAAAAGAAAATAAATAAAATAAATTAAAATAATTAAATATTAATAAATAATTAATAATAAAATAATAAATTTTAATAATTTAATAATAATTAAAATAATCAAATAATAATAAATAAATAATAAAATATTAGGGTAATAATAAACCCTAATTAAATAAATATACACACACAGGCTTTATTTAATAATTTAAAAATATGTATGAGTTCATGCAAACCCGTAAATACATTTAAAATAATTAATAATACATTGTTTACGTGGAAATTTCCCCGAAAATGAAAGTCCCGGGAAAATTTTACGTAAAATACTGAAAATAATAGACAGTAATTAAAATAAGTTTAAAATACATATTAACTCATAAAAATATCGTATAATGCATAAAAATTATTGACACTGTATATCCCGGTACAGTGTAAAAATATTTTTAAAAACACGGGATATTACATCAACTAAGCCATAATCATCAGCTCTAACTTCTTTCTTAAAAAATCCTAAAATAATTGCTTCCACCTCAATTCCTCTAGTCATCTCACACGCAGCAACCCATGTTGTTTCTAGCTCTGATAACCTATCTCTTCTGAGATATGATTCTTTGCCTGATAACCCAACCTTTCCCATAACCACTTCTGCTCTTTCACCTGAGCCAATATATGATGTCCACCTAAACTCTACAAATCTCTCCCTTATTCCTATGCCCATTTCTCCAAATACTATCAATTTTCATGAACCACCTTCATCTACTATCAAGTCCCTCACTAAGACATGGACTAGAATTAACTCCAACCCTTATCACAACTTTAAAAATTGGACATTTCCTCACATTCAAAAAGAAAATAAAGCTCCCATTTTATAAAATCCAAAAATAAAACAAAGCCTTCCACTAAATCCCAACAATCTTCTCAATTGTTTGATGTTGCTTGTGTTTATGATTTAACAGCGGAGGTTGCTCAGCAACCCTATGAATCGCCATGAGTTGTTTAAGTTAGAATTACCAAGGGCTTAGGAACCCTCAAATAATTCAAACTTTGAAGAATATTTTTCTTCAAAAAGATCTTACTTTGGTGTTTCTTATGGAAACTAAAAAGTTATCTATTGTATTGGTTAATTTGCATAATCATATGGGTTTTTATAATCAACTTGTTATTGCTTGTGAAGGAAATACTTCGAGTAGGAGAGGTGGCTTAGCTCTTTTTTGGAGATCCTCAATTTCTGTTGATATTTTATCGTATAGGCAACATTGGATTAATGTTTTGATATTGAATTCAAATTCCGTGAATAAATGGCATTTTATTAGTATTTATGGTTGGCCTCAGGAGTAGCATAAGAAATTTATATGGGATTTATTAAAAACTCTTGGTGGCAACCATTTGGGTCCTTGGGTGTGTGGGGGTGATTTTAATGAGATTCCTTTCTCTCATAAGAAAATTGGTAGAGTCCAACATAATTTTGACAAGATAGAAGAATTCCATAATGCTCTCTCAACCTGCTCTTTGTATGATTTGGGTTATTCTAGATTTCGATTCATTTGGTCCAACAATAGATCAGCTACTTTCAACGTGCAAAAACTCCTCGATAGGTTTATTAGTAATGATGAATAGGAAGCTTTATTCCCTAATTATAAGGTTTCCACTTTAACCTGTCAATCATCTAACCATTGTCCCATTCTCCTTCAATAGGAAATTAAAAAGCGTATAAAAAAAGAAGTAAGCAATTCAGGTTTGAATCGATATGTTTAGTTGATGAGAGCTGCAAAACCACTACTGTGGATTCTTGGCATAACATGGGATTGTGGACCCAATTTTCAGTTGTAAAATAAAAGTTGAAACTTGTAGTAGTGCTTGTAAGGAATAGGAACACTCTCACTTTGGCAATGTCTTATCTGCAATGAGAAAATTAAAATCTGAATTGGCGGAATTGCAAGGTTAGGATTAGGATGATGGTAATGTAGATGCTTAAAGGATAATTGAGAATAGGTTGGATGAGTTGTCTAAACAGGAAGAATGTCTTTAGCATCAAAAATCAAGAGTTTTATGAATGAAAGACAGAGATAATAATACTAGTTTCATCCATAAAATGGCTGTAAGAAGAAAGAGGAGAAACACCATTTACAAAATTCAATCTCTAGATGGTTATTGGTGTGAAGAAGAAGATGGGATTTGTAATATCCCGTGTTTTTAAATATTTTTACACTGTATCGGAATATACAGTGTTAATAATTTTTGTATATATATTACGATATTTTTACGAGTTGATGTGTATTTAAAACCTATTTTAATTATTATGTATTATTTACAGTACTTTACGTAAAATTTTCCCAGGACTTACATTTTCGGGAAAATTTTCACGTAAATAATTTATTATTAATTATTTTAAATATATTTTCGGACTTGCATGAACTCATACGTATTTTTAAAATACTAAATAAAGCCTATGTGTGCAATTTTTATTTAATTAGGGTTTAATATATATTACCCTAATATTTTATTATTTATTTATTAATTTATTGTTATTTAATTATTTTATTTATTATTAAATTATTAAAATATTAAATTATATGTGTGGATGTGAAATTTTTCAAATATTTTATTAAAATTTTTATTTTTTTCTTTTTTCTTTTTCTTTTTCTTTTTCTTTTCTTTTCTTTTTCTTTCTTTTTCTTTTTCTTTTTCTTCTTCTTCCTTCTCCCGCGCCCGACCACCCTTCCCCTCACCACTGCAAATCCCGACCACCTACCGTCAGTGTGCCTCCCTGCTTGCCATCGCCATTCCCAGCCATCCCCCGCCGCCAGCAGCCTCCTTCCCCAGCGTCGGCAGCCCCTTTTCTTCCATTTTGGCCGAAATCCTTCTCCTCGCCGTCGACGACGATTCCGGCCACCATTTTCGACACCGCCGGTCTCTTTATTCTCCTTGAGCTCCGGTGAGTGTGATTCTAGCTTTGGTTTGAGCTGAAATGGTCTAGATTTGCTTAGGTTTTGATTTTTCGAATTCGGTCATATTAGGGTTTTCAATTTTTTTGAGCTTTGAATTGATTGATTCATGAAAAATCCCTTCACAAATGTTGATCCTAGTAGCTTAATCTACATGTATGAATTTTTGTGGAATTTTTGGAGATTTTTTGGATTTTTGGGTATTTTTGAATATTTTAATATTATTTTCTAATTTTCGGAAATTAATTATTTAAATTATGAAATTGGGTTTTATGGTTAAATTAGGTGTTGAAATGAATTATGGGAATTTATTTGGAATTTTTATGAATTTCTATGTATTTATTTTGAATTATTGAAGTTTATGTAAATTTGGGAAAATTAGGGTTAATTATGTTTTTAATTGAAATTAATTGATTAATTGAGTTTAATTATTAATATTATTGATAAATATGTTGATAAAATTATTTTTGGATAATTGTATAATTTTTGGTGAATTTTTGAAGTAATTATAGTATATTTATATATATAAGGGTATTTTGGTAATTTTACCCTAAATTGGCTAAAAATGTAATTTAATTGGTTTTAATAGTTATTTAAAGTATAAAAATGATTTCTACAAATTATTTAGTATTTTTAACTAATTAAAACTATTTTTTTGTGAATTATTTTCAATTATATATATAATATACGGTTTTACTAATAAAATGAGTTTTTTGGTTTTTAATGTGTTTAAAGGTTAATTATGTAATTTCTACTTATAAACTGAATTTCTATGTTATAAGGATATTTTTGGTATTTCTGAAATTATTCTGTGAATTGTGGACCCCGGTCGGTGGACTGTAGTTTGGAGTCCGACCATGGGATTTTGATTGTGCTCTGTGTGGTTTTTCGAAGTGTGTTTCTTTGCAGGGTCGGCTCTACTCTTTTGAGTAGAGAGATGTCCGTTTTACAGGGGAGGTTCTGTCAAATTTTTGATAGAATTCTCGTAAAACGTGATATCCGGTCGAACCCTGATATCGATTCTATGTTTAATACTCTAGATCGAATTCTAGGATTTCTGTTAGGTTTATTCTGATGTCTATTATTTATTGCTTGTTTAGTTGCACCGAGACCGAGGGCTAGTGGACCAGGCCCGTCGGACCCGTCTCGTGGAGCGCACTAATTTGTGAGTTACTATACTATATATATATGCTTTAGGATGCATGATTTAGAAAGACATGTTTTATTTTGATTAAATATGCATAAATAATTTGATTATTTCTTAAGTTTATATTTAGTTTATTTTGGTTTATTTTTGGTATATAATAAATTGTATACATGTTTTGTTAATAAAACATATTTAAAATGTTTTTAAATATATTTCGAGCTTAATTTATGATTTAATTGGATTTATTTGACGTATATATACTCGAAATATACCTGATTTACTTTTGGTATATTTCTAGTATATATATGGTTTATGTTGATATTTTTTTGAACTTCATGCATCATTTATTTTTGTGAATGAATGTTTTATATTATTAATGATGAAGGATATCGATAGAACGTGCTACCTAGTGGACAGCACTAGGACCGAGTACGTACTGGTACGCCTATAGTATTTAGGCTATATTACTAACCTATTTGTGGATATTGATTGAATGTGATTATTTGATGTGTGAGATGTGATTTGGGTGTGATTGCTGGAGCTCGGTTGACCAAGTGTCTCGGGGCCAATCACACTGGCAGTCAGACTGCTGGAGCTCGATTGACTTAGTGTCTCGGGGTCAGTCTACTGTCTAAATGGACTAAGTGGATATATTTGGATTCAGTGAGCCTGTATGGCTAGAGTGTTGTCTAACACTGTTTTCGAGGTTACGATATTCTAGGGTTCTATGTGATCCTTCATAAAAGATGATTTTCAATAAAATATATATATATAATGATTTTATTGCATCTGTGTGTATTTGCTTGTATATATATTAGATATATATATATTGTTGATTGTATGCATTGTCATTTAGTGTGTATGTGTATATATTATAGTAATTCACTCAGTGAGGTCTGACTCCCCTCCGTTGATAATTTTTCAGGAGAGTCAACATCTTCAGACCTCAGTAGCAGGCCTGTACGCCGGATTTCTTCCGCCCCGACTTCTTTATGTAAACTGCTTCTCTGAGTCTTAAGTCTTATTTTTATAATCTAGACACTGCAGTAGTTGTAAATTAATGATGAGACATTATGTATTTTATTTATGCGAGATGCATTTTAAGAAATTGAATTGGATTGTATTAAAAAGATTTTATATATATGTGATGAGTTGAGATTTAAATTAAATCCAGTTAATGAAATTGTTATTATGATATTTATGATTTTTATTTCCGCTGCATTTTATATTGTTACTATTATTGCATGTTTTTATTTTATTTTTAGGCTTGCTACGGGTTCCGGATTCGAAAGAATTCTCGTTCCCTAGCGTCGATCATGACCCCTATTTTGGGTCGTGACAGGATTGCTCAAATTTTTTCAAATTACTTCAGAGAATTATTTTCTTCAGCTAACTTCCTTGACATGGATAGGGCAATTGTGTCTGTGGACAAATCATTAGATGTTCAACAAAGAGTTTTCTTGGTTAACCTTTCACTATGTATGAGATTTTTTTCTGCTTTATCTCATATACATCCTACGAAGGCTCCAGGCCTTGATGGTATGCTTGTACTTTTTTTCATAAATTTTGGCATGTTGTTGGTGATAAAGTGACTATTTATACTTTTTCCATTCTGAATAATGGAGCTTCCCTTGAACAATTTAATCAAACTCTTATTGCCCTTATTCCTAAAATCAAAGACCCTCTCATATCTGAAGACTTTAGACCTATTAGCCTTTGTATGTTCTTTTTAAAATTGTTACAAGGACTATAACTAATAGGCTTAAAGTTGTTCTTCCTTGTCTCATACATGAAACCCAATCTACATTTGTTCCAGGTAGATAAATTCTAGAAAATGGTCTCCTTGCTTTAGAACTTTTTCACCATATGAAAAATAAGAAAAATGGATTTATAACGAATAAGAAAGACTATAACTAATAGGATAAAATGGGCTTTCCTTCTAATTGGGTATCCTTGATTATGTCATATGTTTCCACTATGTCATATTTGATTCTTGTTGATGGTTGTTTAGGTCCTTTTTTCACCCCTTCTAGAGAATTGTGCCAGGATGACCCATTATCCCCTTATTTATTTTATTGTGTGCAGAAGCCTTTTTAGGTTTAATACAAAAGGCAGAGATTGACGAGTCATTGAATGGTTTGAAAATTAGCAAACAAGCTCCAAATATATCACTTTTTTTTTTTTTACAGATGATAGCATAATATTTGGAAGGGCCCCTTTAAGGGAGCTCCTTCCTATCAAAGATATCCTGTTATGCTATGAACAAGCTTCAGGTCAAAAAAATAAATTATGATAAGCTAGAGATCTCTTTTACTCCTAATCTCTCAGCTGACTATTGTGATTTATTAAAATCTTGTATAGGTGTGAGATAGGTTGATAAGCATGCCAAGTATCTAGGACTACCCTCTGCGATCTCTAGATCCCAAAAAAGCTTTTTAAGGATGTAGTGGATAAAGTGAGAAACAAGCTTTCATCATGGAAGGAGAAATCCTTATCTATTGCCAGGAAGCAAACTCTTGTCAAATCAGTTGCGCAATCCATCCCAGTATACCTAATGAGTTGCTTTAGATTCCCCATTTAGGTTTGCAAAACTCTCAATTCTATATTTGCCAATTTTTGTTGTAGACAAAAATCGGAGGAGAAGAAAATGCAGTGGTGTTCGTGGGAGAAGCTGTGCCAATCAAAGGCTGATGGAGGGATGGATTTAACAACATTGAAGCGTTTAATGCTGCTATGTTGGGGAAACAAGGTTGGAGATTAATGCAGGATCCCAACTCTCTTCTTACTCGGTCTCTTTAACCCCGATATTTTCCAAGGACTTCGTTTATGAAAGCTAGTCAAAGTTATGCACCAAGCTATTCATGGAAGAGTATTAGAGTAGCTAGGGATGTGCTTTCAAGAGGACTTCGATATAGAGTAGGAGATAGACAATCTATTCGAATATGGATTGATAAATGGTTGCCGAACCAACTAGATTTCCAAGTCCATTCAATATCTCCTGATGTCAATATGGATTAACGTGTAGCTTCTTTGATTGATGATGAGGGCCTTAGGTGGAAACGAGATGTATTATGCAACCTTTTCCTAACAAACATGGTGGGTCAGATTCTTGCTATCCCATTGAGTTAGCACCGTCCCCATGATTCTCTTATCTGGCATTTCACAAAGTCAGGTTTATACTCCGTTAAGTCTGCTTACCATTTGGCTTGTAAAATGTCGAATTATATGTTGAATAGAGGCCCTTCTTCTTCATCTTCTCATAATTGGAAATGGGTATGGCAGTTGTTTGTTCCCCCTAAAGTCAAGATTTTCTTTTGGCGGTTACTGAATAATCTTTTACCGGTGGGTTCTGAGCTTACAAGGCGTCGATTGAATTATAATGATATATGTTGTCGATGTGGTAATGGTACAGAATCACTAGAACACGCCTTCCGGGATTGTGGTTGCAGTCTTAGGTTCTGGTATACAAGTTGTCTTCGTTTATTTAATTTAGTGTCAGACCATTCCCTGTCTCTTATGGATTGGATTCTTCAGAAACGTGAGTAGCCCCAGAGCGAGGTATTCCTCACTTTTGTTATGTTGCTATGGTATTCCAGAAATAAGGTTGTCTTCGAGAGTGTCCACCTTAATATTTGTTCAGTGCTACCAACAAGCATATCGAGTGTTACATGATTATGAGGTAGCAAATGTCAATCCCTCTCCTCCTGAGACGATTTTGAGAGCTCAAACTTGGTGCCCTCCCTCTTGGGGATTCTTTAGAATCAATTCAGATGCTTCAATTAGACAGGGGAAGGGTGTGGTGATTAAAGATGATCATGGTTGAGTGTTGTGGGCAAAGTCGAGAAGAGAAACTGACGTCTTTACGCCTGAAATTGCAGAGGCATTAGCTTGCCATATGGGAGTTCAAATGGCCCTTCTAATCAGCTCCGACATGTTCTTGTTGAGTCTGACTCTTTGCCGTTGATTCAGAAGCTTAACTCCAATACTTTTCGATAACTCTGATTTGGGAATGCTTGCTCAAGATATTCGTTTCATCTGCTATGTTTTTTATACTGTTCGTTTTCTTTATTTTCCTAGAAATTGTAACTTAACAGCTCATAATATGGCCTCATATGCCTTGAGTCTAGCTAGCCATGAAGCGGTATGTGTTAACTCTTATCCTCCTCTTCATTTTTCAGATGTAATCCTTTCCTACTTTTCAATTCCATTGAATTTCCTCAAAAATAAAAAAATAAAAAAAAGAATTACAATTTTATAAGAATAAAAAAAGTCCTCTCTCTCAAAAAAAAAAAAAAATATATATATATATATATATATGGTTCAACTATTTATATCAACCGAAATGCTTGAATTGTTTGATTAGTATATCAAATGAATATTATGGGTATAAATTATTTTTAAATATAATTTGATAATATTTTTCTAATTATGTAAATTATATAAAAAGTATATAATAATATATAATAATTTACCATTTTTACTTTATTTATTATTTAAATTATTAATAGAAATTATTTGAAAATTAATGTTAAAAAAATGTAAATCTTGTTTACGTATTTTTTTTAAAAAAATATTATAGATATAATTATTATAATTATTTAATTGTTAGCTATAATTAAAAATAATATTAATTTTATCATAAATTATAAAAAATTAATTATATGCCTTTAATTTAAAAATAAGTTAGTTGTCATTAATTTTTTAAAAGATAATATAATCTAAATACAAAATAAATTTAAATGCTTCAAAATCAAACTGATCAAATTCATAATTGTATTAAATAAAAATAACTTTAGGAATCTCGTCAAACACCTAAAATCTAATTGGAAACCTCGTCAAATACCTAAAATGTAAAGAAAAACTTATATCCATTATCTAAATCAGGCTCAACAGTTTATTACTATCCCACTCACGTAAAGCCGAAGATTCAATCCACCTTTCGCAAAGTACAATAGTGGTAGTACATGGTTGTACTGCTGCTAACCAATATATGTGTTTTTCATAAGTTGTTGGGTCGAGTCAGCTGCCACTCAAGGAAGCAAAGGTTAGCTACCTAATGGCCATTATTTTGTTGGAGGTTGCTCAAGGGATGACACTATATTGATTACCAACTCCAATTCCTAGATGCTTAGATTTGAAGCCAGGTTAACAACTTTGAATTTTGTTATTATGTATTAGTAATTATTAATTTGTCTAATTAATTCTAAGACTCAATTTCATAATCGTATCTCAACTAATTGGTCTGGTGTCATTTTTTTTCACAAAATATCTCATGATGAATCCCACTTTTACTTTAAATCTCCACATTGGTCACTGAAGCATGTCGTAGAAGAAGAAAAATGTTGAATGCCACAAGTTGTAACATCCAACAATAAATTATAAATGAAAAAAACTCATTTGTTACTCTCATAAAGATAGATTGAGTAAAAAAAGAAAATAAAAAAATTATAAAAATTAAATAAGTTATTTTTTAAAAACTAAAGTGGTTATTTATCATATTTATGACATAATATATATGTTGTAATTTGTCAATATGTATAATTTTCTATAGAAAAAATAATCTAATAAAGTTAATTGGCAAATTGTTCAAAATTGACTCCATAATGATTAAGTCAATCAAGTTTGAACTCAAATTATTTTATAATATTTGATTCAATAGTTTTGTGAGTCTTACGGTGTATACTCACAAGACTATTGAATCAAATATTTTAATTATATATGTCTTTTTTCTATAATTTAATAATTTAAATGATAAATATTATAAGATAATATTATAGGTTCAATTCTCATTTTCCTTTCACTTTTAATCATTCAAAAATAAATAATTATATATATTTATTTTTTATTTTAATATAATTATATAAATATTTAATCGAATCGAATCCATTTCAAACTTAAATATTTTAAAATTCATGTATTATATATAGCTTCATAATTCTATACAGTTCATTCAATGAAATTGAATTAATTCAATTCTCCACTTAAGTTCAAACTTTTTAAAAAAAAATTAACCAAATTCAACTCAAATTTAAATTTGACCACATTTCAATTTGATTCCATTCATTTATTCTGAAATTTCTGCTGCAAAGTGCAAAGGCATGAAACCTCAATATCATTTATATTTTGTGCAAAAGTAAAATTGATTTTTGAAAAAAAAAATGTAGGAAAGAAAGTGAATCTAATCGATTACATGGACTAGATACATTAATTATAGATGTAAGTTATTCATTTTAGAAATATATTCCTTTTCTTTTCCTCTTTTTTTTTTCTTCTAACAAAAACAGCGATACAAATTAACAAATATAATATACAAATTGCAAGCATATGTACCCATGCATACATATTGATGAACTCCAACATCAGATTGAAACTATTGGACCGACTGTTTTATTTTCATTGAATAGTAACTTGTAATTATAGATGTAAAGATTTCAGAGTCCTACACCCATACCCTTCTTGGACCGACTGATTAAATCAGTAATCAGTCAAATGTCTAATGGCCTAAATTCAATGCAATTAGGTTCAATTTTTTACATCATTAATTTATTGAGCTAAGGTCTCAAAATTTGAACATGTACCTTTAGGTCCTAGGGGCTCCTCCTAAATCACCCGGGTTAGGCCTCTTCAGCTAGATTTTTAAAACCATCTAAAAAATTTTGATCTAAACTAAATTTTAAAATAACAAAATTATATATATATTTACTAAATATTTTTAATTTTTAATATCTCCTGCACACTATTGATGAAATAGTTAAATAATAATTTTTTCTTTAAAAATATTCTAAATTGTAGAATTTACATTCACCGTCATTAATTTAAAGTAAAGAACTATTGCATATTGTGTTGGTTCACGTCAGTTTGCTTTGGTTCCATCTATAAATATATTTACTTTGACTTTAGTTTCTAGCACTTGAAAGGTTCAGTTTTTATTATAAAAATATTATTAAATCAAACCAAACTGATCTTCAAATAATTTCAATTTATATAAATGTTTATAGTTTAATTTAATCAATTTAACACTAATATTTGGATTAAAGAAATAATATTAGTGTTTAAATACTTGAAACTGTTAATAAAATTATTTAAGACTACAATATTCCAATTGAAGTCGTTTAAATTTAGTTTGGATTATCGTTTTGGTTGTTTTTTAAGAAAGTAAATTAAATTAAATTAAAAAATAATAACAATAAATTTCATAAGTGTTATAAAAAAAATAACGTAATATTACAAGAGTCTAATAAGTTAAAAAAACTTAAAAATCCAAAAAGCCTAGATCAATCAAAGCTCGATTATTTTCCTAACACTTTTAATTTAATTCAATTTTATATAATTTCTAACTAAATCAATTTGTGCACATCTTTTTTCTTTTTAAAAAAAGTAACCAATGGTTCAGATAATAAATATTATAAAATAAAATTATGAATTTAATTCTTATTTTTCTCTTCACCTATAGTTGTTAAAAAGAAAAAATAAATTAAAATAAATTATCAATATAAAAAAGTTATTTAAAATGAAACAAATTTTATTTTTTTTAAAAGATAATTGAAATTAAAGGAAGGAGGAAGTATTTGAATGCTAGGTAAGAATTTTCCATTTATATATCATACCAAATTCACTGAATGAGACGATAAAATGTATGAAACGGTAATGAGTTAAAAAACATTGTTAATCAGTCAAAACGATTAGAATAATCGCTTGTTTTCAAACTGCTTCCGTGAGAAAGTTGACAAAAAATTGCAGCCAACGGAAGATCCACCGACCCGACCCGACCCTCATACCATTACCACGAAAGCTCTATATATATCAGACTTGAAAATTCACAAAAATTAATCATCCATCAGAAAGCATCAAATTTTGATAAATCTTTTTCTTTTTTCAAATTCAATTCTTTGTATACAATACACATAAATCATGTCTCAGGTAAACTTATCTTATCTCTCTGCATATAGTTATCATTCTTGATTATTGTTTTGGGTTCATCAAAATTTAATTGTTAGCATCTATTTCTTTGTTTTCCTTCTTCTTGTTCAGTGGATGGATTTGACGTTTTCTTTTGGGGTATTGGGTTTCTTGAATTTGGATTGTTGATTGGTTTTTTGCTTTGACTACTGGGTGTTCGATGATTTGGTTTTACTAGCTTTTCAGGTGATATTTGTGTAATTTGGATGGTTTTGTGCTATTTTTTTTTTATTAAAAAGTTGAATTAATCCAAAACCAAGAATTTTCATTCTTGGGTTTTCAAGAAACAAAATGTTTCCTCAGTTGACCTGTGAATTGAATGGCTAGTATAGGAGATTTTAGATAGAATTCATATGAAAAGTCAAATTTCTATACATCTTATGGTTCCCAGAAAGATTTTTGTTCAAATCTTTGTTACAAGTTAATTATATAATTAATCAGGTTTCAAGAATATCTGTTCTTATGTTGCTTTGATTTATGCTGTTCTTCCTCTTATTTTTTATTGGTTTCTTTACAATATTGTTATGTAGCTTAGATCTTTATAGGTCATGGCTCTAAGTATCAGGTTTGTCAGTCAGTTTGCACTGACTGTTTTTCTTTTTCTTGTTGTAAGAATTGTCTGTGTCAGTGTGAAATGTGTATGAAATTTATGGCTTTTCTTTTGTTCCTGTCCTCTGTTTTATGCCTGATCAGTTCCACATCCCTTCTGTTGCTATGTAGTTTGTATAGTCATGGAGGTTCACACACACACACACACCAGATGATTAGTTCAATTAAGGTCAATGTTAAATGCATATCTAGATAGATGCTGCAATTTGGGATCTTTTATACTTTGTTTGTTTTCCTTTAATGTGGTCAATCTGACAATTACTGTGATTTTGTTGCAGACTGTTGTGCTCAAGGTTGGTATGTCATGCCAAGGTTGTGTTGGTGCTGTGAAAAGGGTTTTGGGAAAAATGGAAGGTTTGCTGCAATCTTTGCTAGTAAACTTTTTTTTTTTGTGAAATGATTTTAGTTTGTTTTGCCAGTTATATTGCTCTTCTTGCTGATTCTGATTTTACGGAAGTACTTCCTCTTCAGTTTTATATCACAATTTGTTATTTTCTTGAAATGGTTCATATTGCAGTGTTTTGTAAGTCCAAAAAATGCGAGAAGTTAGTTTGATTGGATTCATTTTGTCAATTCTCATATTTTGGAAAGGTCATAGTTGCTAGAATTCAATTCCTTCAACTTCTTCTTCTTTTCTTTCTTTTAAGAAATTTTTAAGGCATGTCAAAAGTAATGAAAATGAAATCTTGCCACTAGTAGCATGAGTCAAGGGCGGCTTTGAGATAGACTTTGTTCAATAAGATGTGGTGTTGAAAATTTTACTTGAAGATCTTTTTTAAGAGGACTGTTCCAAGCATTTTTGTATGTGTGGCTCAGAAACTCTGTTGTGGGATTTTCGTCTATTGACAATTAATTGGGGCAACATAGGATATAAAACTGGTATTTTATTTGCAGATGTATAATATGTGGTTGAATAATTCCACATAAGATTTTTCAATTAGAAAGATAAGTGGGTTCCAATTTTCATGTAGTAAAAATTAATTCAGATTGATCACTCCATCATCGAGCATCCTTGTGTTTATAAGTGCACATATCAGTTCATATTTATTTGGTAACGGTTTCTGTTGTGTTTTAACCATGTTTAGGTGTGGACTCATATGACATTAATTTGGAGGAGCAAAAGGTTACAGTGAAAGGAAACGTGCAGCCAGATGCAGTTCTTCAGACCGTTTCAAAGACCGGCAAGAAGACTGCTTTCTGGGAATCAGAAGCACCTGCAGAACCTGATGCAAAGCCTGCAGAAACTGCAGCTGACCCTGATGCAAAGCCTGCAGAAAGTGTGGCTGTTGCTTGATGTTTCAAACTCCATTTGCCTTGTAAACTAGGTGTTACTGGACCATAATTTCTGAAACATAAAATGGCTGTAATCTGTATTGTCATAATGTTGCAGCACCCTTATGCATGCTTAGCCGGGAGCTACAATAAGTACTTTGATGCTTTCCTTGTGGTTGTCTGTATTGTTATTGAATAGATGTGCCTTGTTCGCTGTTCGAACCTCCTTAACTCCACTTCAAATCGCTCATCTTTTGATTTGTTACATTATTTAATTGCTTTAACAATTGAAGGCAATCTTAATAAGTGAACTCTTATATAATCAAGTCTTTTTGTCGTGCCTTCCTACCAAATTATTACATGGTTCGACTGTGCAGAATGTGACGACAGCATAGGGTGATTAAAGAGAGGATTTTAAAGAGTGGCGAAGACTCAAGTAGTGAAAATTTGACGTGCCATACGTACGAAATATGGCTTGCTGAGTAGTGAGTAGGATTTTCTTTCCTTTTTTCGCACTTCGCTGTTTTTAAGCGCTGTCAACGGTGAGCAAAAACTGAAGCGGCTCAAAACCTAATAAATTAGTTTTTTTTTTTTTTATTTTCTTTAAAGTCGAACTGATTAAAGCCTAAAAGGCATCAGCAAACAAAAGAGAAGCTAAAGCTTCTGCAGGGAGTTTTTTTTTTTTTTTTTCCTGATAAGCAGATAATTTTATTATAAAACCAGGAAAAACTTAGCATGACGATGCTAGCTAAACCCAAGCCAATAGGCCTCCAAAAAAAAAAAAAAAAAACCAACCTAAGCAAGCTCATAATAAGTGAAAAAATCTGGAAAGAAACAACGATCACAGAACAAAAAACAAACCGCAAACTGAATACAACAGCACTGATGCTACAAAAACAAGAAACCACGAGCAGAAGATAAGAAAAGAAAAGTGCAACCAAGGCTCCATCTTTACCTAGAAGGAAAGACTGAATCATCAACTAGGAACATGAAGAAAAGGAGTAGAACTCAGAGATGAGCAATAAAATCCATTTGCCTGACAACACCTTGCTTAGCCAACTGATCCGCAACAGAGTTACCTTCACGAGGCGTGTGAAAACAGCTTATGGGAGGAATGAAGTTCATGATAGTTCGGATTGTGTTAGCAAAGCCATTCAAAATCGATGGAGGTTGAGATAATCCTGATGCCCAAGAGATTGCTGATCTTGAGTCGGACTCTATAATGATTCCAAGAGTGGTGCACAGGAGAGAGGTTTGTTAGGAAGTGATTCGAATAGCATGAAGAATTGCTCGAAGCTTAGCTTCATTTGAATCAGCTATACCAATAGGGCAAGAGAATAAATACATGAAACATCCTACGTGGTTTCGAAGAAAACCTCCAATGTTGCTTTGACCCGGTTTACCAATGGATGATCCATCCATGTTCCATTTATGCCAAAGAACATTGGGACGAAATCTAATTGGATTATGCCAAGATTTAACAATATAAACATTATAAACTAATTCCAGGCCTGAGCAAGTTAAAGAAGGATAGAAGCATTTGAACCATGATACTGATCTATGAAAAATAGTGGCATAAATATCAGCAAAGTGAAGCTTTTGTCATTGAAGATAATGTCATTTCTAGAGAGCATAGAGACCATGAGGTTGCAAAGAAAATAATTATCCAAAATTTTGACTAAACTTTTCCACAAACCAGACTTCTCCATTGATAAAAAAGAGAAGTTAAATCCTTAAGACAACACAAAGAAAACCCCCACCAATTCAGCAAGAAACTCCAAATCTTCCAAGCCATCTTGCAATGAAGTAAAATATGATCCACTATTTCTCCAAATTTTTTGCAAAAAGGATATCGGTTCTCAGTTAGAGGATGAAGCCCAATTCTAACAAGCCAATCATGGATAGGAATTCTGTCGATACAGGCTAAAAAGGAAAAGAGCTCAGCCTTAGGAGCCGCCAAGTTAAGCCAAACATTATGAGCATTTAGAGTTCCAACAATTAAATCATGCCCAGTCACAGTTTTGCAGACAGAACTAACAGAGAAGATACCTTTTGAATGAGGTTTCCAAATTAGAGTATCCATTTTCATTGGATAAAGAGAAGCTGAATTGAGCAAATTCGGAGATGACATGAGTTTGAAAGCAACAGAGGATCCAATGATGAAAATTTATTTATGTGAATGTTAATTTTTGAATCTCAGGACTTAATTATAATTTTTCAAAGAGTTAATTGAAATGTTTTTTTAGGAACCAAATTGAAAAAGTTTTAATTTTTTTAGGGATCTTTTTGTAATTAAATGTTAAAAAATAATAATAAATAAATATTACTGATCGGAAATCTACTATTCTGATCGGATTTGTATTATTCCGATCAATATTTTTTACATTTTTAATTAATTTTTTATTTTTAAAAATTATTTTTCTCATTTTTGATTGGTTAAAAAAATTAAATAAAAAAGGAATAAAAATTTCCTGATAACCTATCATTATCAGGAAGTTCAATTTTGATTTTTTTGTTTTTATCTTTCATGATTTGTTATCAGAGGGATTAGGGTTTTGTTTCTAGAGCTATAAAAAGGGATGTTTTCTTCATTCTAAAGGGGGCTTCAGCTTTGAAAAAAAAATTACATAAAGCTTCTTCCTCACCTGTTTCTTTCAAAAAAAAAAAAAAAGGACAATGAGCAAAAAATCAAAGAGCAAGCTTTTCAATAAAAAAAAAAAAAGAAAAAAGGAAGCTTTGAAAAACATAGAAATTTTTAGATGAAAATTATTGTTCTTAAAAAGTCAATCAAGCCAGAGAAAAAAAATCAATTAGATTCTATTTCAACACGGTGAAATCTTATTTTGAGGAAGCATTCAAACACCGTCTGCACAACATTATTCATATCCTACTCTTTCCTTTTCTTTTTTAATTTTTATGTCATTATTTTCCTTTTTTAATTTTTTTATTTCCGTGTTTTTATTTGATTTTGGTTTTAATTCATTATTTTATTTTTCTTTGTTTATTAATTCTAACCTTATTTTCTTTTTTATTCTTCGTGTTTCATGTTGTTTTGTGATAATGAATATATGATTGAAATAAGGAAACTCACAGAGAATTCATGAATGAAAGCCAAGAGTTAAGATCCCAATTTAATTTTATTTTGCTCTGTTTGGTTTATTTTATTTGTCATGACATGAACCTAGGGGCACATGACCGGCACTAAGGAATGAGAAATCTTAAAGCTATCGAAAATCATAGTAAGCCTTAAAAAAACGCAGAATATTACACTTTAAAACCTTACAATAAAATAATTTAATCATGATGCACATTATCAAACTGATTGTTCTCAATTTAAACAAACCCTGTCATCATCATGAATAAATAAACATCATTAGTTATACAAAATAGTATCTCAGTACATAAATCTCAATACATAATATTTAACTTAAAATATGCAGTTATACAGTTCTACTGCGGTACACGGATACTAATACAAATACAACTATATAGATCTATATAAGATAGCCGGTGAAGAAACTACTCGGCGCAGAGAAGTAGGCCTAACAGAAGACTCCCAAACTCTTGAAAAAAATAAATTGAGGGAAGTCAGACCTCACCGATTAAGCTTATAAAAGAAATGAATGTGGTTGGAAAATTCCTTTTAAAATAGGTTTTTGTGAAAATAATATATTTTAACTTTTATTCAAATTCCTTGATATATATATATATATATATATATATATATATATATATATATATATATATATATATATATATCCTCATATTTCAAAGGAGGAATAAATTTTAAATGCTTTTAAAACATTATAGTATAAAAATTAGGTAGAACCCTAGTTCTCAATTCTAACAGTCAATCGGCTCACTTATATCCAAGACTACCAGATCCCGAGAGTAAAGCATCACCAGGATGGATAGCTGCAGTCACATCACTTAATCCAATATCAATGACGGTGTTTGAGAGCAAAATATCACCAGACCTTCGGCCCAACGATTTAATAAATATTAATCTAATTATACTGACGGTGTCCGAGAGCAAAGCATCACCAGACCTTCAGCCCCAATATTTAATCAATAAATCAAATATCATATTATTAGCGATGTCCGAGAGTAAAGCATCACCAGACCTTCGGCCCTAGTAATATAATTAAGATAATCAAATATTTTACTGGTGCGCACACGGTCCTGATGAAACTCATCAGGTAACCCATTCTACCGTAGTTTATTTAAAATAAATGAAAATAGAACAAGGAAAATTACAATAAATAAAAATAAAATAAATCAACTATAAATTAAATAATTCAACATTATTTAAAGAATACCGACTAGAATCTCATAAATATAAATTCAATAACAATTATGTACTTAATTCAAAAATCCGACATGCAAATAAAATATTAACTTATACGATGAAGGCGCTCCTCTAATATGTCGTGTCCGACCTTGATTGGTAGACGTGGCCGGAGAGGCAGCTAAAAAATAGAAATTAAAATAATTATCAGAAAACAGAGACCCTAACTTCTAGAATTTCTAAGGAAGACTCGACTTGGAATTCAAAAATTACAATTGACCCAATGTCACATTTTACGAGAAATCTATCAAAAATTCAGCAGAGTTTCCTTTGTAAAACTAACATTCCTCTACTGAAGTAGAGTGAACCTTGCAAGCAAACACACTTCTAAACTTCCCACAAGCTTAACACCTTAGGTTGGGACCCCCGAACTACACAATTCCCAACCAAGGTTCACAATATACAATAAAATAAATATTAAATAATAATATATTAAAATCACTAAAAATCCATAAATTCAATAATAAATCATAATATAATTTATTTAAACATCAAAACACTAAATGTAAATATTGTTCACAACAAATAATAAAATCTCAAATAATTAATATAATTATATAAAAATCCAATTTGTCCAAATATTCAATATAAAATAGTCACTTTCACATTTAATTATTCAAATAGCTTAATTTTATAATAAAAGTAATTTAGAATCCATTTAATCACCAAAATGGTAAATAACATTTTATTTGAATATAATTTTTGAAAATTAGTATTAATTAGCTAAAAATAGTAAATAATTTAACAAAATTAATTTAATACCTTATAAAATTCTAAAATAATTCAAAACATAATATTTAACTATATTTTCAACAAAATCACACAATTAACCTATAATTCCAAAAATCACATAATATTAATAATTCCTAAAAAATTATATAAATTCATTAAAAACTATTTTATTAATACTAAAATTACTAACTTAAATTACTAACACTAATTAACTCAAATTTCCAACAAAAATAACTAATTAACATAATTAACAAAAATTCAATTTATATTATTAAAATATTCAAAAATACCCATAAATCAAATTAATTCAAAAAAATTACACAAAAATTATTTTTGGGAAGCTTGAACTAAATACAACAACTTTATTAAAGAGAAAAACCATGGATCAAAGGCAAAAATTAAATAAAAATACAAAACCCTAATTAGACATAAACAAAAACTAGCTCAAAACTCAAAATCAAGGGAGAATGAGCTTCAATGGAGGTTAGAAATGGACTCACCGTATCTTAAGGAGTTCAGCAAGCCCAAGAACTCGAGCTGAGTCCATCGGAGTCGACTCCGATAAGGGAAACTTCTTCTCGACTGTTGCTACAACTTGCAAGCTCCAGCAGCTTCAGGCACTCCTCAACAGCGGCAGTCAACGTCTAGAGGAAGGGGGAGATACTGGTGGCAAGTGGTGGCAGTTCGGTGAGGCTCGGTGGTTCTGTTGCACAGAGACAGGCCGAAGAAAAGGGAAGAAGGAGAAGGGAGGGGTGGGTAGGAGGGTGTAAGCACCCAATTTCGGGATGCAATTGTGTACAATTATGACGTAAGCCCCTATGATGAAATTTATTCAAAAATTGAACTTGGTTGTTGATTTTTTGGACTTTAGGGACTAAATTGCAATATATTTTAGAATTTAATTGCAAATAAGTCATTTTCAGGGGTCTTTTGGTAATTAAAAGTTAAAAAAAAAGAGTTAGCATTTAATGCTGATCGGCATTAGTGTAATGGCGACACGTTAAAATACAGTTTTTTTATTTTTTTGCGTATTTTGATTAATTTTTCAGCGTTTTGATTGATTGAAAATTCAAATTTTATCTTTAAAATTATCTAATAAGGTTGTTTAAATGTAGAAGGTTTTTGAAATTAAAGAAAAACAAATGCTATCTGATCATATAGGTTTGTTCCTCCTTTGGAGGAAGTTCAGTACGCGCAGACTCTGCATTTAAAAACAGAGTCTGCATGCATGCGTGGGAGATTTTTTGGCTGGACCGGGGGGGGGGGGGGGGAGGACTTCTTTTTCTTCTGGTTTTCAAAAGGATTTTTTACAAGAAGAGACTAAGAGAAAGAAGACACAATGAGAAAAAAAAAAAAGACTGTGAGCATAAAACCCTAATTTTCGATATTGAAATTTTGCGAAGGCAATAGTCCAGAATCAACAATATCTTAATTTTAACGATGATAATCCAATATGAGAGGCTCAAAAAAGGGCATTTGCACAGCATCTCCAGTGTTATTTTTCTATTTCTTTTATTACTTTTTTTATTATTTTCTGTTTATGTTTTTTTCTTTTATTTTTGTTATTGTTTTGATTATTTGATTTCATTACTAATTTATTTTTTTTGTTTTGATGTCCGTATGTGGATTGAGGAAGGGGAAATCGCCTGTGTTTAATTGAACAGAAGATCCATGGAACCTGTACTGTTTTAATAATAGTTCTTAGGATTTTAATTTTTGTTCTGCATTTTTGTATCCTTTGTAATTTATTTTAATTTTTGGGTGTATAATTATTTAATTTTAATTCTATACATAGTTTGTAATAGCCTCAGTAGTGGGAATAGTAAAAGATTTAAATTTTTGCACTTTAAAATTAATTAGTAATTAGGTTCAATTGGATAAATATTAATTAAAATTAATGGTGGCTTTAGTTAATTAGGGTTTGTATGTAATTAAATTAGGTTTTTTTAGAAATCATATGTGAATGTGTGTTTGATTTGATTTTGTTATGTTTTTATGTTTTTTGGGTTTTTTATGTTTTTATGTTTTTTTTAGGCCCCTAGCCCACGTTTAGGTCTAACCCACTAAATAAATAGGTTTAAAAATGGTTTAGGACTTTAAATAATTAAAATCAACTTAGGCCTATTAGGTTAATTAGATTTTAGGCCCACTTAGTTAATTACAACTTATTTAGACTTAGCTCAGCCCATTTAATTGCATTTTTTTAAAAATAAATAGACCTAAGCCCACATTTCATTTAAAATAAAACCAGATTAAAACTTAAGCCCACTAATTTAATTTCTTCTTTAAAATTGAATAGACTTAAACCCATATCTTAGAAAGACTAAAAAATAGATTTAGGCTCATTAATTAATAAAATATAGGCCCACTTTTAGTCCATTTCACTTGTAAATAAAATGTAGATTTAGCTAACTTTTTTAATAAAATTAACATAGTTTAGATTTAGGGACAACACGATCTTGAGTGCATTTTTTTAGTTGTAATTTTATTGACTTGTTGCCTTTTTGGGTAGATGGACGTTAATTAGAGTTTAATAAAATTGCATGTAATTAGAGGATGAAATAATTATTTATAAAATTATTCTAAATGAACACAAGACTAAGAGAAGTTAGTTTTCCGTATCCATAATCTCCTGGTTATGGTGCTAATTTTCTTTTAAAGAATCGAGTACCACCAATCAAATTATCCCAGTTATTACCTTAGGTGGCAACTCCTCATCTCCACGCCATGTTTTTGTGACAGTGGTTAATGTGTTCTCTAAGGCCCTGAGCCTAAACAGTGTCGCGGTTGCTAAAATCTTGGACGTGCGCTAAACCTCGTCGTCTACAGAGGGGTTGACCAAGTTTTAAGGGCTTTGACCCTACACATAACAATAAAAAAAAATAACCCTAGTTAGAAATAATAATAATAATAATAATAATAATAATAATAATAATAATAATAATAATAATAATAATAATGCACATGCACATGCACACTAATAATAAATAAATAAATAAAATACTAATAATAACAATAATAGTGACATTAGTATTGTTAATAACTTTAATATTTTTTTTAATAATAGAGTTCCCAAAATATATTTATATTAATTAAAAACATCGGTCATTATAATCTCCCCTCCTTATAAGAATTCATCATCGAATTCAAAGAAAAGTAAGGAAATACAAAGTCTATTGATGAAAAAGATAGGGATAGACAACTTGCATCTCAGATTCTGTCTCCCACATACAGTCTTTTGCTGTGTGATCACTTCATAGCACTTTTACCATCGGAATCTCCCTAGAGTGAAGCTAATGAACCTGGTGATCTAGAATCATCATTGGATACTCCTCATATGATAGATCTTCGCTGAGCTCCACTGCTTGAGGCTGAAGTACGTGAGAAGGATTAGGAATATATTTTCTCAACATAGACACATGGAACCCTGGGTGGATTCGAGATAACTCAGGTGGCAACACCAATCTATAGGTCACTTCTCCAACTCGTGACTGTATCTTGAAAGGTCCAATGTATCTCGATGCCAACTTACCCTTCTTACTGAACCTCATAACTCCTTTCATTGGAGACACCTTCAGAAACACCATATCTCTAACTAGAAAGGAAACATCTTTCCTTTCAGGATCAACATAACTCTTCTGCCTACTAAAAGCTATCCTCAACCTCTGCTGAATGATAGGGACTTTCTCATAAGTAATATGCACTAGCTCTGGACCAGTCAGTTGTCTCTTATCAATTTCCTAATATAAAGGTGATCTGCACTTCCAACCATACAATGCCTCATATAGAGCCATTTCAATACTTGCATGATAATTATTGTTGTATGCAAATTCAATCAGTGAAAAGTGGTTATCCCATTGACCTCCAAAATCCATCACACACATTCTGAGCATATCCTCTAAAGTCTAAATGGTCCTTTCAAATTGACCATCAGTTTAAGGATGGAATGTTGTACTGAAGTCTAACCTTGTACCCAAGGCTTTATGTAACTCTTGCTAGAAAACTAATGTAAAAGTGACTCCTCTATTAGATATTATGCTCATTGGAGCTCTATGAAGATAAAAAATTTTGGTTGCCATGCAACCATTCCAACCTATCCGTGGAGTATGTCTTCTTTACCGACAGAAAGTGAGGTGACTTAGTTAACCTGTCAACTATCACCCAAATTGCATCAAATCCACCTATCATTCAAGGTAAACTAGTCACAAAATCCATGAAAATCATATCTCACTTCTACTCTAGGATAGGCACGGGTTGAACAATCTTGAGGGCCTCTGATGCTCTAGTTTCACCTGTTGACATGTGAGACACCTGGACATAAATTCTGCAACATCCTTCTTCATTCCATTCCACCAATATGTATCCTTTAAATTATGATACATCTTGGTGGAACCTGGATGGATACTGTAAGCAGAAAAATGTGCCTTTTCTAAGATCTCTTTCCTTAAATCATTAACATTTAGCACACACAACCAAGTACCCAAGCGCAAAACACCCTCACTGTCAATCACAAACTCTCTGGATTAACCCTGTTGCACTTTAAACATGATTCTCTATAGTTATGGGTTCCTCCTTTGAGCTGCCTTAACTCTGTCCAAATACACTAATTGTACTTTGAACTGAGCTAAAAGGCATTTCTTAGTTATTTTCCACTGTAAAACCTTATTAATTAGCTCATGTAACTCTTGAATAATCGACCTCCTCTCAGTACTAATATGGGCAAGATTGCTTGCTAATTTTCTGCTCAATGCATCTGCTACTATGTTCACCTTACTTAAATGGTAAAGAATCGAACAATCGTAGTCCTTCAGAAGTTTCACCCATCTTCTTTGCCTTAGGTTCAAATCCCTCTACTCAAAGATATACTTCAAGTTCTTATGGTTGGTGTATATATTTCACAAGTGACACCGTACAGGTAATTCTTCCAAATCTTCAGTGTGGATACAACTGCTGCCATCTCTAGATTGTGAATGGGATAATTTTGCTCGTGCTTCTTTAACTACCTTAAAGCATAAATAACCACTCTGTCATTCTCCATTAGCATACAACCCAATCCTACACAATAAGCATCATAATACATTATGTATCCATCGTCACTAGAAGGCAAAGTCAGCATTGGAGCCAAAGTCAATAAATCTTTAAGCAACTAGAAATGCTCATCACATCTATCAATCCATATGAACTTAACATTCTTCTAGGTCAATCTGGTCAAAGGCATGGCAATCTTAGAGAAATCCTTCACAAATCTCTTGTAATAACTCGCTAGACCTAGAAAACTCCTCACCTCTATGACCGTTATGGGTCTTGGCCACTCAGTGATTGCCCTTATCTTCCTAGGATCTACTTGAATGCCATCCTTGGATACCACATGGCCTAAGAATGCCACTTGGTCTGATCAGAATTTGCACTTTGAAAACTTGGCATACAATTGGTGCTCTCTCAAAGTCTATAACACTAATCTCAAATGCATCACATGCTCCAACTTATTCTTAGAGTAGACTAAAATGTCATCAATAAACATGATCATAAATCAGTCCAAGAATGGCCTAAACACCTTATTCATTAAGTCCATAAAGGCTATTGGAGCATTAGTCAACCCAAAGGACATCACTAGGAACTCATAGTGGCTATACCTAGTTTGAAATGCTGACATAGGTATATCTTCACTTATAATCCTCAGCTATTGATACCCAGATCTTAAGTCAATCTTGGAAAAATTTTGAGCTCCTTGCAAATGATCAAATAAATCATCAATCCTAGGGAGTGGATACTTGTTTTTTTATGGTAACCTTGTTTAATTGTCTATAGTCAATACAAAGTCGAAGACTACCATCCTTCTTCTTTACAAAAAGAATTGGAGCACCCTAAGGAGATATGCTAGGCCGAATAAACCCCTTATTCAATAATTCCTACAATTGCTCTTTCAACTCCTTCAGCTCTGCAAGTGCCATCCTATAAGGTGGCATAGAGATAGGATATGTACCAGGTACAACATCAATATAAAATTCTATCTCCCTATCCAACGATAATTCAAGTAACTCCTCTGGAAAAACATTTAAGAATTCACATACCACTGGTACCCTTTCAACCGATCCCATTTATGCTTGAACATCTCTAACTATAACTAGATAGCCCTGACATGCTCTACTAAGCATCTTCCTAGCTATAATAGCAAAAATAAGATTATGAGGCACAGAACTCTCACTACTTCTGAATCTGAATTCCTTTTTACCTGGAATTCTGAAAATTACTTCTTTTGTTCGATGGTCCATTAAAGTATAATACTAGGATAACCAATCCATTCCCAAAATCACATCAACTCAATCACATCCAAAAGGACCAAGTCTGCCAACAACTCTCTACCTTTAACCAATATAGGATAACATGGAAAGAAAATGTCCGTCTCCAACTAATTACTAAACGGAGTCAAAAAAACAAAGGAAAACTTATCTTAGAAGGAAGACATGCCATTTTGGAAGTAAACAAAGGGGATACAAAGGAATACGTAGCACCCAGACTAAATAAGACTCTAGCCTCAAAGCAACAGACTGGAATAATACCTGCTACCACTGTATTGGATGCCTGCACATCCTAAGGAGTCAAAGTAAAGACCCTAGCCTGTCCACGTCCTAGCTATTATAAGGTGAATGGTTGAGTATATCCTTTGCCTCAACCCTGCTGACTCGCAAACTCAATTGGTTATTGCTGAGGGTACATGGGTGTCTGATACCACTGAGACACCTGCTGTAAAGGTTGGATAATAGAAGGTGAAGATCCTTGAGCCAAGGATGGTTGGAACCCATAGTTTGGATAAGCTCTCACAAAATGTCCAAACTGACCACACCTGAAACATGCTCTTGGCATTAAATGATAAGGACCCTGATACACTCACCCATATGTGGCACACGCACTAGCTCCAGACCCAAAACTGCCATGTCCAAAGCTCTGTCCACTACTGCTATTAGCACTACCACTAAATGTAAAAGCCTTGCTACTCCTACGATCTTGAGCAAGACGGTGCCTACCAGTCTATTGTGCTATGAACTATCCGCTCTGCTGAGAAGGGCCTGCTGATTGAGCACCCATGCTGCCTATCTGAAATATTGGTTGATGCACCCTCTGAATAGGTCTGACAATGCCACTATCATACGAGTCAGGTATGGTATCATGTCGGATATGTCTTCGCTATAGTTGTCTCGCCTTCTCCGCAACACTCTTTAAACTATGACCCTCTAGTTGAATGCCAATATAGGTTGGGCCTAACCTAGTCACATGCAGCTCAACTGCTCTGGCAATGTCTTGCCTAACATCCTCAGCATGTCTCATCAATTTGTAAAACTCCCGAGTATAGTCCTTAACTAATCGATCTATCCTGTCAATATTAAGCAGCTGCCATTTATAGTTCTCTCTCATAGATGAAGGATAGAAAAATCTCATAAACTACTCCTTAAAACCCAACCAAGCCATCATGGTCATTAAGGGCTGAATGGACTGCATAAACTAGTCTTGACCTACTGCTGAGACAGATAACTCCATAATCATGATCCTCTGATAATTAGAATACCCAGATCTGGTCTTGTACTTAATGGTGTTAATGAAATCCAATGTGTCTCTAGTACCATCAAAATAAACTCATCCCACTCTGGAGTATAGTATTGCAGTATCTGCATCTGACATCCCCTTCTATCGCTAAAGCATCTACTGTACTATAGGCATCACCGGATTATGAGCTGTCAAGCCCTGATTAATGCCCGCTATACCAATTGCAGATCCTCTACTAGAATCTGAGGCTTTACCTGATGTTGATCCAGCCTTTGAGTTGCTGCTACTCTGACTCTGCCCCTACCTTTACCTCTACCCCTACCTCTAGGTCGAGGGGCAGGAGAAAAGAATCTCATTCTAAAATGACTGTTCATCATCATCATGCTCTGCATCAGCAGCAAGGGCATTCTGAGCATGCCTCATTTTGAAAAAGACATGAAAAAATAATAACACGATGTCACGACCCAAACCGGGAATCATGACCGACGCTAGGGAATGAGAATTCTTTCGAATCTGAAACCCGTAGCAAGCTTTAAAAAAATATGCAATAAATAAATAAAAATACACCTGAATTAAAATCTTAAATTGATATAAAATAAATATTCATGTCATATCATAAAATATAAATATTTGCATACAATATTCAGAGAAAGGTCTCTAATATTAAAACCATTCTATAGATATAAAGTACAACAACAACTAGAGTATAATAAAAAGGTTCAAATAAGCAACTTACATAGACTAGCTGGGGTTAAAGATGTTCGATGGATGGGCCTACTACTGAGGTTTGAGAAAGAAGAATCTCCTGTAAAATAAACAATTGAGGGGAGTCAGACCTCACTGAGTGAATTATCATATTACATATACATGCACCTCCTAATGTCATATGCAATCAAACATCAGTATATATAATAAATATATACAGGCATTTCACGCAGATGTTGAAATCACTTTTATGTATAATAAATGCTGAAAATATTTATATTAATGAAGGATCAAATAGAACCTTAATTATTCGCAACCTCAATAAAAAAAACATCTCTAGCTATACAAGCTCACTTAATTCCAAATTAATTCTCTTATTCCATATTGGACAATAAGCTGGCCTTGAGACACTAAGTTAACTGAGCTCCAGCAATTTCACTATCAGTGTGATTGGCCCCGAGACACTAGGTCAACCGAGCTCCAACAACCACACTACTCAGTTACATCAATCTCAAATAATCAGTAAAATAAAAGTCACCTCAAGTGATTTAATAAACTCATTCCTAAAATCTATTGTACCAGTACGTACATAGTCCTAGTGTGGCCTACTATGTAGCAAACTCTATTGATATCCTTCACATAAAAATATTGAATATACATATGAAAAATAAATAATGCATATTTAAACATATTAACATTCATAACAACAAAATAAACCATATATATACTAGAAATATACCGAAAATATACTAAAATCAATCATATTAACTTTCAAGTATATATATGCTATATAAATCCAAAATCAACCATAAATATACCAAATATAAACCATGAATATACCAAAAATATTCTAAGTATATATTGAAAATATAACATGCATACATATTGAAATATACCAAAAATATATTGAAAATATACCTAACATATACTAAAACATTTAATAAAATAATTCATGAATAAATACACATTAAAACATGAATACTCAATATCATGCATCCTATATACAATGTATATATAAAACAATAACTCACAATTCTGCGCTCCTTGAGACTGGCTCAACGGGCATGGTCCAATAGACTCGATCTCGGCGCAACTAGAAAATAAATAATAATAATAAATCAGAATAAATCTAACTTATCCTTTTAAAGAGATTTGATCTAGGAATACAATAACTTAGACAACTACGAAAATTCAGAATTGATCCGATATCACGTTTTACGAGAATTATATCAAAAATTTGACAGAACCTCCTCTGTAAAACGAACATCTCTCTACTAAAAAGTAGAGTCAACCCTGCAAGAAAATACACTTCAAACACATATTGCACAACACCTTAGGTTGGGACCCCGAACTGCACAATTCCCAACTGAGGTTCACAAATTTATCAAAAATACATATAAAATAATAAATATATATAAAAATCATCAAATTCCATAAATATCCACAAAATACAAAAATATAATATATTTAAATATTAAAACACTAAATACAAATTATTTTCACAACAATTAAATGAAAATCTCAAATAATAATATAATATTAATAAAAATTCAATTTTTCAATAATTCAATATAAAATAGTAAAAATTCACTTTTATATATTCAAATAGCTTAAATAGACTAAATATGTATTAAAAATAATTAAAAATCCATTTATTCAACAAAATAGTAAATAATATATTATTTGAATATAATTTTCGGAAATTAGTATTAATAAGTTGAAAATAGTAAATAATTTATAAAAATCATTTTAATATCCTAAATAATTCTAAAATAATCTAAAACATAATATTTAACTATAATTTTCACAAAATTACACAATTAACTCAATAATACAAAATTTACATAATATAATTAATATTCTCAAAAATTCTATAAATTCACCAAAAATTATTTTAAGTATTCTAAAATTATTAACTTGCACTATAAATAGAAATTCAACAAAATTTCCATTAAAAATATTTAAGTAACATAATTATCAAAAATTCAATATTTAATATTAAAATAATAAAAAAATTAACTAAAATTCAAATTAATTCAAAAAAAATTACAAAAAATATATTTGAGAAGCTGGAGCTACAACAAACAACATTTGTGAAGCAAGTTTCCAAGAATCAACATAAATCAAGTTCAAAAAATTTAAAACCCTAAAACACATAAACTAAAAATTGAATATATCTAAAAATTTAGAGGATTTGAGCTCAAACAGAGCTCGAAAATGAACTCACCAGATGAAAATCTTTTGAAAGAGTCCGGTCTGACGACCTGGGGTGGCTGAAAACTCGTCGGTAAAAGAAAGCTTCAAGTTCGTCTTCTTTGCATTTTTTGGCGATCCAGGCGGCTTGCCGAGGTGCTGAAGGTGGTGGACAGTAGTTGGATGGAATGGGAAGCAACAACGGTCATTGGTTACAGGTAGGGCGACTTCGGTGTGGTCTGGATGGTGGTGACCAAGAGTGAGGAAGAAGAAGAAGAAAAAAAAGAAAAGGAAGTTTGACCCAAAAAAATTGACTTTTATATTTATTTATTTTTTATTAAATTATAAAATTACCAAAATGCCCTTCACTCAATTTAATAATAATAATAATAATAATAATAATAACAATAACAATGATAATAATAACAATAACAATGATAATAATAACAATGTTAACAATAATAATAATAATATTAATATTAATAACAATAATATTAATAATAACAATATTAATCACACTTAAAAATAAATCATTTTTACGTGAATAATTCCTTAAAATAAAATACATAAATAATATTAGCAATTAATGATAATAATATACAAATAAAAGTTAAAATTATTAACACTGCATATTTTAAAATAATATTATTTAATTTAAAAGATTGGGTCTTTACACACAGACACAGACGCAGAATCCTAAGGATAATAAAATCTACAAATAATAAATAACAACCTAAGTACCGCAGTAATATGAGAAAAGACAGACATTGACAATCAAAAGCATAAAAAATGAGCCAAAGCTTTGATACCAACTTTGTCACGACCAGAACTCAGGTGCATGTGATCGACACTAGGGAATGGAAAAACTTAATGCTACTGAAATCCATAATATGTCTTAAAAAAAACACGGAATATTGCACTTTAACACCTTACAATAAAATAATTTAATCATGATGCACATTATCAAACTGATTTTTCTCAATTTAAACAAACCATGCGATCATCATAAATAAATAAACATCATCAGTTATAAAAAATAGTATCTCAGTATATAAATCTCAATACATAATATTCAACTTAAAATATGCAGTTATACAGTTTTCTATTGCGGTACACGGATACTAATACAAACACAACTACATAGACCTACATAATATAACCAGTGAAGAAGCTACTCGGAGTAGAGAAGTAGGCCCAACAGAAGACTCTCAAACTCCTCAAAAAAGTAAAATGAGAGGAGTTAGACTTCACTGAGTAAGCTAATAAAAGAAATGAATGCGGTTTGAAAATCCCCTTTAAAATAGGTTTTTATGAAAATAATATATTTTAATTTTTATGGTTATATATATATATATAACCATATTTCAAAGGAGGAATAAATTTTAAATGCTTTAAAAACATTATTGTATAAAAACTAGGTAGAACCTTAGTCCTCATGAAACCCATCAGATAGCCTGTTTTATCGTAGTTTATTTAAAATAAATGAAAATAGAACATGGAAAATTACAATAAATAAAAATAAAATAAATCAACTAAAAATTAAATCATGCAACATTATCTAAAGAGTACCGACTATAATCTTGTAAATATAAATTCATCAACAATTATGTATTTAATTCAAAAACCCAACACGCAAATCAAATATTAACTTACAATATGAAGGCGCTCCTTTGATACGTTGTGTCTTACCTCGACTGGTAGACACAACCAAAGGGGCGGCTAAAAGACATAAATTAAAATGACTATAAAAAAATAGAAACCCTAACTTCTAGAATATCTAAGGAAGACTCGACTTAGAATTCAAAATTATGATTGACCCGATATCACATTTTACGAGAAATCTACCAAAAATTCAACAGAGTTTCCTTTCTAAAACGAACATCCCTCTACCGAAGTAAAATCAACCCTGCAAGCAAATACACTTCTAAACTTCACACAAGCTCAACACCACGAGTTGGAACCCCGAACTACACAATTCCTAACTGATGTTCACAATACACAATAAAATAAATATTAAATAATAATATATTAAAATCACTAAAAATCCATAAATTCAATAATAAATCATAATATAATTTATTTAAACATCAAAACACTAAATGTAAATATTTTTCACAACAAATAATAAAATCTCAAATAATTACTATAATTATATAAAAATCCAATTTTTCCAAATATTCAATATAAAATAGTCACTTTCACATTTAATCATTCAAATAGCTTAATTTTATAATAAAAGTAATTTAAAATCCATTTAATCACCAAAATGGTAAATAACATATTATTTGAATATAATTTTTGAAAATTAGTATTAATTAGCTAAAAATAGTAAATAATTTTAAAAAATTAATTTAATACCCTATAAAAATCTAAAATCATTCAAAACATAATATTTAACTATATTTTCAACAAAATCATACAATTAACCTATAATTCCAAAAATCACATAATATTAATAATTCCTAAAAAATTATATAAATTCATTAAAAATTATTTTATTAATACTAAAATTACTAACTTAAATTACTAACACTAATTAACTCAAATTTCCAACCAAAATAATTAATTAACATAATTAACAAAAATTCAATTTATATTATTAAAATATTCAAAAATACCCATAAATCAAATTAATTCAAAAAAATTATACAAAAATTATTTTTGGGAAGTTTGAACTAAATACAACAACTTTACTAAAGAGAAAAACCATGGATCAAAGGAAAAAATTAAATAAAAATTCTAAACCCTAATTAGACATAAACAAAAACTAGCTCAAAACACAAAACCAAGGGAGAATGAGCTTCAATGGAGGTTAGAAATGAACTCACTGTAGCTCAAGGAGTCCGACAAGCCCAGGAACTCGAGCTGAGTCCACCAAAGTCAACACCAGCGAGGGAAACTTCTTCTTGGCTGCTACTGTAACTCATGAGCTCTAGTGGCTTCAAATGGTCCTCAACAACGGTAGTCGATGTCCAAAGGAAGGGGGAGATGCTAGTGGTGAGTGGTGGCAATCTGGCAAGGTTCAGTGCTTCTATTACACAGAGACAGGTGGGGAGAGGAGAAGAAAAGGGAAGAAGGAGAAGGGAGGGGGGGTAGGAGGGGTTTACCGAGTTTTAAGGACTTTGACCTATTATATACACACACACACACAGACATCTACCTACAAATAACAATACAAAAATAACCCTAGTTAGAAAAATAATATGTATAACAATAGAAATAATAATAACAATTAATAATAATAATAATAAAAATAAATAATAATAATAATAATAAATAATAATGATAAAATAATGCACATGCACACTAATAATAAATAAATAAATAAAATACCAATAATAACAATAATAGTGACATTAGTATTATTAATAACTTTAATATTTTTTTTAATAATAGAGTTCCCAAAATATATTTATATTAATTAAAAATATCGATCATTACATTATTGGTTTTTTAGGTTTTGAATTTGTTTAATTTATTATCTTAAGGGTTGTATTTTAATATTATTTTCTTTATTATTTTGGTAGATTTTGCAATAACCCCGATTGTGGGAATAATGCAAATTTAGTTCTCTTATTCTTTAAAAAAATTAATTAGTAAATTAGGCTCAATTTGGTAAACCCTAATTAAAATCAATAGAGGCAGTAGATTAATTTAGATTGCATTTTAAGTAAACTAGGGTTTTTAGAAGAAATAATTTCATTTCATTTTTTTTATTTTTTTTATTTTTATGTGTTTTGGGCCTCAAGCCCATGTTAGGATCTAAGTCATTTAATAAATAGGCTTTTAATTGAATTTTTAGGTTTAATTACTTTTGAAATCAATCTAGGCCCATTTAGGTTAATTTAGACTTAAACCTATTTTAAAAATTAGCTTAGATTTAGCTCAACCCATTAATTTCATTTCTTTTAAAACAAATAGACTTCGGCCCATTTTTTTTATTTAAAATCAAGTTAGTATTAGGCCCACTAATTAATTCCTTTCTTTAAAATTCGTAGACTATAGGCTCATTTTTTAGTTAAATTAAAATGAATAGACTTAGGCTCATTTATTAACATATTGGTCCACCTTTAGTCCATTTCACTTGTAAATTAAAAAATGTAGATTTAGCTCATTTAATTAAAATTAATGTAGATTAGACTAATTTAGCGATTGTGAATTTAATGGATACATTACTTACATGTATTTTTCATGACTAGTTTGCTTGGAGTTGATTATTTTAAATAAAGGTTTATGTGAAATTACATGTAAATAGAGCATAAGATAGTAATTTATAAAGTATTTCTAAATGAACATAAAACTAAAAGATGTTGGTATTCTGAATCCAAAATCTTATAGTTGTGGTGCTAGCTTTCTTTTAAAGAATCGAGTAACACCATTTTTGATTTGTCCCAGTTATTACCCTGGGTGGTAACTCTTCATCTTCACGCCATGTTTTTGTGACAGTGGTTAGTGTGTTTTCTTGAGCCTTGAGCTCAAACAGTATCATGGTTGCTTAGATCTTGGGCGCGCGCTAAACTCCACTGTCTACAGAAGCATATTCTCTTTCCAAAAGAGTTTGAGACCAATTTAAATTCCAGCACCAATTAAATTTATCCCACCAACTAGTATTAGCTATACAAGCATCTTTACAATTAAAGATGGAAAAAAATAAGGAAATAGACTTTTTAAAGATTGATCTGAAATCCAATTATCCTTCTATAATTTGATAAGATTTCCATTTCCCACATTATAGCCAATATTAGCTTGAATTAAATTTGATGCATTATCATTAGAGAGAGAGAGCAGATGAATATATTCCTTTCCAAATTTCAGATGAGCCTCTAATTTGATTGGGATTAGGATTTGATAAGGATAAAGAACCATATCTTCCTGTCATAATGGTTTTCCATATTGTTGGATTATTATGTTGGAAACAACCCAATTACACCTATAGGATAGGAAAGAGAAGGCTTTAAATAGCCAATCTGCTACAACATTACAAATTCTAAGAATAGAAACAAAAGAAACCAGTTGGAAATTATAACCAAGGTTCCTAATGTCTTCAACTAAGGAGACTAATTCCTAATCAACTGTGGAGCTCATATTGTTGATTACATATATTTTTTTCTTAGAATCAAATTCAATAATGACTCATGTCACTCCCACAGATATCAATAAGTTAACTCCTAAGCAGATGGCTAACATCTCGACAACATGTGAGGAGCGACAAAGGACCTTCTGGACCCTTCCATTTATCAGACTTCCATTTAAGGTTCCTACCACTACAGTATAGATTGATTCTTTTTTTGCTTTGTTCTAGGATGCATCACAGTTTACTTTTAGGGAAAATGACTATATTGGTGTCTGAATTTGTCAAAATTTAATAATTAAGTGTCCTAATATTTAATTATTACAATTGAGTATGCTAACTTGATAAAAAATTACAATTAAATGCTTGGTACAAATAACGAATGATGTAGCATTTTCAGGCCCCATTGAGTAATTGATTTGAAAGTCCATATTTATGAAGTTTAAAGCATGTGATTTGCACATGACATTAATTATATGTGAAAGGACAAAAAAAGCTCC
Organism: Mallotus nudiflorus; assembly: GCA_947683625.1. NCBI lineage: Eukaryota > Viridiplantae > Streptophyta > Magnoliopsida > Malpighiales > Euphorbiaceae > Mallotus > Mallotus nudiflorus. Next base: position 40,781 of record CANTUR010000300.1, read on the forward strand.
TCCTTTTTATTAACTAAGGTGAAAAACACTTGAGTAGAACTAAATATGAATTGGGGATTAGGGATTAGGGATTTAGGAAAGTTCATTATTGTTCTTAACTATTCTTGTGTTGATTATTCAAATTAGGAGAACTCACTTCTAGAATAAAAGAAAATTGACAATTTATAATCATCTGATGAAGACTCTTCTTAGCCTTTCAATGAACTCTTTTAGAATGCATCAAATTAAAGCTTTGAGAAAACTACTTAATGAATAGAAGAGTATTCAAAAACAATAAAAGAAAATTGACATCATAAGAGAAGTTTTTAGCACAAGCGAGATCAGCTTCAAATCCTAAGCTCTTCGACCTCTGCTCTACTACAAACTCCTCAATTGAAACTATTTTGTTCAAGAAGTGTGTTGGGATTTGTGTTTTTTAGGTGGGTGGTTTTGAGCTTTGATCAATGTTGCTTTTCTATAAGGCCTATAACCTCTAGGATTTTTATACATGATGAGCTCAATTTTCTAAAGGGTTGTTTGGTTCTCAGGAAAATGATTTTTTGTAGGAATTTTCCATGGGAGATATGGGATGTACTTTCCATTTCCTTTTTATGTGTTAGCTCCTAAAACTTGAAACAATTATCCATATACTAGTGGTTGAAATATATTCTTTCTCTATTCATAAACTTCTTAAATGATAATTTTTCGTGTTCATCTTCCAGGTTCTTGAGAAGTGCCAACTTTAGGAAGCTATTCAGGAGAAAGAACAAGGCCTAGATTCTATAAGTAAGCTTTTTATTTTGAAGTGAATAGTGCTTTCCTCATTTTGATATAAGTCACTGATGAATATTTGCCTCGAAGACGCAATTGTGGAAAATGGAGTAAATTCGAGTATAGGGTAGAGACAATTGTTTTACTCAAGGAGTGCACTTTTCAAGAATACTTGAATTTTGGTACTTGATGAAGCAACTGCATCAATTGTGATTTGATCTTGTAAAAAACTATTTGGACTGAATTTGCAGATTGCATTATGATAATAGTAGCTCACAGGATACCAACTGTGATGGATTGTACCATGGTGCTTGCTATCAGTGATGGTGAGTGAAATTTTTTCTTCATCTCTTATATAAACGGTGCTTTAATATGGATGCATATATCATGTATACATTTTACAAATAAAGTATATTTCTATTAATTTTTTAAACACTACAAGGGAAGCCCACATAAAGTATATATGCAGAAGTGCGTTAATGAGGTGTTTTTTTCCATTTTAGGAAAACTAAAAGAAGGTCATCTAGGAAGGAGGAGATAGTGGTGGTCGTGGTGGCAATGACAGTAGTGACTAGAGAGAGATGAGAAAGTGAAAGTTAATCATAAAATGAGAGATGAGATGTTTTTCGAAGGAAAAAGGGATAGGTATTATTGTCTTCTCAAAATGTTGCTCACATGCTTCATATGTGCGGAAGTCCGTATAAGCAATCATAGTACACATCAGTAAGGTGAAACTAAAGACTTGTTGATTACATATAAAAATAAAATTGTATTGGTATTTATTAACAAGTTCAAACACTTAATTATAATAAATAAAAGTTAGGACATTTAATTGTAAAATTTAAAAAGTTCGGACGCCAAAACAATCATTATCCCTTTAATTTTACATAGGCCGGGGGTGGTTTGGACCACCTATTTATAGATAGAGACTATATCCCATTAGTACTACTAGCCTTGTAGAGGGTGAGTGTGTCCAAATAACATGTTAGCCTGTTAATCTCTTTTATGGTTCTTAAAGGGTCAAGTTTCTTATTTTTAAAAATTCCAACATTCCTGCTCTTCCAGATACACTAGCAGGTAATGGAAATCATCCTTAGATATCTCTTTTCATATTCTTTTTAAAGATGCCTCAAATTCTACTCTATCAATCACACACTAAACTAAATCCCATAATATTAGGTTTTATAACTACATATACTCCTTAATTAAGTGGCTCTAGAATGGTCACAGAAGAAGAGTGTATGCTCAATTGTTTCCTCGTAATCAAAACATAAGGATAGAGGGGGTCCTGGGAAAGATTTCTATAAAACCTGTTTCTCTAAGTTGGAAGGATATTGGTGAGGACTTTTCATATAAAATTTCAAAACTTTGGATGAACCTTCACTCTCTATATGTTAGAGATAAAGCTTAGATTACCTAGAAAAGAGTTGATAGCTCTTAAAGTGCAAGATTGGGTCTGGAGTCTCTAATCATCTTATAGCAAGACTTTATTGGGAACTTGCCTTTAGGATCATGATGCTAAATCCATTTATCCTTAGTGCCTTCTTTAGCCAAATTAATTAGTAGAATAGCTTCGGCATTCTGATTAGTGAAGAGTTCTTTAATTTTGGAGGCATTCCATTGATTGGTATTTCTAATTTTCAGGTCAGAAACCCAATAAGAACTTTGAGGATGAGACTGGGGTCTATCATATATAAAACTTGGAATATCCTATATCCATGGTTCATCCCATATTTGAATAGCCTTTCCATCACCTATATTAAACCTTCCACCTTTTAAAAATATATCCCTGCCTACCAAAAAATTACTCCATGTCCACGAAGCTTTATTGCCTTTTATAGCCTTAAGCAAAAAATCATAAGGGCAATATGTACCTTTTAAAAGCTTCAACCAAGTACTTTGATCATAATTTAAGGCTTGCTAAAAAAATTTTGACAATATAGCATCATTAAAACTAGTTAGATCTCAAAAGCCTGTACCACTTGAGCTCTTTAGTTGGGATAGCTTTTTCCAACTGCACTAATAGAATCTTCTTTCATTTTCATTTTGGCCTCACTAGAAGTTTGCAAAAAGAGGTGCGAATTTAATACAACCCATTGTATATGAAGGAATGGCTAGTAGTATTGCTTTCACTAGTAGTTCTCTTCCAGTTTAGGATAATAGCTTTTCCTTCCAAATAGAGGTCTTATTGATGAATCTCTCTCTTATAAAGTTAAGAGTTGCCACTTTGGATCATCCCTAATTTAATGGGAGACCCAAGTATTTCTTAGCCTTTGCACTTCTGAGAAATTAAGACTCCAAAGGATCTGCCCTTTTGTTTGAGGAGGAGTGTACCTGTTGAACATAACAATGGATTTTTTTTTAAGTTGTTACTTTGACTTGATGCCCTATAAAATAAGTTTAATGCATTCCCATGGGCTTCTACCTCTTGGATAGTCGCCACACCATAAAGGACTATATCATCAGCAAATAATAAATAACAAAGGGTAGGAAAATGGCGATTGATTTTTATACTAGTAATTTCCTTCCTTATCATTTTTTGCTAAATGATTCCAGTAAGAGCTTTAGAAACAAATAGAAAAATGAATGGTGACAAAGGTCACCTTAACACAGCCCACAGCTAGGGGAGAAGGGTTAAGTGGCATAACCATTAATGAGTATATAGTTTTTTTACAGTAGAAAGACACTGCATTATTCTATGGACCTACCCTCTGTTAAAGTCAAAAGCAAGCAAAATCCCCTTTAAGAATGATCATTCAACTTTTTTATGAGTCTTATTAAGGTCGAGTTTGATGGCCATGAATTTCTTTAAGGTTTTTTTAGAGGTGCAGAACCATAACAAGACTATCTTGGACAACTCTATTAGTTATAAAGGCTGCTTGATTGTCAGAAATAAGAGAGGGCGTTAAGGGTTTAAGTCTATTAGTGATAGTTTTAGAGATGATTTTCTAAAAGAAAGAGCACAAACGAATGAGTCTATAGTTGTTCATGGATTATGGTTTTGAACTTTTGGTACTAAAGCTATATTGGTATGGTTCAAGTGTTTAAGCAAGAAACTATACCTTTGAAAGTGTTGGGTAGCCTCTATAATGTCTTTCTCAATAAGATCCCAATGCTTTTGAAAGAAAATTCCAAAGAAGCCATATGGACCTAGGCTTTTAAGAGCTCTCAAGCTAAAAGTGGCTTCTTTAAGTTCTGACTGAGAAAAGGGAGCACATAGTTTGTCATTCATCTCTATAGTGACTAGATTAGGAATCAAGCTAAAAACCTCCTCCTGGCTAGTAAAATTTCTACTTGTATACAATCTCTGAAAATGATCCCTAACATAGAGCTTGATATCCTCTATTTCCTCTATCCAAGTCCCATTGTGGTCTTTAATTCTATGAATGTAGTTTACTTATTGCCTTTTGGAAGTAGACAAGTGAAAGAATTTTCAAATTCTTGTTACTATTCTAAAGCCAATTAACTTATGCTCATTGTTGCCAATATAATTCTTCCTGTTGCTAGGTGTACTTAATCTCCTTAATTATGGCTTCCTCCTTTCTATGATTTTCCTCATTAGAAACTTCTTCTTAAATGGCCTGAAGTTCCTTGTTAAGCTAATCTAGTTTCTACTTGTAATTGATATGCTTTTGTGACTCCAGGTTTTTAGGGCCTGTTTATTGCTCTTAAGCTTTTGCACTACTTTGTACATATATGAACCCCTTATCTACATATTCTAGGCATCTTTAACATTTTCTTTATACTTTTCTTCTCTAAATCCATTTAGCTTTATACCTGAACTACCTTTGACCCTTTCCTTGATTCAAATCAATGATCAGAAGAATAAGTTAGTGGTTTAAGCCTATTCTGCTTTCATTAAGAAGGCAAGCTTCAAGGAATGATAGATGCTATTGGAGGTTTGAGAGTGCCCTATATAAGCGAGCCAGGATAGTTTGAGCCCCTTTTTGCTTATTCGACCAAGTAAAGGGATTACCTTTACATTCTATATCTTCAAATCCACAATAATCGATAAAATCCTTAAAATTTTGAAGTTGAGAGAAGCTAACCCTTCTATCTTTAATTTTTTTTCAAAATCCCATATAATGGCATTCATATCATTTAGGTATATCCATAGTGATTCTTCCCCCATAGAAAGTGAGGCTATCTGGTTCTAAACAACTTGCCTATTACACTTCTATAGGCTATCATACATAAAAGTAGGTCTCTATGATTTCAAGTCATGGGTATCCTCACAATGGGTGTGAAAGAAATTCTTACACTTCTATAAAATAGAAATCTTGTAGTCTTTTTTCCACTAAAGATCTAGGCTTCCCGAAACCCCTACTACTTCCACATAATCACCATAATTAAACCTAAGACATTCGACCCGTGTGGCACCTAAAATTCCCTATGTTTAGGCTAGCCAAGTCTCATGAACATGCTCTTAGCATTAATACTAAGTGTCCTTCGACTATAGTTGAGTGTAGGCGAACCTAACCAACCCTGCATGTTCACTACTGTCATTGCTTCTATTTTTCTCACATATGTTCGATGTTCATGCTTTCCTTGTATCCCGTATAAGTACTCGAGCCTTATTCTTATCTTAAGCCTTGTGTTTGCCTCACCGTTCCCATATATCACCGAATCCCGCATTAGCCTCACTGCTCTCACATACTCAAAGGTCATGTACTTACTTCATAAGTCCTGCATATAATCAAATCCCACAGTGCCTCAGAATTCCCCTATATAGGAGTGAAGTGCCTAGCCATAGATAAAGTATTGCCTTTCCATTTAGAAAATTTACTACAAACCTTATCTGCAATAGGCTTTAATCACTTTCTTTTAAGAGCCCCCAAAATAAAGGAACTCCTAAGTACTTAAAACAAATAAAGCCTTTAGACATACGTATTATTGACTGAAGCTTTGAAACTCATCTATCAGTAATAATAGAACTGTAATACATCTCAGGCTTCGCCTAATTCATAATCTGACCAAAGACTTCAGCATAACAAACAAACACTATTAATCACCAGAATATTCTTGATAGTGGCTTTAGCAAATAAAAGGACATCATCAACATAAAGGAAATGACTCAGGAAAGAAGAATGCCTAGTGTACATCATAAGAGTGAGAGCACCCGAGTAGACTTTATTAAAAAGTAATCTATTGAGAAAATCTTCAACCAAGCAAAATAAAAGAAGGGAAAGGGGATCCCTTTGGAATAAGAAAAATAACTTGTGATCTTACCATTAATCATTATTAAAGTCCGAGCAGACAAAAATATAAAGAGAAGCCAGTCTCTAAATGTAAAAGAAAAGTCAAAAGCTTCCAACACATCTAGAAGGAAATTCCACTCCAAAGTATCAAAAGCTTTCTTCATATCAATTTTCATTGACATATTACCCTCAAAGCAAGACTTATTAAGCATATTCACTCCTTCTGAAGCACCGATAATACAATATGAGATATTATAACTTTTTAGAAACCCAAATTGATTACAAGAAATAATCCTGGAAGCAATAGAAGAGAGACAATCTGCTAGGATTTTAGAGACAATTTTAAAAATAAAATTACTTATAACAATAGGGCAAAATTGTTCTATAGCAATTGCATTCTCCACTTTTGGAATTAAAACCATGATACTGGAATTAATACTATAAGTAATTAATCCATCCTTAAAAAAGCTTTAAACTACATAGCAAACATCCAAATTCACCACATCCCAAAAATTCTGATAAAAAATACCACAGAAACCATCTGGACCTAGAGCACTATTAGCATCCATTCTAAACACATCATCCTTATTTTCATCCGTGGAAGGGCACTGAATCAAAGAAATATTTTCTTCATATGAAACCAAAGATGGAACAATAAATTTAATCAATTGTAAATTGGCAACAACAGAAGTATTTGCCTAAAATAAATTTTGGAAGAAAGCAATAATATGATAAAAAATAACCTGTTTATCATCTGTGACCATACCATCAACTGTTAGTGATATGCACTAGGTCAATCATTTGTGATTATGTATTGACTTTCTTATTTTATTAATAAAGAGGTATTATATTATCATTTGATTTTATGATAATTACATGAATGGTTAATTCTTACTAAGGCCATCAAGTATGTGACTTGATAGTAAAACCCTTAGATTAAAATAAGAGTTCTATTCTAATTATCCCTAGCCATTTATTCATTATATGAATTTTAAAGTATTAAGGCTAGTATGATGTTAACTGATGGTTATGTTTTACTAATCATAAATATGAGATATTAAGTCAACTCATAGGTACATGATGAGAGATCATGTACTGGATTGACCCACTATAAGAATACTACATATATTATTGTCATAAGTATTTCTTATCACAGTAATTTTATTTCGGTCCTTTGACCTTGAAATCATCATGGATTTCTACATAGCTATTTTATGTTTTGACACATTCTAACATTGTCTTTAACCGGATGATTAAAAGAATGTTGTTGGATATAAAATTAGTTATGTGAGGAATGTGAGTGATTTAGAAGGAATTTATCCCTCATTAATATGAGAAAGATATCTAAAGGCCCCTTGATGAGATAGACTGAATGAAAATGCATGGCCATGCTGAAATGAATTGATAAAGAGTTATCATTTTCAGTCTACTTGGAATCAAGTCATAATATTGAACTATATAAGGATGACATTCTATGCCTTATGTTCAATTAAGATATCATGTGATAAAGGGACAATAAAATTCACTATAATTAGGTTATGTCGGATTATTGACTTCACATGACTTGGGTAGTCATAATGTCTTGCTAGAGGCCACTTATGACTTGTAGGTCTAAATAGAGATTTAGGCCCACTGCCAATGTTATGTGAACCTACATGGTCACACACTTAGAACAAGCCCAAAACGGATATGGGTTTAATAAGCCCAAAATAAACTCTGTGGAAATAAATAATTAAAGTGTTTTATTTATTTATTTATTTGTTTATTTATTTAAGATAAATGTTATTTTAAATAAATAAATAAGATATTATTTTTGATTTGTTTTTAAACAAAATCAAAATATAATAAATGGAAAATTACCAAAAGGTTATTGGTAAGTGAAACCCTAACTTGGAGTCTATAAATATGTTATATTCTCTAGGGTTTCACATACTTGTTTTTGCCTCCAAATTCATTTTCTTTTCTCTTAGAAAACAAAGATAGAGTTTTTCCTTTTGTTCTTGATTTGTGAGACAGTTAAGAGGCTGCTAGCACACACACTCAAATTCGTTTTGTGAAGGGTTGTTCGTGTGGATACCTATAGAGGACGCATCCTTTTGGAGACGTCTTGATCCGAACAACCAAGCCAAAAAGCTCGAGGTAAGGTGTCACCGGTGTGAACCTCCTCTCACCCTTCCAAAGAATCTTGCCTCTTCCGCGTTTTGGTAAGATTTTTAAAAACCCTAGATTTAATCAATTAGTCGAATTACATGGATCCTGGCTTGGGAACGTGACAAAATTTTAATTTTTCCACTGCGTTTGCATCACGGAACCCAACATTAACTTGTAGCTGTAAAATACCCATGTTAGATTTTTTTTCCTAATTAATTGTTGGTGAAAAATTGCAGAGTTCCTATCTCCAGTAGCCAACCATTTATTATGACATTTTTCTGTCAGGAAAATCTTCTGTTGCTTCATAGAAAGCACTAGAGCAGCATGAGAATTAAGCTCCTTTTTATAATGAAAATCTGACACTCCATTAACCAAAATGTCATTTTGGATCAATTGCAAATTAGCTAAAGATTTTACAATATTATCTTCCAAATGCCCAAACACACGTTTATTCCAATGCCTCAAAGCAAACCAAAGTCTCTTGAGCTTGGCCCCAATAATTTGTTAAGGAGAGAAATTATCAATGGGAGTTGACCATGAAGCTATAGTACATTCCCTCAAAAAAGGATGAGAAATCCACATGGCCAAAAATTAAAATATAGAAATAATAACATCTGAAAAAGCACAATTAAGAAGAAGAGGAGAATGATATGAATTATGCCTTGGAAGAATCGAACAAGATATTTCATGTCATTGATTGAAAAAGGAGAGATTGCCCAAGGCTCTATCTAAATGACATTCCACATGAGAAAGCCCATGCCTGCCATTACTCCAAGTAAAAAAAGATCCACGAGAAGAAACATAGGACAACTTACAATCATCAATAAAAGAGTGAAAATCTCTATAAAAGGTGGAAGGTGGAGCTTTACCCAATTTCTCATAAGCACTAAGAACTGCATTAAAATCGCTAAGCACATACCAACTACTAGTAAAATTAAAAGAAATATTATAAAGATCATACCACAAAAGCATCTTACGATTACTCCAAAAACTACCATAGATAAATGAAATCCATTATAAAATATTAGCAAAAGAGTCATCCATAGTGATATGGTGATCACAAAGGTGAATAAAAAAAAGGAGAAGGAGCACCTCATTTACCAAACACCCACAAAGAAGGAAGAGAACAATGATTATAAGCAAGCAGATCCAAACCCAATCTATCCTAATAAAATTACTGGATAGAAGATAATAGAACTATAGGCTCTACTAAATAGATGTAATCTGGAGAGAAATGTATACAAGCAAACTTAGAATTACCAAAACCACGACAATTCTAATAAAATAGCTTCATAAATTTAATTTTTTAGGTTTTTTTGTTACCCTCTTAGACAAGGAAACTTGGAATTTCACACTCTTGAGAGATTTCTTACTTCTATGAACAGTGGTCCATGGCTCATCTGTATCAACTATATCCGCCCATAAGAGATTTTTCAAAGGGTTATCCAAAATTACCATTAAATCAACTTGGACTCCACGATTTTCACCATTAGTTTCATTCAACTGATTTTCACCATCAATATGAGGAATGTCAATAAGAGTATCATTACATAGGCCCAGAAGCACATCCACTAGAATCGTTGAATCCTACTGCAAAGTATTATTGGAGTTCTTTTCGACGTCAGAGATGGGCATAATAGCATTTGACTTTCCATATAAAATAGTTGACACCTCAGAGATCTACTCAACACGCACTCCTATTGCATCATTAGGTACAGAAACCTGAGGAAGAGAATCCTCTTGTGCGACAATAATACCATATGCTAAAGTATCACACCGCAACAATTCAAAAGAATTATGAACAGGGACAAAGTTCTTTGGTTTCCAAATTTGTTTAACCTTATCTTTCTTAATTAAATGATTATCATTCTTAATCTTAATAGTCTTAGGCATACTTGAACAAGTACAGTAAAACAATGGCAAGTTCTTATAAACTACATCTATAAAAAAACTTTTCCCAATTCTTTCTGCCATAATTTTTTCAAGTAATTTGTGTAAGAGATCAAGATCAATTAAGACACAAGCATAATGTCCTAATTCACCGTTAATGGTTGCATTATTAATTTTTAGAAGATTACTAATTCCTTACAATAGATGCTAAAATTAGAAGATGCCAATACTCCCATGGCAACTTATAAAATTGGACCTAAAGCTGAGTAGAAATTGATTTTTGCTCTAAAGGATCAAAATCTAAAGTCCAATCTTGCAAGCGAAGAATACCCGATTTTAAAACAATAGATCCTCTACTCCAAACAAATGATTTTTCCTCACTTAAATTTAAAATCATATTATAGTATCCTCTACACAAAGAAATTAATTTCCAATTGGATCAAAAATTCTAAACAGAAGAAAGCTTCTTCTTTAAATAAGCAATTTTCCATGGTACATCTCCTTTCGATAAAACTATTTGAGCGATAAGAGCATATTGACATACAACTAATTACTTTTCATAAAGCTATTGATTAATTTTGATTATTATGAATCCACCCTTGTTTGAAGCCGAAGGCTCATCTGTTGATTAAAATGGCCTTGCACTAGTTCAACATAAGTTTCTTTTATGGCATATTGCTTGAAAATAAACATATTTGCGTGACTTAGATAGTCCATGTGATCGAAGATGAAAACCAGGGTAGCGTGATAGCACCACCTAGTGGACGAACAACGGTAAAAAGAATTTGCTAAGGTCAGGACTCTCTTAGAAGTTGAGAGCATACACCTAATATACTCTTAAAAATATATGATACAATGTTAAAATAATCAGTACTATCTAATTGAAGCAAGGCTTTTTAAAAATAAAATATAGATTCATTAGTTAATTTATATTCATTAGTCGATATATATTGTATTTTCATCTGCATGTAGTAGCTAATCTATAATAGTATATATTTTTTTGGAAGCACTATGTAAAATTAGTAAGGCTAGTCTTGCTCAACATCTAGGCAATATATAGATGCCTTGAATAAAAAGAGTCTACTCCTATTGACATCGACATCGAAACTCAGTGCTTTATCCATTGAGTGAATGTGGTTCCAAGCAAGGGATCCGAGTTTGCCCTAATCATTTAATGAATAATTTTTTGGATGATACTGATTGGCAAATCCCTATTTCTCATGGTTAAGTGAAGGGCATAAATGCATTTATGTCATCCCTGAGCTCTTTAAGTACTCCCCTCACCAACTCCTTATTTTTTAGTAATAAGAAAAAAGATTTTATTATTCAAAGAGTGTTGAGTTAGACCTACTGGCATCAACAACTATTTTTATATTTATTGTAAATCAAAAAAGTGATGACACTTGTATCATTAACATCATATGATAATGATGATGCCAAGAAAAGAAACATCTTTTCTACGCCCAAAATGCTAAAAATAAAACTAACCAAAATTGAAGACAAAGAACAACTCAAAGACAAAAAAAAATCCAACTCAAAATAGGACATGAATGTACAAATTGTGAAATTAAAATTCCAATTCAATTATAGGTAAATACAATATATCCTTTATATAGTAACATAATCAAACAATATATTTAATACACAAAATATCACAATCTAATCATAGAATTGCATGTGTCACACATTGTAAACCAAAATATTATTGATTAGGAACATAAGAAGTTTAAAGCATCTCCATGCTTCTTCATAATTATTGCAATTGTAATATAACCATCATGATTGCATAGATTGTAGAATCCAACAGTTAATTCAATAACATCACTGGTTGTCTTGTACCACCAGTGAATACCTGATAACTGCTTAGCAATTACAATGTGGCCAAAGAGACTGAATCAAATCATAACTAGTAATATATTATGTAGTTTCAAAAGTTACCTCAGTTCATAAAAGCTTAATCAATTATGCAAAATCAAGATGAAATTGAGCTAAAAATCAAACATAAAAGGAAGTAAGAAATTTGCCATAGTTGCAATTCAAAATTATATCTTTTAAAAGATTCTAAAAATATTAGTGAGAGTGGGTTTCAACAAACTCTTGGATCACATCTATGGCATAACCCAAATGAACACATGGCAATATATTAGTGTGAGAGAGAAATAAATTGAGACCTCATTGCAACTTTACATTCAGTAGAAGATTCTTCCTCATTGCCTCTCAAAGAAGAGCATCTTCCCTAACACTCCTCACTTAGGCCATTTAACTTATCCTGTCGACTCATATTAAAAAAAGGAAAATAATTAATCAAAATAAGGAAATAAAATTTTTCAACATTCTCTGCTATAATTAATCAAAACCAAACAATATTAGATGAAACCCCAGTGAGAAATATACAAAATTAAAATTTGTTTGGTGATTCAATCAAAGTCTATGGGAATAGAAAAAAATCAAAATACAAGACTTTAGTTAATTGGAGAAGATAAAGGAGATGACATTAATTAATGGCTCCTTTTCATTATCATTATCCATAACAACAAGATCAGCAGTAGTGATGGTATGGACATTGTTTTCCTTGTTCAACAATGAAGAAGAAAATAAAGGAGTAGGAGAAGAGTCATGGTATATATAGGAAAAAAAAAGGTAGAAAAAAAAATAGAAGTTAAAAAATGGGCATGTGTTTTTTATTAGAAAACAAGGATATTGAATGTTATTGGCATCCTTTATAGGGCATTATGTAAAGAACCCTTGATAAAATTAAGGAAAAATTGCACATATTGTGTTTAAAATTTTTAGTTTTTATTATTTTGGTAGTTAAACTTTTTTTTTTTTTTTGCAATTTAGTGTTTGAACTCTTTATTTTTAACATTTTTCAAGTGCTTCTAACTGTTAAATTATGGTCGGATTACTAACTCGTGACATATGGGACCTACTTTTTTCAATGTAAATAGACATATGATTTACATAAAAAAATCAGAAATTTTCTTAAAATTTTCAAGAACAAAATAATTCAAAGGACCTAAGAGAAATCTTAGCATCACCAATTGTAATCTCCAACAAGTTCTTTGTGTTTTTTCATCAACAATGAACCTAACCAAAACACAAATGCCTAAATCATCAATTTTGCCATTAATGACACCACTGTCACTTTTCCTTGATAATTCTACATCTTTTGCTTCATCATCACACATAACCATTTTTAGTCTCTTACTGATTCCATTGCGATGTCTTTACCATTTTTCAAAGAAAGACTGAGTGGATGGATTATTAATTAAGTGGAATTCAATTTACCTTATATCTGGCTAAAAAAAAACTTACCATATGAAATAAATTTAAGCTATATGTTCTAATTAATATTGTTGCATCATGAGGTAGAGAACTGCTAAGATTTGCTTCCCTTGTCTATATATGAGTTCTATTGTGGTTTTTCATATGTGGACTCTTTATGCTAAAGTTTCCTATATAGGAAGAAATAGATTAAAGACATTTTTTTTATTTTGCTACAATTGACTTGGGATTTTTTTTAATTTTTCAACAAGTATGGGTTACAAGAAAAGATTGGTAAGTAGTGGAAAAAGAAAGAAAATAGAGGATTTATATTGCCTTAAGAGATACAAGGGATAAGGAAATTGAGTTAGAGTTTGATTGAATTGGTTGATGGTTTTAATTTCTTATGGAGGATGAGAAGAATAAGCAAATATTAATTCAGGTGATTAAGATAGCAGAGATATGTCAAAGATGAAAGAAGAATTAATGTTGCTTGTGATGCGTATAAAGGAAAAAGTTTTGGTGCCTTTTTTGCATCTGGGAAAAAAGATGGGAGGAAATAAAACCCTAAGTGTAGATATATTAAGATATATTAGTTATTATAATATTTTAAAATCAATTAGATATTTTAGTCATTTTACCTACACTTTATGAGGTTATATTTGTGAATTCACTGATATGTGATGAAGTGGCAAGTTGCTCTTTAAGAAGTGGGTCCCACATGTGGATAGTCAGCATTCGAACCACTAATGATTAGACAAAAACACTTGATTGAATTTTTTAAAAAAATTTCAGACACTTGATGGTAAAACAAAAAGTTTAACCACCAAAATAGCAAAACTTGAAAAGTTCAAACATCATTTGTGTAATTTTTCCTAAAATTAAAAATAACATTTTAGAAAATCCTTCTTAAAATAATACTACAGGCCCAAGTCTTAAATGGCCTTAAAAGCATGGAAGTTTGGTCTTTTTAGCCCATTTCACCATTCTTTTAGTCACTCCCTATCACTAAATGATTCATAACATACAAATAAAAAAAATTGTGTGCGTAAGCTTACAATTCTAATGATGAAAATTTGTTACAATTCTAATGATGAAAATTTGTTACGAATAGGTCTGTGGACATTGATTTTTCAATCTTAAAGCTTAATTGCATTTTTTAGGGACTTAATTGTAAAATTTTCTTCAGGGACCTAATTGTAAGGTTTAGATTCTTTCAAGGATCATTCCATAATTAAAAGTTAAGAAAAAGAGTACCAATTGGAATTCTATAATTCTTATCAGAATTATATATTTCCAATTGGAATTTCTATTGGAATTACACATTTTTTGTCGAAAAATCGAAATTATGTATTTCTAATTGGAAATACACAATTCCGGTTAAATTGCATAGTCCCGATCGGAGGTCCATAAATTTTTTTAATTTCATTTTAATTTTGAAAATAATTTTTTTTAATCTTAATTGGTCAAAAAATAAAATATAAAGGATAAATATAAAAATAAAATAATCCTGATAATTATCATTTTTGAACCTCATATTATGCTTAAGAGTTCTTCCAAAAGGAGCAAGTCTAGTTGATTTTAGTATCAAGAATAGCTTTCGATTAGTCCACTTATTCCTCTGCATCCTCAATGTATGAGATTATAATTAATGGTGTTGGATTAACAAAAGTAGTGAACAAATTGAGTCTCTTGCACACATGAAGAAAAAAGACTGTTATAATAACATGAATGAAATCAGAATGAAACTATGGCTAAAATGTAGCTCTAGAGGCAAGTTGGGGGCAGAATAGTCAATTTTCATTCAAATATTGAAGATGGAACATTAAAGTATAAGAGTCAGCAAAAGATCTCTAAGGGTAGAAAGAAGTAAATTACAAACAATAGCCAATAGCTCATCAATATAGCACAGCCTAGTCATTTGTTCAACAAACTGCATTAAAAGCTCTAACATCTGAAGTACTAACATCAAAGCATTCAATGCTCAAATCTACAAGTTGCTAATGAAGCACGTCATTCTCATACTTCGAACTACAAGCATAACTCGGCTTCAAACAAAAGACTTATTAGGATCATATATATCATACATAGCATGCATTCACTTGCATACATCTGTTGTGAAATACTTGCTTTGCATAATAAAAGATCTTTAAGCCTAGTCAAGGTTATATGAATACTCTACTACTAACATTTATATTTAGTGTTGTAAAAGTACAGAAAAGTAATTAGAATATTTGCATATGAAACATCTGAAGGAGTGAAAATAAAAAGAGAGATGTTATCAAGATGATGCTTCATGTGCCTATCCAACAAGGTGATAACACCAATAGTACTTGTAGAAGCCTCATCCTAGAAATCTTAAGACTAAATAGGACACTCAAGCTTCTCAGACTTAGCATCCATCTACATAGCCTTATCTGGAACATCATCTGGAATGTCACTTAGAGCCTTAATAAGAAGAAAACCAACCTACCACCATAACTTGTAAAAGTAAAAGATTGTCAATAATATAAGTAATAAAAGACAAGCGTACCTCAGATGGATCAATGAGAATTTACTCCAAGAGATGCTTCTGAATGTACCTTTGATGATAAAAATGCTCAAGCAAAGACATGGCATTGAACCCCCAAAGAGCCTCTATCAACTCTTAATAAGTAAAGTAAAACTTTAGCAAAGCAAAAGAGCATGAAAAAGAGTCCCAAAAAAATAAATACTTATTTTGGTTGACCTTATTAATATAATCAATGAATCATTTAAGCAAGAGAACATGTACACATTAATATAATAAAATATGCACCTTAAATTCCTCTCAATAGAACTCTTTAGTGTTGTTAGGCACCAACTTCCATTTTGCACCCTCCTTTCTAGTCTCTCTTTAAAAATCTTAGTAATTTCATTTGAAGCACTTGCAAGAAACCTATTTGAAAAATTATAAACCAATAATAAATGTTAAAGCTATAAAAAATAAATTATCTTGTAAGCAACCAACCAACGAAAATAAGTGCCATAATAAATAATTTAATTATATATGGTATTCCTATCAGTGGTTTATAAATTCTTTTTTCATGTGATACCACTTGTTTGTGATGACCCAACTAATGCTAATGTTGTAGAAGACTCTATCTTAATATGTGGGACATTTGGTGGTAAGTCCTCCACATTCAATCTAGTTATTGAACCTAGAACTGGTGGGGAAGTGGTTGTAGGTGGGACAGGTGGTACAAATGGTTAAGGTGCCCCTCTACCTATAGAATTAGCTCTCTGACTTATTGTATGGCCACCTTTCATACCTGCACTAAGCATATAACATAACAAAACAACATACTTATTTTGCAAATGCATACTAGATTACCCACATAAACAATATAAAACACAAGTAATTAAGAATATATAAATATATTCATACTACTAATTTCACATTTAATATTTAATGAAGTTCATAATTATCATCATTATCGAATTCTTCATATTCTTTATCTAATTATTTTCTAGTTCCACCTCCTCATTTTCTCCAAGTTCTATATTATCAATCTTTACAAAATAACTACTTTGATTAACTAATGATTGAGGTTCTTTGTCTACTTTAATATCAATATAATGGTTTTGTATGATATCCTCTTAAAATGCTCCTGCATTTGATAGTAACATTATAGATGTCTTAGCCACTTCCACAACACCCCTAGCTTTATCTTGCAAACAGCTGACCAATTACACATGTTTTTCCTTGTGCTAGGATAAGATACATAATTCACTTGCATTGCTTGCTCTGCAAGAATGAATGGTTCATATCTATTGAATCTTCTCATGTGGTTTGTATCAACAAGCTTATACTGATGGTGATTCCTTCTACCTAAATTTGGTGTCGGATCAAACCAATGACAATTCAATAATATAACTCTCTTGAGTGGTAATGCAAGGTATTCCAACTTTAAAACCTCTATTAGTTGACCATAAAAGTCTAATTCTGTTGCACTAAAATTAGAACCTTTTATGCACATTCCACTATTCATGGTTGATTTATTTGATCCATGTCCTAAAGTGTGAAACTTATATCCATTCACATAATATCTAAGAAATGCTCTAACACGTCGTAAACGTCCTTTTGCAAGGTCCTTTATAAATTAGTTAGAGATATTCGATCTCAGATCATGAGCCTATATAATAAATGAAAGTTATAAGAATATGCTAATTAATTCAAATAATTCATAATTAAGGAAAGTTATAAAGCTATATATTTATTTGAATTTATATTACTCACATGTGTCTTAAACCAAGATGCAAATTCTCTTTCAAGTTGAGCATCAACTTCGACATCTCCAACATATGGTTGATCTTCTTTTAATCCAGCCACATATAGTCTATGGCAAATAACCATAAGTTTAAGCAATTGCATAATATTTATGCATATATAAATTAGTTATCAATCATATATTAAAAAAGGTAAGTACTCACTCAATATAGGGCTTTACTTCTTCACAATTCAATAAAATATATATGCAGGTTGCATGATATTCTTCAGGAGTAAGATATCAAAATTTTTCCTTTCCAAATGATTGACTCGCATGTTTAAAAATGGAAAGCATCCCCTTATGTTCTTCAATTTTATCTTTACAACCAGCTTCATTTCATGGCTTTTTGATGTCTCGTATTAACATATGGCTCAAAATAATGAGCACAAAATGAAGATGTCTCCTCAACCAAATATGCATTACATATAGAACCTTCAACTTTTGCTTTATTCCGCACATTATTTTTTAACCTTTGAAGGTGCCTAAAGATAATCTTTGTAAATACACATAAAATATAATGTCACTATAATTTTGATAAACAAGAACAATTCATATGAGTAATTTTTTCTACTAACCTCTCAAATGGATATATCCATTGGTTTTGAATAAGACCTGCAATCCTTACTTCATAAGGCAAATGGATCGAGAGATGCTCCACATAATAAAAAAGACTTAGAGGAAATATATGCTTAAGCCTACAGATAATAATAGGTATTTTATCTTTAAAACGCCTCATGTGTTCCTCTGTTATTATTGTAAATGTAAGATCCTTTAAAAAATTACTAAGCTTTGTCAAAGGTGACCACACATTCTCTGGCAACAGTTTATGAAATGCTATTAGAATTAGCCTTTGCATAAACACATGGCAATCATGGCTTTTCATGATAAATAATTTAAGCTTTTGTATATCAACACATCTTCCCATGTTGGAGGCATACCTATTGGGGAATAAAAGTTCTTTCAACCATTCGTACAAAATTCTTTTCCTCGACTTATCCAAAGTATAAGTACCTTTGGATATTTACCTATGCTCTCATTTTGGTGCAACTTTACTTATCGATAAAACTCATTTAAGTCTTCCTTATCTTTTGTTTTTCGTTCAACATTCTTAATAGTGTTGAATACATTATCAAAGACATTTTTTTCAATGACATTTTTTTCAATATGCATGACATCTAGATTATGTTGAATGAGGTTTGTGCTCTAATAAGGCAAATCCTAAAAGATACTTCTTTCCTTCTATCCATATTTACAACTCTTGAATATATGAGCATTAGTTGACTCAGCATCAATTTCTGTCACTTTCTTTACCCCTAATTGCTTAATTTACTCTAATATCTCTGACCCTGATCATTTACGTGGTGCAATTTTTCCTACTAATTTACCCTTCAAGAAAGAATTTTTATTCCTTCGAAATTGATGATGTTATGGTAAGAACTTGTGATGATTGTCAAACCACGATGTCTTGCCCTTTTTAGTCAATAAAAATGCATAAGAATCTTTTATATAATAAGGACAAGCTAACTTCTTTACAGTACTCCATCCTGACAACATTGAGTACGCAGGAAAATCACTAATCGTCAATATTATAAGCCTTCATTTGAAAATTCTGCTTCCTAGATATGTCATTTGTACATACACCCACCTCTTGTAATGTTTTCAACTCTACAATTAAATGTTGTAAGAACACATCCAACTTCCTCTTTGGATTTTTTAGCCCTAGCATAATTATAGATAAAAACATATAATCATTTTTCATGCACATCCATAGGTGCAAATTGTATAGTGTCACTATAATTGGCCATAAAGAATATTCTTGTCTAGATTAACAAAATGGATTAAACCCATTAGTGTAAAAAACCTAGTCAAACATTTTGACTTTCAACTGCAAAATCAGGATGAATTTGATTGAAATGTTTCCAAGCTTCAGAGTCTAAATAATGACGCATAACACCATCTTCAGACACATGCTCCAGATGCCACCTTATATCATTAGCTATAGCAGTAAATGTATACAACCTCTGTAATCGAGTAGTTAATGAAAAGTAGTACATTTTCTTAAAAGGAACATTTATTTTCTACTTATGAGATCCACGTTTTGGTCTCCTAAATTAGGGATGGTCATAAAACTTGCAACGTGCTAGCTCACTATCTTCACCCTAATATATCATGCAACCATTATTGCTATAATGAATCTTTTCTACTAGTAGCCCTAAACGATGAACTAATTTTTTTATACTATAGAAATTATTAATCATCACATGATCCGAAGGCAGCAACTCAGTCATCAATTGACAAATATCATCATAAGCATGTTCAGACAGATGGTGTTCAGATTTAATGTTTAACAATTGAGCAACAACATATAACTTTGAATGATATCGATTGCCAGGCCAGATCTCTTGATCGGCCACTTGTAGCATTTTATATAATTGTGAAGCTACTGGGTTTGATTCTTCTTCAATGTCATTAGGATTAAAGGTAGGGCTAATAGCATCCATTACCATTATATGATAAGCATTGTATGGTTGTGGATTAACCAATCATATATCTATAACATTATTAAAATTGACATCACGTTCCGCATTATCTCCACGATAGGCTCACCATGTAGATACCAAGTATAATAACCTCAGACAAATTCATACTTTGTTAGATGATATCTCACAGTATCCACATCTTGAAAATTGTGATTCTGACACTTTCGATGATCACATGGACACCTAATCCTATTCTAGTCCATCAATTCTGGATGACTCATTTAAAAATTAATAAATCCTTCAATTCCAACTTTGAACTCTATAGTTAAACATCCATATTTCATCTGATAATCAATCCATTGTCGATCTAGTCTCATTTTCTCTAATGTCTATAAGTATTCCTAGCTTTATGCCTACACTAAAGGAAGAATTTAACATATAAATTTCTCGACAACATAAAAAATAAATGGAAGAAAATTTTTCCTCAAAACCTAATTGAATAAATAAAATATAACATAGATGACCATAAAAATTATAACTTGATTCAAAGAATATCATCGTATAAGCTTGAAAAGAACAAATCATGAACATTGTAATTTTCCTCAAATTTAACAAATTATAAGCTAATTTTGAAATCAAGTTATATAATGTAACGGGATGTTGATATCATGTCAAGAGCTTTTATAAACGGATTTCATAACCTTAATTTATAACCAATAAATTAGCCATTGATACAATGTTGAAGTTTAATTTTCAGTCCATGTAGCAAAAATTTTGACAATAATTCTTGCATACAACTATTTATTAAAAGATAAACACACAAATGAATCATAATAGCATCATAAAAAAAATCAAATAATCAATTAAGCCAAAAAAAGTGATAAATAAATACCCAAATAATTTTCAAGTCTGAATTGAATGTCGAGCAGAGGAAGAGAGTGGAAAACATAACTCCTTGGATAGCTAATGTTAGATTATAGAGGTTGGTTGTACAACCTAAAATTTGATAATGAAATGAAATAATTCAACCAATTGAGAGAATACAAAAGTACAAAATTAAATTTATAAAAAAAAAGTTATTATAACTGCAATAATGACACTTCATGAATGCTTTAAAACAACATAAATTAGCTGCTTCCAATTTGAAAGGTAAAAATAAACACTTATTTTTTTG
Source organism: Mallotus nudiflorus (assembly GCA_947683625.1). NCBI lineage: Eukaryota > Viridiplantae > Streptophyta > Magnoliopsida > Malpighiales > Euphorbiaceae > Mallotus > Mallotus nudiflorus. Next base: position 61,977 of record CANTUR010000300.1, read on the forward strand.
CTTTAATCATAAAGACATTTGGGCGATTAGTTTTTGATATTCTAGAGTTTATGAATCCACTTGATCCTAAAGGAATGCTAAAGGTGTCAAAACCCACTTTTATTACTTTCTAGAAGATATCAGTTGAATGTTGTCCTTTTGTTAAGGGTGTAAAGAAATACATTAACAATGTATATATGCATATATTGATGCATAAATACATCCACACGTAGCCTATATGTTGCTAAGTTTCATGTTCTAAGTGTGTTTATTCATAACATGGTTCGAATTTTTCCTTTAGAATTGGTGTCAATCATGTTCTATAATAAGGCTATAGACCCAAGAGACAATCAAACAAATTCACAAGTGATGACCCATATGTGCACAAGCATCACCCTGTGTCTACATAAGTCTACATATGATTTGTTAAGCTAAAGGGCCAAATCATACAATAAGGGACTTAATCTTCTGTTCAATATGGGCAATCAAATCTGCACTAATTTAAGAGTTTTTGCATATTTTTAATGTTGTTATAACTCAATTCATATTTCAGTCATTTATGTCCCAAACCTTGCAGCCTCTATTTATAATCATTGTATAAATATATACAGTTTCTTTTTATTTCCTTGGTAGTGTCTTAATTATTTTATTCAAAGTTCACCACTTAACCCAATGAAAAGAATATGAGGGAACCAAGACTAATATTAAACAAAACCCAATTTGTATAAATAGTACCAAATGAACCCGACAGCAAAACTCTACCAAAGTTTCAAAGAAATAGATTTTTATTGTTAGGGGTGTAAAGAAATCAGTTTGATAATGTTTCTTGCCTCCAGACTAAGGCAGAAGATACATGTACAACCTCAAATAACCACCTTTAATCACTTAAACATTCATTCAATTAATAGCTAATAAATTATCCTTAGATGGTTATATTAGAGTAGCATAATGTTGTAAGCAAATCATTCATTCGAAATAAGAACTAACAAAACCTCCTCCCATTACTATATAATTTATGAGTGAATCAAGCAAATAGAATTAAGTGAGACACGCAAGCCAAACAATTAGGGAGCTGATAACTCTCATATATTCTAGTTTTTTTTGCTGAATCATATATTGTAGTTATAAGGTCCAAAATGTACCATAATCAATTGCATTATAAAATAAAAACAAGTAGAATTTATTTTGAAAAAAAAATGCTAAAGTTGCAGTACTAAAAAAAACAATGCTAAAGCTTGCAGCACCAAAACAACATAAATAAGATAGAATTAGTTTTTGCTATTTTTATTTAAGAATTATATCATGCTATGGTAGCTTTATGCACCTTTAGTTCATGCTATGGTAGCTTTATACACCTTCAGTTCATGCTATGGTAGCTTCATGCCACTTGTGTCCCAAACCTTGCAGCCTTAATTTGCTCTAATATCTTTGATCCTGACCTTGTCTGTATCAAAATCATTTTCAGAACTATGAGATCTTGAGGATAATTATTATTAAAGAAAAATGATAAATATTTATAAACATTACTTAAAATTCAAGTAATTTTTTTTATTTTATTTAAAAGAATATATAATTTTGTGCAAAAAAATTATAATTCGTCTAAAATTAATTGGTTTTAAATTGGAATCTCACAATATAGTTATGCATCCTTAATATATGTGAGTATAGATATGCAAATTCAACTTCCAGTTCACCTTTATGATTCATTAGGGGAGGAGAATTTACATGATACAATTTAAGATGCAGACATGGAGTATAAAGTAACACATTATATGGTTAGCTAATTTGTACTAGCCATCCTAACATTTTAAACAAATCAAACAACCATTCGAAATATCCATTTTGTCATCTAAAACTTCCAAAATTCTAATTTTAATCTGAGTAAATTTTTTTTTAGCCTAAGAAATCATCAGTGGACACAAGTTATACCCACATATGTCAATTTTGTTATATTAGTATTTCATACAAATCATCTCATAAAAAAATTCTTCAGCCAAAAAAGATAAAAAAAAAAAACTTAAAGGCTAAATAAAATAATATATAAAAATGTAGGAAAAATGCTATAATGCCACATAATTAGTTTAATAGCAGTAATGGGAAAGGAATCACACATTAAAATGCAATATAGAAGATATAGGAAAAAATACAAACATAAAAAGTGGAATTCCCTATAGATAAACACATTAAAAAAATCCTATTAATTTAATTAATTATAGATGTAGTCCTTTTTTTTTTTAGTGAATTGATGTGTGAAAGTGCAAGGTAATTTAGTTGATTGGCAAGAAATGATTGACTATAACCAAAAGAGGGAAAGAAAAGTATATGTATATATATCCACATCTACAAAGTCTATAAATTTCAATCATTTTCAATTGTGACTTGTTTTTCAAATAAGAATTGGTAATCAACTAGGAAGCTTCATTTGACATATATATGAATGCGAAGAATCTTCCTTCCAGTGACACTTTTCACTTGAGCAATGCCATGGGAGTGACAGAGGATAACATCGATTTGAGAGGGAGTAAACTTGTAGATGGGCCTTCAACCTAAAATGCACTCAAGAGTTAAAAAATTATAGTATTTGGTTACTTTTAGTAAAGGAAATGAAACGAACATAAGAAAAAAAAAGCTTACATATTAAAAGGACAATTAAAGCCAGCTTAAAGGAGAATCAAGTGAAAAAAAAATGTGATGTGGAGAAATCAATCAAAGGCAACAGAGGAAAAGAAGGAGAGAGGGGAGGGAGGCGGCTGTAGGTTTAGGAGGTGAAAGAATAGTATAGAAATTAGTCACTTAGTTAATTATCCAAGTTGGGTTATGAGTTTCTTTTTTTTTTTTTTTTTTTTTGCTGTTTGGTTTTGGATACTTGTTATTATGTTTTATGTTAATGGTTATTATGTTGTATATAGTTATAAAGATTTTGTAGTTCTTTTGGTTAGGAACTTATTGCAACCACATACTTAGGAATGATATAATAGTATCCTGATTATCGAAAGAAAAAAATGTTGCTTGGAAATGTAAATAAGATTATTAAGCTTGCCTGGTATTCTATGTTTAAGATTGGCTACATCCTTCGTGAAAGTATAGTCCTATGTTTGTTAGTCGTATAATTGCTTGTTAAAAATAAACAATGTTTTGATTAGCTGCCTAAGGGGTAGCTCAGTTGGTAAAAATGAAAACTCTCGCATTGTCAACCATAGTTTGATTATTGTTGGGTAGCATTCTAGGATTTTGTTCTTTATTGCATCAAGTGGGATTATTGTTCTTGATTGTATTTTAAGGTATAAGAGTGCTGGAAAGAGGGAATTTGCTTATATATGAAGTATTTTTTAAAATATTCTTTATATATATATATATTGTAGAAAGCATATAACTGGAATGTTTCAGATGATGCATTAGTGAAGAGAACCGTTTTTAAGGTAGCAGCAAAATGATATGGGGATTGGCTGTGCAAGATGCGAACCAAAGAAAAAAAGGAAAATAATATACCAAAAGATGTATGGGAAAGCTGGCAACAATATTGGAATACACTTGACTATAAAAGGAAATGTGAACAAGTTGCCAAAAATTTCCTTACAGAAAAAAGAGGACAAGGCATTAGTCTTCCACACATACAGGTGGCTCTAAATCAATAATTGCATATTGTATTATTTTGGTAAGACTTTAAAACAGTTGTTAATTTTTTTAACGACTTTCCTTATAATCTTCTTCGAACTAATGAATTTGATAATTGCATTTTTTAGGAAAAGGAATTGCAATGCCCCCCCCCCCCCCCCACGCCATTTGAATTGTTCAAGAAGATGCACACTAAAAAATATGATACTTTCATTGACAAAAGATCAAAGGACATCAATGTAAGATATCTTCATTTTACTTTATTAAATAACTCAATAATTATTGTTAAATAATTATTGATTTACATTTTCAATTTTGCTTTAATCAATAATAATATATTTATTTTTGATATAATTATTAAGTTTTTAATGAATTAAATATAGGATGTTGTGGAACCATGGTTTCCTTTACTTCTCAGTCTAATGAGGAGTCTATAAAGCTTGTGGACATGAGCCAGATATATCTACAAGTGATTGCAGGTGAGAAAAAGAGGTGAGTGTATGGCCTTGGCTCTCAAGCGTTAGCATTTGACCTTGAGAATTTTAGCAATTCCTATACCACTTCACGCTTTCAATTTACATCAGATGAACAATTCACACAACGTGTGGACGAAGTGGTGGGATAGAAGGTTCAAGAACTTCAACAAAAAATTAATGAAGATATGAGATTGTATAAAGAGCAAGTACAACACGATGTTCAAAAGCAGATGGAGTAGTTCTTCAACATCCAATCCCCAACATCCAAATTCTTCAACTCCAGCTTCTACACCTCCAGATCCATTTACAGGTCTTATCATATTCCTTAGATTATGTAGCTAATGAATTAGTTTTTTTTTTAATTCATATGAACTAGTTTTTCAAAATTATTATAAGTTCTAGTTGTTGTGTTAAGATTTTTTTTAATTGTTACTACTGTAATGTCAATTATTTGTATTGGATTTTCTTTCAATAATATTGTACTAAATTAATATTTATTTTTACAATGAATGTCTAATTTTTATTCTTTTTATGTATTATCCTAATTTTTTTTAGTTTTTATATTACAGTTAAATTCCAATAATTAAAATATATTAAAATATTTAACTTTAGCGATAGAATTTTCCGTCGCTAAAATGACATAGTAAAATGGTATCAGCGATGGAAAGAGAAAATTCATCTCTAATTTAGTGAGGGAACGTAAAAATTCATCACTACTTTAGCAACATAATATCTAAACCTGTTGCTAAACTATTATTATCCATTGATAAATTAGTGATGGGAAAACATAATCCATCGCTAAATTTAACGACGAAAAACAAAATCCGTCACTAAATTAGCAACGGATTTGAATTTTTCATCACTAATTTAGCAACAAAATAACTCTTTCCATTGTTAAATTAGTGACGGAAATTGCAAATCTATCACTAAATTAGTGACGAAAAAAATTCTATCATTATTTTTTAGCAATGGATTTTGCTTTCCATCACTAATTTAGTGACAGATTTATAATTTCCATCACCAAAATTTAGCGAGGAGCATTTTACCTACGAAAATATTATTGTTGCTAAGTGATTTAGCAACGAATTTTTTTAATTTAGCGATAGAAAAATCTTTCACTAAATCAGCAAAATCTTGTAGTGTAAAAGGGGAATCAAAATAAGAGCATATGACAAAAGGCATTTTTAATCTACTCTAATGCTTAGAAATGAGTAAGAGTATTAATGTGAACCCTTTGGCAGTATCCATGCTGAGTAATATGAGAAAGACGGGGGAATACTAAAAGAGAACAATGTCAAAACCTGCTCAATTTACTTTAATGTTTTGTAAAAGTATGAGTATCCAAAGGACCTTTCTAATGGTATCTAGGCTAAGTAATATCAGAAAAGCGAGGGAATACTCGGATAAGGAAGAAAACTACAAAAATAACTCAAAGACTTTTTTGATACTCAAAATTCAATCTATTTATGCTCAATTTTCATTAGCTTTGTTCAATAGATTCTCCTTAAAATTAGATGTGGAAGTAAGCTCTTCACTTGGTAAAAAATATGGTCTCAGTATAAGATGCTTAACAATGTCTCAGACCTATGCAAATGGTAAATAAATGATAGTCATAAAAATCAAAATTAGTGAGATTCGTTAAGTGCATGCTATCTTGTGATGAATTTTCTCATAAATTTTCAAAATTATAATGTACTTTTGTACATTTATCATATTGAAACTAACTTCAACAAGTCTTCAGGAATTGCAAATCCAAAAGGAGGTACACCCAACTTGTAGAGTTTGTTAATACAGTGAAATTCAAATTAGTCAGCAGAAAAATTTCAATCAATCAACACAATAAAATTCAAAGTCAATCAATAAGAATTTTAAATTATTTAGCACAAAGAATTCAAAGCATTTAACTCAAATAGCTAGAGATAAAAAATTGTGAGTAGTTATGGATTGTAGTATTATAAAGGTGAGCAATAAAATGGTTGAAGCTAATGGCGAACAGTTATGGACTATAGCATCAAAGGCGAGCAGTGAAAGGGTTATAGTTAATTGCAAATAGTTATGGACTGTAGCATTATAAAGGCGAACAATGAAAGGGTTGCAACTAATTATAAGCAGTGATGAACTATAGTATTATAAAGGCGAGCAATGAAAGGGTTATAGCTAATCGCAAGTAATTATGGACTATAGCATTATAAATGTGAGCAATGAAAGTGTTGTAACTAATAGCAATTAGTTATGGACTATAGCATCAAAGGCAAGCAATAAAAGGGTTGTAGCTAATCGCGAGTAGTTATGGACTGTAGCATTAAAGGCGAACAATACAAGGGTCGTAGCTAATTACGAGTAGTTATGGACTATAGCATTATAAAGGCAAGCAATGAAAGGGTTGTAGCTAATCACAATAAGTTATAGATTGTAGCATCAATGGTGAACAATATAATGGTTGTAGCTAATTGTGAGCAGTTATGGACTGTAGCATCAATGGCGAGCAATAAAAAGGATGCAGCTAATCAAATTTACAAGTAATTATGGATTGCAACACTAAGCTAGGAAACAATAAAAGGGTTATAGCTTATTAAAATCATCAGTGAGTAATGAAAGGATGACAACTGGTAAAAAATTACGAGCAATTATAGACTATAGCATCATAAGTGAGCAATGAAAAGGTTGCAGTTAATCAAAATATGTAAGCAATTATGGATTGCAGCATCAAGGCGAGCAACAAAAGAGTTATAGTTAATTAAAATCATTGATAAGCAATAAAAGGATTGCAACTAAATCATAAGTCATGAGTAGTTATGGATTGCAGCATCAAAGGCAAACAACGAAAGGGTTGTAACCATTTTAAACTTGCTAACAATTATAGATTGCAGCAGCATAAAGCCTACATTATGGAATGACAAAAGCAACATCGCGCTATTCAGTGTTATATACAAAAGCTCTATAATACGTCAAGTAAGTATCCTAACTCTTTACTTTAAAATTGTATGCTTATTCTCTTTGTTGCAATTTCTCAAGCAAATAGCAACAAAGGGGGGTAACTGTAAGCACCCAATTTTGGGATTGTCGAGTGTGGATGCAACAAATGACTCCAACGATGAAATTTTGTTACAAATAGGTCTGTGGACATTGATTTTTCAATGTCAAGGCTTAATTGCAATTTTTAGGGACTTAATTGTAATATTTTCTTTAGGGACCTAATTGTAAGGTTTAGATTCTTTAAAAGATCATTTGATAAGTAAGAGTTAAAAAAAAATTACCAATCAGAATTCTGTAATTTCGATCGAAAATATGTAATTCTGAACGAAATTACACATTTCCAATCTAAAATGCATAATTCTGGTCGAATTTATGTATTTTTTATCGAAAATACACAATTCCCATCGGAATTGCAGAGTCCCGATCGGCGGTGAATTTAATTTTCGTAATTTTTTTAATTTTATTTTAATTTTTAAAATAAATTTTATTGATCTTGATTGGTCAAAAAAATAAAATAAAAAACATAAATAGAAAATTAGAAAAATAAAATAATCTTGATAATTATCATTATCATGACATTTTGTTTTTAAAAATCAAATACTATCTCCTATGATTCAACAATCACATGAGATTAGGGTTTTCCTTTGCGCTATTTATCACTCGTTTTACATGAGTTTGGGGGAGGGAGGGGCGCATTCTTTTGAAAAAAAAATCATAGAGAGAAAAAGAACACATAAAGAAAAGGGTTTTTTTTTAATTAAAAAAAGGTGTTTTTTTTACATTTGGTTCTTAAAAAAGAACACAGTAAAGCTTTAAGAAGAAAATCAATTCTAAGATCCTATTCCAACATGGTAATCAAACAAACACTCTGAGGAGCAAATCAATATTGCATTCATGCATACCATCTATCTCTTTTTCTTCTCTTTTCTTTATTTTTAGTTTATTTTCAATTTTACTTCTTTTAAGTTCTATATCATTTTTTACTTGTTTTGATTTTGATGGTGGGAGTGACTTGAATTGTGGAACAATCATGTGATTCATTTTATTCAACCCGATAAAGATCTATGGAATGTCATGAATTAAATTCTATATAAATCACATAGTTTTAGAATTCATTTTATTTTGTCTATTTTGTGTTTTTTAATTTTCTATGGTTTTATTTATTTGGTTTATTTTGACATGTAAAATTAATTTTGTATGTAATAACTGTAATAGCTCCAATAGTGAGAATAGTGAAACTATTTTATTTTCTACACTTTAAAATTGATTAATAAATTAGGTTCAATTTGGTAAACTCTAATAAAATTAATGGTGACAATAGTAATATTTAGGTTGCATGTAAATTGAATAGGGATTAGAAATCACAGTATAAATGTTTTGTATTTATTATTTGTTTTAATTTGTTGTTTGGACTAATTTTTTATGTTTTTTATTTTATTTGCATCCAAACCCATCGTTCAAGTTTAATTCATTAATAATATAGGCTTTTAAAAAATAAATTTAGATTTAATTAATTTTAAAATCAGTTTAGACCCATTTAAATTAATTTAGATTTAAAAATTATTTTAGTTTAATTAAAATTATTTTAGACTTATCTCAACTATGGTGAAATTAAAGCATTCCCATCGTGGCCATGCACTTCACCACTTATAATGGTGAAATGCTAGTTGTTATATATATATATATATATATATATATATATATATATATAATCATCCATTTATTCAGCCATTGTAATGGGCGAGATTATCATTTTGGCTGTGACTGTGGCGAAATGGTCATTGGACCAACACGTCCTCAAAAACTATCAAAGTGATGAATATTATAAAATAAGTATTTAAAAAAACAACTATGTAAAGAGATTTTTTTACTATAAATCTTAGTGGCTTTTATAATAGTATAAATATTTGTATTTATATAAATAAAATTAGAATCATTGAATTTATTTTTATTTAATTATAATTATTATTTTTTAATGTACTAATATCTATAAATTGTATCAATAGTTACAATTAAATTAGTAACGGTTATGAATTTATTTGTATTGATATAAATGGTTGTACTGTATGACTCCTAAAAAATTTATAGGATTTAAAAAGATGCATAAGAAAATTAGTAATTAAAATATAAAAAAAAACATAAAAATGAAGGGTGATATAGTGACAATATTAAAAAGCATATGAGAATTTAAAATTTAACTTTGGTGTTATTTGTGAAATTCTTTCCACTCCTTTAACAAATAAAAGTAACGAATGGAATATCAAATCAAAATAAACTTTTTACACATTTTTTGTTAAAAAAAAAAGCTTAAGTGAATAAGTGATCAAATCCCATTCGTCAAAATAATATATATGACTAGATTTTCCAATAAGAAATTAATATAAGGTTGATTCATTTAAAAAAAAAAAAAAAAAAAAAAAAAACAATCAGCTTCTTTATGTAAGGAAACAACGCACATGGGTGTTGGTTTTTGTTTTGTTTTGCAAGAGCAACGCATTACTGAATTTTAGCCCATCATAATTCAGAACATGTCTTTGACACTCACATGTATTGCCTCTAATAACCGTGTTATTACTCATCGTTACTCAGGCATAGCAATACATCAACCAATATAGTTAGAAATTATATACATACATGTATATACGGTGTAACCGAGTTTAGCAGTTCGTAATTTATTTGGAACGCGACTTGAAAAAAATTTGTTCGAATTTATTTGTTAAACTAAATAAGTCGAACCTAAATTCTATTTTAAGATTCCTAAACTAAATAATCTAAGCCCGAACTTTTTTAAGTTCAGCTCATTTACAAGCTCGTTTAGAAATTCATTTACAGACTCGTTTATAGACTCATTTATAGGTTCATGAGTAAACTCGTTATATTATGTGGTGATATTAAATAGATATAATTTAATTTAAATTTTAATATTCAATAAATATCATTTAATTTAGTACGTCAATATTATATAATACTACTTTTATATTAAGTAAAGATAATACTAATTAAATTAGTAATAATTAATATTACATATTACATATGACAATATTAGGTACTTATGATAATATTATGTAATTTTTTGCATATAAATTAACATTTATATTATAATAAGTAAATACTATATAATACTAATTAAATATTTGACAAATAACAAATTTCTTCAATAAATAAAAAATTAAGTAATATTTGTATTTAAAAGTAATATATAAGTAGTAATATTAAATAATACAAATTTAAAGTAATAGATAAATATAACATTAAGTAATATTCTTATTTTAAATCAAAACTATAAAATTTTAATATTATAAAAATATGTAGTTTGAAATTATAAAATAATGTAATGTCTAATTACAAAAATTTATTGTTGAGCTCGCATGATTCGTGAGTTCGACTTAAACTTGTCAAACACAAATTTAAGTCGAGTTTAAGTTAGATTTTTAAAATCTCAAGTTTGGCTCAAATTTGTTAATTTTCAAACAAGCTCAATTTTGAGCAGTTGCACCCGTAAATATATACAGATTTTATTGACCATTAATTTATTTTTATGAAAACCTTGCTCTCAACTGTGGGGAAGCTAGAATCATGTTTGTGTTTGTATGAGACCTACAAATAATGTCATTAATTAAATTCGGATGTTGATCTTTACTTCAACTTAATTTCACATTTTCCTTCTCGAGTAAAAAATAAAATAAAATAAAATAATTAAAGAATATTCTTACCTACTAGTAATATTCTACTGAATTATTACTAGTATCTTCTCGAATAAAGTTTTGACTAGTTACTATGCGAGGAATATAAGGTGGTGTTCTACATCTTAATAATGCCCAATTAATCCCGTTAAAAAATTGATGGTGTTTGATGGCGGGTGCTCCCATTGTGGAGCCCAATCGTCTCATAGGATCCTTAATTAGAAGTTGTGTGATCAAATCCTTAGCCGATATCGGTATGGGGGGCTCCTTGGGAAATTCAAGGGCTCGAGCCACAATGTTAGCTAGGGTTAATTCATGATCTATCCCTTTAAATGGAGTAACACCATAAAATAATTCAAATATGAATATGCCTAAGGTCCACCAATCCACTGCACTGCCGTGCCCCTCACCTGATACGATCTCCGGTGCCAAGTATTCATGAGTCCCAACAAATGACATCGATCGAACGTCGATTGGCTCCGCCACGATCTCAAGGGATCCACGCTGATTGGATTTCCTTTTGCGTCTTCGTGTCGGGTGGAAGCAAGAGACAGCTGGCACAATGCAATTGGGCAGAATGCAAGATGATGTGGCAGATTTTGGTGGGTCGGGAGGGTAATCGTTCGCAGAGTTAATTGTTGATTTGTTCTGATCAGAAACAACCTGAGCTGTTGATGTTAAACTATCATCTTTCAAGGAGAGATCAAAATCAGTAAGCATTATATGACCATCTGATCTTACAACAACATTTTCGGGCTTAAGGTCTCGATAGATTATTCCCATCATGTGTAGATATTCCAATGCAGCCACTACTTCTGATGCATAAAACCTATAAAACCAACACAAAATTAAGATTTATATTATCAATCGGGTTATATGCCGTGTGGATCGCAATATTATACTCCGTATTATAATAAAAAAAATAATTAAAAAATATATAATTTTATCCTCTCAGGATATTTCACTAGAAAAAAGATAAATTTTATAATTTATTATGAATAATGATATAGTGTTTATGTTGCTACCACCACATAAAATGTTTTCCTTATATTATGTAGTTTGAATTATAGAAAAATTCAATTAGAGCGTATATAACTATGAAACGGGTATCAATTTGGCACACAATTATTCTTATTAAATCAAAATTCGAAGTCACCTTTTTTTTTTTTTTTTGAACAAAAACTCAAAATCACTTTTAGCCTAGAAAACTGTTGCAGACCAATTATTATACTGTTTGTGGTTAATTAAACCTCAGAAGAAAATATACACACACCTGCCGCTTGATACTCGATTTGAGGAATGCTGTATAGTAGGGCCAAATTATTTGGACAGGGGTATAAAAAAAGAAAGCTCCCACCACAATAATGACAAATTAGAAATTTCGAAGAAGGCAGGCACCAACTCTAAAACAAAAAAAAAGGAAAAAGGAAAAAGGAAACAAGTCCAAAAGATTACTTTGATTCATGAGACTTCCCATAATTATATTATTTTAATGAAAATTTACAGTCACCTTGAGTTTCATTTCAATTTACTAATTTATCCTTACATTTTTTAAAATCAACTAAAAGTCTTCTCAGATTTAATTTTATTAACTATTTCTCTTTCTGCTAACTAAATATCTCCTTAGATTTATTACAATAAAAATATCAAACTTAAATGGATATTTAATTAACAGAAAGTAAAAATAATTATTAATTAATAAAATCAAACGTAGAAAATTATTTGTTGACCTTTGAAAATAGAAGGACGAATTAGTGAATTTGATCAAATTTTAGAAAGTGATTGTAATTTTTTCAATTTTGATTTAAGGATAAATTCATCAATCTACGGATAAATTAGTTCCCCCATGAGTAGTTTAAAAGCTAAAAAATATAATCATTCAGTTTGAGGAAATCAGGGATCAAATATCCCATTTTTTATCTTCGTCTCTTATGATGTCAGAATTTAACAATTTAATTAAAAAAAAATCAATTGACATAATTTACGTAATGGAATTATGAAATCACATATGCCAAAATCATATTTTATTACAAGAACTTCCATGGATTGAGGCATGTCATTTGCTAGGTGAATTAATTTATTATTATTATTATGTGAAAAAATGACCATCCATATTTTATTATGATATGGTGCAGGAGAGACGCACTTAAAGTACCATTGGACCTACTATAAATAATAAACGACTGTAGTGTGTACCTATAAATTATAAAGATTTGGACCCTACATGCAACGACCATCCCTAAACAAAGGTAAACTTACACCCCACCTATAATTACACATCATTTCTCATCATCTTTTAAGCCCTCAAAACTAGTTAGTATTTTTGCTCTTTATTACAATATCATCTATCAACAAAATTTAATTAATGTAATGTGCCAAACTAAATTAACTCTCGGGGCCTTTTTGGTTTAAATTTCAAAATCAAAATCGAAATGGAAATTAAAATAGTGGGAATCGAAATTTATGTATAATACTATATATAATGTAGGGGTCTACATACCGGACGGCAGCTTCATCGAAACGCTTGTGGTGTTGCCGCTGCCGGAGAACATGGAGGTCACCGCCAGGACAAAACTCTGTTAAGATACAGGACCATCTAGGAGAGCCTAACGTGGCATACAAGGTAGGTAAAAAAGGATGATCCAATACTTCCAATATTTCTCTTTCAATCCTTGCTCTGCTCTCTTTGTTTCTACTAGCCATTTCTTTATTGTCCATTACTTTAGCAGCAAAAAGACATCCATTGCCACCTTTAAGCTCCACAAGGTACACACTTCCTATGTCACCACTTCCCAGGCGGTGAACAAACCGGAGATCAGATAGGGTTAGGGTTGAGTTTTCGCAGTTTGAACGTCGGATTGCATGCCAACACGAATCGCATGGTGGCGGGTGGTGAGCCTTGGAATATGTTGACGAATTTTTTGAGCTAGTCCAAGTGGATTCAGATCCAGAACTTGTACTGTGCTTAGTTTCATGAGCAGTTGTAGTTGTGGTTGTGGTAGTGGCGTTAGTAGTGGTGGAGGTGATACTGAGATTATCAATATCATCAGCCAGATCTTCCAAACATGGTTCCATGACAATGACGGTGACGGCGACGGCGGAGAAGGGTGATGGGCTTGGGATGGGAATGAGAGTGAGGAGAGAGAGTGAGGTTTTTGTAGGGAATTGGAAGGGAGACGAGAGCAGAGGCCGGCAACATGGGATTGGGGCATGTGTCTTCTTTAGGGAGAAATGGGTCCACGAAGGGCCCAATAGCTGGATTCCATTTTGCTTTAGTGATGATTTTTTTTTCTTTTAAACAGTCTCTGCTAAATCGAATTAATCTCTACTAAACCGGAATTAAAATTAGTATGTTTTTTTTATTTATTAATTGTTAGAGGAAGAAAGATTATAGTTTTTAATAGCGTGTAGTCATCAAAGTCACACCTCATTAAATGATTTTATTTGCTCGCTGAGATCACAACTATAATATTTTTTTATAAAATTTTTGTTAAATATTCCATTTAAATGCCACTTATACCATAGGCAAAAAAATAATAAAAAGTAAAAAAAATAATTTAAAAATTTATCGTATAACATTCCGTAATTGCATGCATCATTACCTTTTTTCCATAATTATATACATATATAATTAATTGGTTTGAATTTATTTTTTTTAGCACGTTGCTTTGAAAATTTGAGGTAGCTATCATTGTAGAAATATTAATATATATACTAATATTGTTTTTTTTTATTTTACTAATGCATAAAAATGTGCAACGTTGCTTTCAAATAGATCATGTCCTTGTTGTCATTTGACATAATCCGAACATGAATGAAATTTTTTTAAGTGCATTTTTGCTTTCTTTCTATTGTCCTATCTGATATTACTATTACAAAAATAATAATAATAATAATAAAACAAAAATAATAATAAAACATACTCCCTTAAACATTAGAAAAATTAGTTTATAAAAAATCAATTATCAAGCATTTAGCTCTAATAATAGCAATTACTCGGTTGCCAAAACAAAGCTCTATTAACTAAGATTGCAAAATTAGTTACAATTTTGGCTAACCCCAAATTTAGCCAAAATTGAATTTGACCTTGCGGAGATGGCTATTTATCTGGATTAAAAATATTGTTGGATATGTTGAAAAAGCGTGTTGGTAAAAAAAAAAAAAAAAAAAAAAAAATCTTTTCACCTTTTGATAATTTTAACTAATTATTAAGCTTTTTAATAATTTTATAATTATTATTCAACATGGTTTATATTAGTTTACTAATTAAGATAAATGTAATTTGTTTCTACCTAACTTCAAAATTGCTTGACGATCGGAGATAAAAAATAAATAAATAAATCTTAACTACTTTAATTATATTTTAACAATGATTTGTAGTGGAAATTGTTGAAATTTATAATTAAACGGTATTCCAAAAAGAAATAATTGATTATTTTGAAATATATTCTCCTATGATGAAAATTACTACAATTGAAATTTTAATAGTATTAATTTCAATTAATTGCATAGAAAATTATCAAACTTTACACGAAAATTTCATCTTGGTTTTTTTGTATCTTTGGTTACAAAACATGAATTTTTTAATTATATTGAGAAGTCAGTTAAAATAATTTCGGTTAATTTAGATGATAAAGCATGTCAAAATTACCACATCACAGTTTAATTTAATAAAAATTATCATATCATATTATCATACTACATTTTTTATAAGATTAATGACTATAATTTTACTTTGTTTGTTTTCTTTTTTACATTCAATCTTATAAAATTATTGTCAACGGTCTTATAAAGAAAGTGACATGACAATGCAACATAATAGTTTTTTATTGAGTTGAACTATAATCTGATAATTTCAGTGTGTCATATCATCTAATTTAGTTGAAATTATTTTGAGTGACATTTTTGTGTAATTAAAATTAATGTTTTATAATTAAAAAATACAAATTAAAGTTATGAAGCCAAAATGCAATTTAATATAAAGTTTGATAATCTTTTATACAATTTACCCACATTAATTTTTGTTTATAAACTTAAATGCATCAAATGGATGTCAAAACTAGATTCTTAATTAATTGATTAATTGTGATTTAGATGAAGAAAAATATATATAATAACCTCAAGGATTTATAACATTTGATTAAAAGATAACATTTATAGATTAGTCAAATCTTTATATGGGTTAAAATAAGCCCCAAACAGTAGCATAAAATGCTTGATAAAGTTATCTTATCAAATGGATTTGTGATTAATATATAATGATGATAAATGTTTGTATAGTAAAACTAATGATTCTATCTAGTTGTGTAATGCTATGTTTATATGTGGATAATATATTAATATTTGGTACAAATATAAATGTAATTACTAAAACAAAAAACTTCGATATGAAAGATTTAGGGGAAGTAAATGTAATATTACGAATCACGGTGACATGTACGTCGGAAAGTATTACAATTAATCCATCATATTATATAGAAAATATATTAAAGAAATTTAATAAATATGATTACACACTTATCATCCTAATACAAGATGTGAATGAGAAAGTAATTAAATGATAACTTTTCTTTAAGGAAATCTTAAAATGTAAGGTTCAATTTCATCTATCGTCGATTTAAAAAAGAAGACTCTCTCTTATTGTATAGTCTGTCAATATTAAAATCATATGACTTTTCAATTTATCAAAAAAAATAAAAAATTTTCATTCATCAATTAACGCTAAGTTAGTAGCTCTTGATGCGATTGGATGACAAGCATGGTTTAAATGTGTTAGATTACAATAGCAATTGATTGTTGATAACTATTATTGATAACTGATTAACCTAAATTGTTTAATAAAATTTTATGAATTATTGTTGTTTTTATATTAAATGACTATTAAGAATATAATTTATTTTTAAATGTAAATTTATCTATATTATAATATTTTTAATTATATAAATTATTTAAAAATACTACATAGCAATAAAGAATAATTTATTATCTTTATTTATGTATTATCAAAAAAATCGATAGAAGTTATTTTAAACTAAGTTGTAAATATAATATCTAAATTTATCAATATTTTACTAATATAAATACACTAATATATAAATTTATAAATTACTAATATATCCTCTTCTGCAATGGAAAATTTGTTTTCAAACAAAAAAAAAAAATATATATATATATATATATATATATATATATATATATATATTAATATAAAATATTTTAAAAATATAAATATAAATATTATAATTATTTAATCACTAATTTTATTTTTACTTAAAATTTATTTTCTTATGAATGATAAAATTAAGGAAAAATGTACAAATACACCCTTAATATTTACCCTAATCTCATATAAGCCTTTTATATTTTTTTATACAAATACACCATTATCATTTTGAAAATAACACATTTAGGTCCCTCATATAAACAGTATTAATTTATTTGTGTTAGTGGAGTCCACTATGCTCAACACATATAAAAAAAAAAATCACATAAAGGTTCATTTTTACCACTAACCGTTTGTTCTGAGAAATAATTTTGCCCTTAAAGAAAATTTATAAATATTTAAATACAAATTTTAAAAATATATTTAAACTTTCCATCTTATAAAAGTGTTAAAGTACAATTTCTTTTACATACTCAAACTAATGTTAATGTGATACTTTTAAAATATTATATATAATTTACTATGCAAATATTTTTTAAAAATTATATAAATTCAGTAAATTCCATTTTTTATAATTAAAACCTTTTTTTTTTTAAATCATCTCATCTTATATAAAAATATTTTGTTTAAATATTTTTAATTGGAATATCAACCTATATAGTTGTTTTTTTTAAAGAACAATTATATGTAAAAAATTTTAATATCATATTAGCATTAATAAATTCTACGAGTATGGAAAATAAATTGTACTTTAACATTTGTATTGAATGATGATTTTAAATTTTTTTAAATTGTGTTTAAATGTTTATAAATTTTCTTTAAAGACAAATTTACTCCTTAATATAAACGCTAAGGGCAAAAATACCTGTCAAACACAGTAGACTCCACTAACAATAAAAATTAACATCGTTTATAAGAGGGGGCTAAATGTGTTGTTTTCAAAATAATAAGATTGTATTTGCACCTTGAAAAATATAAAGTTGAAATTAGGGTAAAATATTAAGGGTGTATTTACACCTTTTTCCTAAAATTAATTACATAAATTTAATTTAAATGATTATTTTCGTATTGGCTATTTTTCAATAAAGGTAATATAGTCCAAATAAATTGGTGGGAAAAAAGCTCCAAATTAAAGCTAATAAAATCTGAAGATTTTAGGAATTAAAACAGCTACTCATTTTTTATTTTTTAAATAGGCTCAAACCATTTTAAGGTTTTTGAACTTTTAGATTTTTTTAGATGTGTCCTTATTGAAATTTTATCTTTAATTGAGTTCTCAAACTTTCATTTTTCTAATTTTTACCTCCTTAATTATATGTTTGTTAAATTTGAACAAATTTTTTTATTAAATTATTTCCATATCATACTATTTCCATTAAATTTAAACTTTTCAAGTCTTATTGTGTAGGTTTTTAATGAATTATTATATTTAATTAAGTCCTCAAACTTTGATCAATGAAGTCCACTTCTTTTCTTGTCTTTTTTGTTAAAAAAAAACTCAAGATTATATAATAGTACAACTCTCCTATTTTGGAACTAATTTGGCATGTAATTATGCCTAAATTAACACTACCTAACCTCTTACCTAAATTAGAAGTCAATTGTTTTCTTTCCATACAAGATTACAAATTCAATTGATTTAATTGTGTCGGGAGAAATCGTTGTACACTCAACTTTTTAATGGTTAATATATGTAATTGAATGAAAATTTATTACTTATTGAAAATACTAATTTATTTAATTTCAAGAAATTAAAAGTTATAAAGTAATTATAAGAATGATGTATTGGATCGAATAAGGTGTAATAAATGTAACTATTAAGAAAGTAATGATAAAAATGTAACAAAAGTAATATTTAAATTATTAATCTTATTTGATAAATAAAAGGTAATATATAAGTTATTAATATAGAATTGCTTTTTCAAAAAAATGTTAATATTATTAAAAAATTTAAATAATTAAATACAAATGCATACAAACAAAATTAGTACAAATTTCATGCAATAAAATTAATAAAAAAAAAGGAACTAAAAGTTAAAAATTGATATTGCATATAACAATCAGTTTATATATAATAAAAATGCATATATTGATTATTTAATATGATTTCTGTGAATTCAATTTAACGGTAAAAATAATTTTTAATTGGGGATAATATGAGTAATTCATTAGTACGTATTTTCATAAATATTGACATGAAAATTAAAAGATATAAGTAACAATAACAAAATAAAAAATACAAATAAATGATAAAAATAATAAAATCATCATAAAAAATCTTAAATTGATATGCATTTATTTTATAAATTTGATTTATAGCTTATTAATTAAAAAATAAAAAGAGAAGTAATTCATAAGATATACAGAAAATTAATACAAAAATAATATATATTTTTTTATAGAGGCTTTTTTTTTTTTTAAGCCTTTAATCTATCCATCAAAGTTAACAAATATACATATAAAAGAGGTTAATGTTTTAATCATGATTGAAATGCACCCTAAAGATAATAAACAGTTAAACAACAAAAATACTTCAAATAAAATATCCTAAATTACTTGTTAAAAAATACATAGTAAATAAAAATAAGCTCCAAAAATTTTTATATATTTTTTGATTAACAGTGACGAGTAGAGGTGTTCATGGTTGGTTAATCGATTAGGAATACCTTATAGCACCTTACTGAAAGCCTAGTTTTTAAATAGGTAGAACCTAAATCTAAACCATTTCAAACGGTTAAATAGGTTTGGATTTCACATTTTTTTATTTTTAACCATTATGTTTTATATTATTTTTTAACTTAGATAATACATATATTTTACATTTAACTAATTTTTTAAAACAATTAATTAAAATTATTTTAATCCAACCTTATAATATAAATATTTAAAAAATTCAACTATTACAATAAAAAATATTTATTTTTTTTCAAATTTAGTTCCATAAGTAAAAAAAAGTAATAATTTTTATTACTAATAATTTTCAACAGATAATACTTAGATTTTAAATGACAATGTTTAAGATAATTTAATATTTAAAATTTTTCCTACAAATACTTTAATTTGTAAAACTTGTAAAAAAACATTTTAAACCCCCCAATAGCAAATGTCAAAAAGTTGAAACACTATTTATAAAATTTTTATTTTTTAAAAAACTAAGAAAAGCAATAATTAATTTTAGTACTATTTTAATTTATTAATTAAAATTCAATTTTTATTAATAAATTTTTTTATGTCGCTTACATATGCTCGAGTACTTTAATTAATGTTTCAAAAATATTATAGTTCAAGCTTGAATAATTACTATTTTAAATTTAAAATTAATATTTGAAATTCAATTCAGAACTAATTTATAATTTTCAAAAAATAAATATGTAGTTGTATAATAATAATATCTCCGTAATTGGTTTCAAATTATGAATTACACACTATATTTGGATAAATTTGATAAATTATCTTTGGATGACTGGGGGCTGTTCGATATTTATGGTATAAAAAAACAACCTTTATATATTTTGATTTATCCAAAAAGTAATGTAAAAATAATTTGAAAGACTAAAAAATTATTAAAAAAAGCATAAAAGTTATTTGTTTTAACTCCAGCCGGCAATCTCAAAAAGCTCATAATTCATTATGGGGTAAATTACTAAAACTCTTATAAGGTTTACTTAAATATATTAGTCCATTCTTTTTTTTAGTAAAACATTTTGATATTCTTAAATTTTATTTATGGTATACTAATTTATCTCTTCCTTAATTTTATTACCAATTTAAAGACTTAAAATGCAATATTCTAACAGAAAATATTTTCTTTCGAACCTTAAAGTTTCATATTTTTAAAATTCATACTAATTTTTACTATTTAAGTGTTATATCACTTTTTTAAAAAAATTTCACAAGTAAAAAAGAAAGTCATTTATTTTAATTTTAATATTTTAAATTAAAAATATAAATGTATATTTTAAATAATATTAAATTTTAAAAAATGAATAAATAAATATTAAGATAAAAACGATTGTAATAGTACTACTCTTTTCTCAATATTTTAGATTACACAAGTTTTGCTTTTACAAAATTTATTTGTTAGAATAAAATATTATGATAAAAAAGAAGACTATATAATTAAAGACATTGTGATAAAAATATATTTTATTATTTTCGTTTTTAGTTTAAATAAAATTTAAGTTTCATATTTTTGATAAATTGTTTTGGTAAGATGTTTTTATAAATATTAATCTTTTCATTTAGATTCACCCATAATTAACAATAAATTTTTATAATATAAGTTTTGAGTAATTTTTAAAATAATTTGAGAAATTCAAAATTTGAATAAGGGTAAATGTAAGTGAAAAAGTTAACATTTAGAAACGTTCTGACCAAATAAGTTACATAAAATATAAAAATGTAATTTCAATTGATATTACCTATATATATTCCTATTTAATTAAAAGGTTTTTATTTTCTGAATAGGGTTACTCGGACAGGGAAAGTAGTAGAATGCGTTAATGGAAAAAACTCTATCCTAAAGAGGATTCCTAAATAAAGAAGGAATACTCTCCTACTATGATTAGGATTCCTATCTCATAAGGAATCCTACTCCTTTCAGGTTTAAACATCACTATAAATAGGACCTCATACCTCTTAGTTTATATCATCTCATTCTTTCATATTCTAATTGTTCCTTGCTTTTTATACAAACTCTCTCTGTTCTCTGACTTGGGCATTGAAGTGTTTGTGGAGACCCTCCCCACCTCTCACATTGCCTTCTGTTTATTGATTGTAGGGTCTTAAACTCAAGAGTTCAAAAAATAAGTTATCAAGTAACGCCGTCTGTGGGGAACTCTTAGGAAAAGCCATTCATATACCTGCTAAGCTAAAGACATCCACACCATGACTTTCAACCCACCATTAACTTCAACTCCTAAAACTAACATCAATCCTTCTGCACTCATTCCTTCGATTAATCTCTTAACCCCTCTCCCAACAATAGTGCTTCCAGCCACTTTTCAGTATGCCGGAATTTCATCCGGGCATACACATTCACTTCCTGACAATACCCAGAGATGCTCGACTTCAGGCACAGACTTTCCACATTACACTCCTTTACAACACCACCATCGTTCAATACCCTCCATACCTTTTTCGAGTTTAACAGACACACCAGCGATTACCACACCAAACTTGAACATTGTAAACCAAACATTCAACCTCAACCAAACCAACAAGGAAGGTATGATACAAAATATCCAAGTGCAGATAGCCTTAATGCAGCAACAACTAAATGGTTTAATACAAAGTGGGAACTTTGAACTAGCTCAAATCTATAATAACATGACACCTCAACAGGCACTAAAGACAAGTAGGGGAAATGGTAAAGCGCCGAAAGGGGAATGTAATTCAATAATTTCAGCCCTTAATGACTCAAAGTTGGCTCAAAAAGTTGAAGAGGTTATACACAAAGCCTGTACAAAACCAAGAAAGGAGGATGAATGCATTATAGACTGCAGAACTCCATTCATAAGAAGGATAATCCAGACGAAGATCCCTACTTAGTTCAGAATCCCACCACTTGATCAGTATTTCCCATCCCGTTAACCACATATCGACGTTTAGAACAAGGATATTACTCTAGAATGTGAATGATGGAATCATGTGTAGAGTCTTCCTAAGCACACTCATAAATAATGCCCAAAAGTGGTTTCATCAACTCTTGGAGAATTCCTTCACATCTTTTAAGGATCTGGTGGAACAGTTTCATGCCAGGTTCGTCACCAATATTCTCCCAGCCAAAAACATTAACAATTTTCGGATGTGCTGGCAAGAAGTCAACGAGTCTCTATAAAGTTATCTTAATCAATTCAACAAAATAGCTATGTAGATCAAAAGCCTTGTTAATGAAGTTACCATAGAAGCTTTGAAAAATGGCACTATACTCAAAAAGCTTAAAGATAAGATAATGACCAAGGAACCGAATACCTTTACAAAAGCAACAACGATGGCAGTCAGAATGATAAAGATGGATGAAGATAGAAGGATGAGAAGGGAGGAGGAAAAGCCACCAGTCAAAGATGAAAGACTAAGACCCAGACGAGTAAGCTTCCTAAAAATAAACTTCAGAAATCTAGTAGAGAGATTTGATAGGGAAGCAGGCAGATACACACCTCTGAACACCTCTTGATCCAGAATTCTTATGTGGGTTAGGCAGAACGGTGTCGGAATCACCCCAGCTAAGAGAATAAGCCCCAGCCAAAGATCCACATAAGATAGCGGATAATACTGCCAGTATCATCGAGAATACAGGCACGACACTGAGGCTTGCAGAGAGCTGAAGCACGTTATAGAAAATTGGTGCAAAATGGTAAACTTAATAATTTCATGGACATATCTAGAAGGATCAGAAACCCAGAAGCCCAGGTGCATGACAGGGCATAAGCAAAGAAAGCTCAAAAGGAGCCAATTGGTATTATTAACATGATTATTGGCAGAGAAAATACTGAGAAGAAATTGAAACGGAGTAGGGGAGAAAAGCCAATCTTCAAGAAAAGAGAGATTGTATTCAATTTGAAAGATGGTTCGTAGGTTCACCATCCCTACTGTGATGCCCTGGTGATAAATGCATACATAAACAATTACTTGGTAAAGAGGTTATTGGTTGACAACGGAAGCGCTATCAACGCGTTATCCTAGAATGCTTACAAAGCGATGGGAGTCTCTGTCACTGATTTGAAGACCATCCAGAAGCCCATCACAAGCTTTTGTGGAAGAACTATACAACCAATGGGAGTCATGGAGTTAAATCTAGAATTTGGGAATCGAGACGACAAAGAAATGAAAGTTATCAGAATAGTATTCAATGTAGTGGATCTCCCACTGACATACAATGGAATCATAGGATGACCAGTGCTCTATGAAGTAGATGCAGTCACCAGTATCCAATAATTGACTATGAAAATTCCAGTTAAGAGTGGAACTCTTACCATCCGGGGAGATCAGCATATGGCTAGACAGTGTTACCATGTGGCCATAAAGCCTCAGGCAGAAGCCTTCCCCTTAGAAATATGGGAAATAGAGAAACAAGGCGTTGGTCCATAACTAGTTGACGACACAGAAGCTCTACAAATTATTGATAGGAAAGTGGTGAAGATCGATAATGAACTTGACCGTGACATCAAGGAAGGAATAAGGGAAGTCCTCACTAGAGACTCAAAAGACTTCGCTTCGTAGGCATCTGAAATCATCAGTGTGGATCCACAGGTTGCTTGTCACAGTTTGAACATTAGATCGGGGGCAAAGCCAGTGGTCTAGAAAAAAAGAACCTTTTCCTATGAGAGACAGAGGATAATTGCTGAGGAAACGAAGAAATTATTAGAAGTTGAATTCATCAAGGAAGTTACTCATCCAGAATGGGTAGCCAATGTGCTACTTGTCAAAAAGCGAATGGGAAGTATAGGATGTGCGTGGACTATACTGACTTTAATCGGGCATGTCCCAATGACAATACCCATTACCCACCAACTCGTAGACTCCACTGCTGGCCATGGATTATATAGTTTTGTTGACACGACACAAGGATATTACCAGATACCAATAAAGGAAAAAGATCAGGAGAAAACATCCTTCATCACCCACGAAGGCCTGTACTACTACAAGGTGATGCCCTTCGAACTAAAGAATGCTGGAGCAACATATCAAAGAATGATAAACCAGGTACTCCAGGACCAGATTAGCACCAACATGGAAGTATATATAGACGACATCATCATCAAGAGCAAGTATGTAGAACAATACCTAACGGATCTGGATCAAGTTCTTTGATTATTGAGCAAGTCTAGGATTAAGCTAAATCCAGAAAAATGTGTCTTTAGAGTAAAAGCTGGCAAATTCTTGGGATTCATGATATCCCACAAAGGTATTGAGGCCAACCTGGAGAAAATGGAAGCCATACTAAACATGAAAGCCCTAAAAAATATCCACAAAGTATAAAAGCTAAATGGCAGAATCACGACATTGGGGCATTTCATTTCATGCTCAACTAGACGATGTCTACCATTATTCTAAGCTTTAAAAAATTCAAAAAAATTTGTTTGGTCTGCAGATTGCCAAACAGCCTTTGAAGACATCAAGAAATTCCTGTCCTCACCACCTTTACTCAACAGGCCCATCCTAGATGAAATATTGTATTTATATCTCTTTGTAGGTCAAGAATGCATCACTTTAGTACTGGTAAGAGAAGAAGGAAGTCAATAAAACCAGATATATTACATCAGTAAAATGCTCTGAGGATCTGAAGTCCGGTATCCAATGTTGGATAAGTTGGCTATAGTTGTGGTTCATGCGTCCCAGAAGCTCTAACACTACTTCCAAGCCCATCCTATAGTTTTTTGATCCCGTTTCCCTCTGCGAAAAATCCTACAAAGACTAAAGACCTCGGGTAGACTGGTTTAATGGTCGATGTTACTTGGAGAATTTGACATTGATTATGAGCCTCGCTAACAATTGAAAGCCTAAGCGTTAGTAGATTTCGTTCAATAAATGGCTTCAGAAGACCTCACCATAACCAAAGCATCGAAATGGAAACTCTATATTGACGGAGCATCCTCTGCTCAAGGATTCGGCATCAAAGTGATTCTTAGAGGACCATATAAAGTTCACATCTAGTATACAGTTAGAATATGGTACAATGCAACTAATAATGTCACAGAATATGAAGCACTCATCACAAGCTTGAAATTAGCTGCCAAAGTCAGAGCCAAATACCTTATAATACTCTCAGACTCCCAACTAGTAGTAAATCAGGTTAACGGCATATTCCAGATCAAGGACACAAGCATTGCTAAATATGTGGGCAAAGTCAGGCAACTCTTAAAATAGAATGAACAAGAAAGGGGCTAGTAGGAGATCGTCTTGATTCCTAGGTAGGATAACTCTTAGGCCGACCTCCTGGCCAAATCGGCAGCTGAAGATAGTCAAGCATTTAAGGATATGGAATTCACCAAGGCATTGACAAAACCCAGTATGAAAGATCCTGAAGTCTTAGAGATATGGGAAGTATCAAAATGGATACATTCGATAGTCCAATACCTAGAATACGGGACTCTCCCCAAAGATAAATTAAAAGCTCAAAAGCTAAAAATGAGAGTAGTCCACTATTCTATCCACCAAGGGGAGCTTTATAGAAAATCCCTATCACACCCATGGTTTAAGTGCGTCTCTCTAAAGGAAGGGAATTACATATTTAGGGAAATCCATGAAGGAATTTATGGAATGCATGAATCCCACTACGCACTAACCCGAAAAATATTGTTCCAAGGATACTATTGGCCTACTATGTCTAATGATGCCTAGAAGCTAACTAAGCATGTCACAAGTGCCAATAATTCGCTCGACTCAATCACAGGCCTTCCCACCCTCTACATCTAATCGGCAACCCATAGCCCTTCGCCATGTAGGGGATGGACATCTTGGGTCCCTTCCCAACTTCCACTTCATAAAAAAGTTCCTGATAATGGCTATAGACCATTTCATTAAATGGGTAGAAGTGGAGGCAGTTCTAACCATCACAGAAGCTCGAATACAACATTTCTTCTGGAGAGAGATCGTTTGTAAATTCGGCATCCCTCACACCTTGATTATAGACAATGGAAAATAGTTTGACAATGAAAAGTTTAGAGGTTTCTGTTCAAACCTCGGAATAAAGCTTTGTTTCACCTTAGTAGCTCACCTGTAAACAAACGGGCAAACGAAAGTCACCAATAGAATTATCATGCAGGGATTAAAGAAGAGACTTGACGAGAAAAAGGGAAATTAGGTCAAAGAGCTTAACAACATAATCTGGGCCTACAGAACCACCCCTAGATCATCCACTGAGTAGACACCATTTAGACTGACCTATGGCATGGTTGCGGTAATACCAGTGGAGATTGGTTTACCAAGTTACAAGGTCAGTCGCAATCTTGATCAAAACATCAACAACATTGATGCCTGGATATGTCTGGACCTATTAGAAGAAAGGCGGGAGCGAATAGCAGCTACGATTAAAGCACATCGGCAGAAGGTGGCAAGGTATCATCTCTTGCATAGTCACCCAAGATAGTTTAAAATAGGAGACTGGGTACTCAAAAGGGCAGATATTGGTAAAGGCAACTCAGGAACTAGTAAGCTAGGTCCAAATTGGGAAGGCCCATATCAAATCTCAGAACACACAACTAAAGGAGCATACAAACTAAGAAACAGAGACGGTAAAGAGTTACTATGATTTTAGAACTTAGATTGCCTCTGAAAATACTATTAATAAAAGTTAGATTGTACTCAGAGTGATATTCAATAAAATCTATTTTCATTGAAGCTAATAAATCTCTTATAAAAAGATTAATTATAAAAAAAAGAAGGGCTTCTATTCTACTAATTGTATGTCTGGGTTATCGGGCTCAAAGGCAAGGAAGGAAACCGTATCAACGGGACTAAAAACCTCAGTAGGCTCCACCGCAGACCCTCCAGCAAATTCATGAGCATTCCTTGAATGTGAGGTAGCTGCCTTTTAATGAGCATATTCCTCAGTAGCAATCTTCGTAAGGTGTGTTGGCATTATTCGATCTAACTCTGCCAAGTCTAACTTAGGATGCTGAGAAAGCAAGATCCTTTTACATTCAGAATTGTAGGCTTTAAGAAATTCCCCTACCATGTTCTTGTAAGATCTTTTGTCATTTTCTCGGGACTTCTCGACCTTAGATAGCCTCTTTTCCAAACTTGCAATTTGAGAATCCTGATATTCAATCCTCCTGGTTAATTAACCTTGGTTGTGGTCCAAATTGGCGATTTTCTTCTGGCTCACCTCAGCCTTGGATTTTGCCTCTACATATTTTATTTGGCAGAGCTCTAATGCTGCCTTTGTGCTATCCAACTTCTTTTTGAAATCAATAGAAATGGTTTTGACCTCCGTCTCCTTTAGGTTGTACTGGCTTTTCAAGTAGAAGTATTAGTCCTTCGCCAGTAGCAAGGCCTAGGTCATTTGTGAAAAGGGAAAAATCATGTTAAATACAAAACAAACATGTTAGTAACAGAGACACAACATTCACTTACTTCTAGTGAGTGATTGATCATCGAATCAAACAACCCTTGCAGACTTTCTTCAGACCAACGCTATATATCCGTCAAAAAGTGATTCTGCATATTGATCTCTAACTTGGTTGTTTGAGGTGCTCAGAAGCTTAATCTTAGTCAGGATCCATCCCCTCATATCTGGACACCTGGATAGCCTCGGGCGATGGATGAATATCTCCTCATTGAGCTCCTCAACATCGGAGTCTTGGTCGATTAGCTATCTTTTTAACCGACCTCCTTTGCTAGCACGAGACAATTCGCCCACCACTTTTTCTTTAGGATCGATGGAAGTCTGCTCAGGGGCTACCATGGCTTTAGGTTCTGGAGAAGAGGAGTCTTGGACTACTTCTAGGGTGGCTAGCTGGTCAGTTAGAAGGGAAATCTCATCCGTAAAAGCAAAAAAGTCAACCATCTACAATCGAAAAGATAAAGCAAGTCAGAAAGATACTTTTAAATAACCCAAATGCACCAGTAGAGTGAACACAGTCTGGACAGACTCTCCATAAGTATCTCTTGGATACATCTTTAGCCAATTGAGCTTTAGCCAGGCCATCAAGATGCAGCCATAAAACCATCTTCGTATTATGATTGGGCAGTCTTGGAGGCTATTTTACCTTATGGCACTCATCAGACCACATTCACCGAACATTCTGAAAGTCTGCCGGGTGCTCGATAATGAAAAAATTATGCCTCCTGCTTATAAAGGTTTGGAAGCTTTATAAATAGGGTATGATTGGGAATGACCGATAGGGAGAACATCAGTTCTCCCTTCTTCCTAGTCAGACTATACAGATATCGAAAAACATCTAAATCGGGTTCCTTACCCTCTTCATGCATCAGCTGGATGAACCCAATTAGAATCCTATAGCTATTCGGATGGAGCTGACTAGGTGTTATGTTATACCTATTCATGATTTTTTTAACAAAGGGATCTAACGGAAACATTAAACCCCCCTCTAGTTGGTCAAAATATACTACTAATCTACTAAGTCCTAACATGGGGTATAAGCCCTAAACTTTTTATCTACTGTATGGAGGGTATAATCGGCGGGAATGCAAAATCACCTTCGGTACTACCCCAACAGTTGATCATCTATTTTTGACACAAACAGGTTAGAACTAATTTGTTCCCTCAGTGCCATAATGTTTTCTATGATAAGGAAAGAGCATACAAAAGATAATGAAAATAAGAAAAAGAAGGAGAAAGACAAAGATCACCTGGTTACAAAGTGCAAAAATCACGGCAGACAAAAATGAAGTGGCAATAGCAATGCAAATGTGACAATGGTGAAACAAAAGGGCAAAATGCATTAGTTGACAAGCACAAGGATATTTATAGAGTTATAGAAGGATATGGAAAAATGCCATTAATTGCCCTCATCATTACTTCACTTCTCCTTATATTATTAAGGGCAATTTAGGAAAAGTAAAACCCACTAATCGAGTGGTCATTATGATGGCAGCAAAAATTTTTTATCTTCTAACACACGAAAAGACGCATCACTTATGCGATTCAAATTTCAAATCCCTAAGAATTGAAGCGGTATAGCCATGCCTCAGCCCACACGTATCTTTACCATCTCTCTTTCTATTTACTCAGAACTAGCATCCGAGCTATGCTTTTAGCACACTCCGACTATCTGGCACTCAAGCAGCGCTTCTAATGCTCCAAGATTAAGTCCAGTGACTAAAGTTGGCACCCTCAGGTCACTTCTATAGTACTGAGGTTCCTAGCATGTAAGCCTCGCGTCCTTGCACCAAGTATCTAAGTATAGTGACTGAAGCTGGCACCCTTAGGTCACTTCTATAGTACTGAGGTTCTGAGCATGTAAGCCTCGTGTCCTTGCATTGAGCATCTAAGTCTAGTGACTAAAGCTGGCACCCTCAAGTCGCTTCTATAGTACTAAGGTTTCAAGCATAAAAGCCTCGCATCCTTGCACTGAGCATCTAAGTCTCAAGCATCTAAGTCTAGTGATTGAAGTTGGCACCCTTAGGTCACTTTTATAGTACTAAGGTTCCGAGCATGTAAGCCTCACGTCCTTGCACCGAGCATCAAAACTCCAGTGATGACTGGTTCCATCACGTCATTTTTACAAGAACGGGTTAATCTATTGCATTTGATCTCGCACATTTAGCGTGCTCTAAGGTCTAGATGACACCTCAACAACATGATGGTTTCAAGACTTAGTACTGAGCTTTACTTTCTTCTTGTGACTGAGGCTGGCCACCTCAGCTCACCCTTCTATGTCACTGCGCAGTATTTAACTACTTTCTCTCTATATGAAAGTATAAGTACTCTATTCTACTCGGATTCAACAGACATAAATATCCGAATATACCATGAGGGGTGACTCTTGATACCGGCTATATATATTCCTATTTAATTAAAGGGTTTTTATTTCCAGAATAGGTTTACTCGGACAGGGAAGGTAGCAGAATCCGTTCATGGAAAAGGACTTTACCCGAAGAGAATTCCTAAGCAAAGAAGGAATACTCTCCTACTAGAATTAGGATTCCTATCTCACAAGGAATCCTACTCCTTTCAGGTTTAAGCATCATTATGAATAGGATCTTATACCTCTCATTCTAGATCATCTCATTCTTTCATATTCTAATTGTTTCTTGCTCTCTATACAAACTCTCACTCTATTCTCTGATTTGGGCATTAGAGTGTTTGTGGGAACCATCCTCATCTCTTGCCTTGCCCTCTGTTTATTGATTGCAAGGACTTAAACTTAAGAGTTCCAAAAACAAGTTGTCATCAATTAAAAATATATGTAATAAATTTTTATCATAATATTTTTTATCATATCAACTTTATCTAAAAGTGGTATAGTTTTCATCACAAATAAAATTTTTATAATTTGAAATGTTATTAAAAAGAGTAGTATTTTTACAATTTTCTTTATATATTAACATTTTTTTTGTTTGTATGTATATATGTATGTATATATGTGTGTGTATATATATATAGACAAATTATAAAAAAATTCATGACTTTTAGCCCTTTTTCTAATTTCGACATATCTTTTTAATTTTAGCAATATCATTCACCAAATTTTTAATTTTTACAATTTCATACACCAATTGAAAATCCGGTGAAACTATATTGATGTGGCCATCGAAAAAATCTAAATCAATCCACATAAGTGCCACATCAAAATGCACCGTCAAAACAATTTTTTTTTTAATTCTTTATATATATATATATATATATATATATTTAACTCCTATCTTATTCTCTATAAAATTTTATATTTTAAATAAGTAAATTTATTTTTTAATTGTGAAAATTTTAAAAATATAGGAGTTAAAAAGTAAAAAAATGATATTAATTTTAAAAATATAAAATTTTAAAGATCAAAAGAAAATAATTTCCATTATAAAAATTACATTTTAGACTATAAATTAATAACAAAACTGATAGATAGATGACTTAGCATAACAGAAACTAAACTCATAAATGTAATAATATTTTACTAAAAAGGAAAGTCAACTAATATATTGGAACAATCCTTCAACAATTTTAATAATTTACTCCTTTATTATATATATTCATATTAGTAAAAATTTTAATTTTAAAATTTTAATATATTTTCTAATAGTTAGTAGTTATAAAAAAAAGTAAAATTTATAAATTATTTTTTTTAAATGGAAGAGAGATAAAGTATCAGATAATGAATCAAGACATTCTAGCTAGGGTAATACCCTAAAGCCATCTACTTCATGTGTTGATCTCTCTCCTCAAATATTATTTAAAAGAAAAAATGTTAATATAAGAAGAAACCAAACAAGGTCCTAAAGACCTAAAAAGCACAAAGCTAAGAAAAACGGTAAGAACAACAACCCATAGCATCATTAAACATAAATGAATGGCACTCAACAGGATAGGTGCCACCAAGTCACATCAGTCAAAGTAAGCCTGATGGTAGCAAGACAATCAGCCTTATTACCCTCATGGTAAATGTGAGAAATATGAAACTGCCTGGAATAAAGTAGTAAGAGGCAAACCTTTCATTCTTAGCGGACGGACCACGATATAGTAGAAGAATGATTTCTCAATAGGTTAACCACAAACATTGAGTCACTCTCTATCCAAACTGGAGACTAAGGAAAAATAGAAATTTTCTATATAGCAATTACCACTGTAAGGATTTCTACTTCAAAGGAAAAATGGACACCTAGCGGAATAGCAAAAGACGATAAAGAATGACCAAAACAGTATCTAATGACACCACTAGTAGCTAAATAACTAGGGGATCCATGAGCTGCTCCATCGGAATTAATCTTCAACCACCCCCGAGGTGGAGGAAGCCATCGAACTGGATAAATGATTGGAGCGGGACTAGGAGTAGCAGTAATGCAAAATCGATGAAGGATAAGAAAATTAGAAAGAGCATATGACATATAACCTAAATGGAACACTTCAACATCCTTAACAACTCTACAAATGTATCAAATAGTTGAAGAAATAGGAAGAAACTCCTCATGAAAGTAATGCTATTACGAGAGCACCAAAGAAACCAAAAGGTGGTGATGATCCCCACTCTCTAAAGAACCTATAATTGAGAAGAAAATTTAGTTCTCCAAATTGAATTAAATAATTGATGGAATCCTTGAGAAACAGTAAGCTAGACGTTAAACAAACTACAGAAGGAAAACCAAACGGCAACCGCATAGGAGCAATGCTAGAAAATATGATCTAAAGTTTCCTCGTTATTACCACAAAATTGACAACGAGAGACCACATCAATCCCTTTAATGCGCAAAATCTGATTAGTGAAAAGCTTGTTATAAAGAGCTCTCCACAAAATAACAGAATTATTAATTTATTAAATTTTATATGGGAGAGTAGATTATGTGTATTTATTGCAATGCACAAAAGGATAGCAGAAGGGGATGTGATATAAACTATACCCTCTTTCATCTAGACAATATCTATTCTTTTTTTTTTTTTTGTAATTAAAAGTGGCATATTATTTTAATTTTTAAAAAATGATATGCGAAAGCTGAAATGAGTGCCACTATAATTGCAAAATGCAAGTAAATCAAAGGTAGTCAGTCAACTTAAACATGATTATGAGGGGCCATTGTATTTTTAAAAATGGGCAAAGATCGCTCATTCCATATGATACTGTCACACTTCAATTTTTTTTTTAACTGAACACTTAAATTTTTGTTGAACAGTTAACACTTAAATTTCATTAATTTTATGTTTAATGGCTACTTTATTGTGCAAGACAAATAAGTACTTTTAGCATTTTGTTTATTGGATAAAAGACCTTTTCTAGACTAATTTAATCTTTATTTAATTTTAATTTTAAAATGGCTCATTAACTGTTTTTATTTTTTATTTTTTCAATATGATTGAACGTATAGTGCTCCTAATAATGAACCTTTTCTTTTTGTCTTACTTGAATTTTTTAATTTTTTTAATTTTTTTCCTTTTTGAACTTTAAAAATAACTATCAAAGAAATGGATGAATTGGACTTCACTTTCTTCTCAATTAGCTTTCACATCAACAGCCATATATATTATTATTTGAGTTAAAAAAATTATTCTCATCTAATTTTAAATTTTCAATATTGATATTCCACATGAATTTCTAGGCCTAAAAGGCAATTCGAACACTCTAAAGCCTAAGAAGAAGTCTAAATCCATATAGAGAGAGGTAATCTACTTTACTTTTAATATGGAAAACTAGTAGTCCTATAAGGAC
Organism: Mallotus nudiflorus; assembly: GCA_947683625.1. Classification (NCBI taxonomy): domain Eukaryota; kingdom Viridiplantae; phylum Streptophyta; class Magnoliopsida; order Malpighiales; family Euphorbiaceae; genus Mallotus; species Mallotus nudiflorus. The sequence goes on from CANTUR010000300.1 coordinate 95,686, forward strand.
ACATATTATCAACAATAGAAGTTCAAATCCAACCAGGTTTTAGTTATACATCGCTCTTCATATATATATCTCTCACCTCTTCTTAATTTATACACCCTTTACATTCCACAAATTCTTTACATACAATACATATAAAGTTCTAATTTAAGTGTCGAAGTTCTTGTAGGAGAAATCCCACAAGTTAACCATAACTCTTCTTGTGTGTGTGTAGATTTGAAGGATCGTGAACGAGTTATCAAGTGGTGCTGTCTATGGGGAATCAACCTTCGAATTGAAGATTGTTGTGTGTTAAAATAAGCCTTAATGTCATCTGCTCTAAGTTCAACATAAGGAATTCCTTCATGATAGGCACCACATTGTCACCTAATAGTCTCACACTAATGAGCTCTCAAACTAGTGGAATAACTTAGCCAATGGCACCCACTAAGTCGATTACTTCAATTACTGATTTACCTTTTTAGTCAGCTTCCTTTAAAGGTACATCCTTATCTTTTTCTTATTGTTCACCTCTTTAACTTATGAGTAGGCCCATCATGTTTGTTTCTTTCCGCAATCTCCTAAACTTTCTTGTGGTTGTTACTATAGTTGGATCAAACTCCATATGCTAGCTAGTTAACTTACCTCTTTACAATGAAGCTTCAATAAATAATTTAAAGGCTCAAATGAAAATTTCCAGATTTGAGTATCTGGATCGACCAATACTACTACGTTACCCACTAGATTAATTGAATACCTAAGGGGCTAAGATCTCTGTAGGATAACACAAGGATATGTTCATAAAATTGCACCGGTCGAGAATCAGACATAACAAAGATAAAAAGGTTGAATCTAACATCTATATCCCTCTATTAGAAGAAATGAATATCACCCGTCAAGTAAAGGAGGCAATGCATAATGCTCAGGATGAATTGAGTGACATTAAGAAATGCATCCTAGAGGGAAGTACACCTTTCATTAGCAATATAATTAATACATAGAATCCTCCTGAATAGACAAAGAAGTTTTTAGATGTTGGATTCATTAAATAAGTCACACATCCCAAATGGGTTGCGAACGTAGTCTTAGTAAAGAAGAAAAATGGAAAATACAATATATGTGTTGACTACATAGATATGAAGAAAAGCATGCTCAAAGGAAACAATTGATCAATTAGTGGACTCGATAGATTGTCATGAGCTTTATAGCCTTGTCAATGCAGCATAAGGATACCATAAAATCCTTATGAAGAAGGAGGATCAAAAGAAAATATCTTTCATTACCCATGAGGGATTGTATTGCTACAAAGTCATGTCATCTAGATTAAAGAATGCAGGAGCTACTTACCAAAGGCTCATGAATTTCATATTCAAGGATCAATTTGGTAAAATTGTTAAAGTCTACATTCATGATATTATTGTGGAAAGTTAAAACCCGGAAGACCAATTAAAGGACTTAGATCAAGTCTTCTAAATGCTTATCAAAAATAAAATTTAATTTAATTTGTACAAATATGTCTTCAAAGTAAAGGCAAAAAAGTTCTTGGGATTTATGATTTCATAATGTGGAATTGAAGCCAAGCCACAGAAAGATAAAGGCCACTTTGAACATGAAATCTCCATAAACTATAAATGAGTTTCAAAAGCTCAATTCACTACAAGGAAGAAGTAAATTAGAAACGGTCAAATCCATTTCTAATTCTGTAGCTATTTGCAAATAGTGATAAAATTAGAAACAAAAATATACCTTTTCAAAAAGCCTCGTCGTTGATTATTAGCAATGGAATTTTTGTGTCCATTTTTAATTTTTGCGATGGATAAATTTCTTTTGTAAAAATAGTGACAGAATAGAAACGAGGTTTCCATTTCTAAAGTTGTGAAATAGAAAGGCAATTTCCATTTCAAATTTGACACTAAAATAGCGATGGATATTGCATGGCACTATTAGAAAATAGAATATTTTGTTTCGAATTACAAATGGATAAATTATGTCGCAAATTTAGAGACGTATGTTCTGTTTCTAAATTAGCTATGGAAATATTTTCGTTTCTATTTAGAAACGGATTTTTTTGTTTTCAAATAGAAATTGACTAAATTTTGTTGCTATTTTGTTAAAAATTGAAAATTCATTTTTAAAATATGCTGATGTGGCATCTATAAAATTTTAAATTTACCCTTTATGCTATAAAATTCATAAAGGTCTATTGGTGCAAAAAATTCAAACGTTTACAACTTTTGACAATTTTATTCCATTTTAAATTTGAAAAAAATATTTCGATTTAAAAATTATTTGATTAATTGAATAAAAACTATTGACATGATAATTAAAAAATTAAATTTCAATTGACATGATAATTAAAAAATTAAATTTACTTATGATAATTTTTAAAATTTATTGTGGACTATTATTTTAATAAAAAAATTTTAAAAACTGTATATATGTATGTGTAGTAAAATATAACAAATTTTCTTTGAATGTTAAAGTTATATATTTTTTCTTTCAAAAAAAGTTAGATATTTTTAATTACTTTCAAATAAATAATTATGAAATAATTAAAAATTTTGAATCATCTAGAGTAGTAATATTTATATTAAAAATGTCTTTATGTCAGACTCATTATATTTTTCGTATCAATAGGCCAAATAATAATAATAACAATATAATAGTAACAATCTTAAGTTGTGTGGTGATATTTAGCTAAGACAACACAGATGCCGAAAATAATTAATTTTTTATTTATAGAAATATCACATTATTTAAGTGTTGTTAACACAATAATGGTAGCTTTTTCTTTTAAATCACATAAAAGTTTGTAAATAAATCAACAAAATTCAGTTGCTCTGTCTTAGCATGCACTTGAATAAAAGGTAATTTTCTGTTCTTGAAATAGCATCGAGACGTTTAATTACAATTGTTTTTTTTTTTTTCAATTTGATGCATTTATTATTCGGTAAGATCCAACTAATACGAATTCGATCTGAAAAAGATATCAAGAGGCCGCAAAAGTTTATCTCAAAAATTTTAAAATATTAACACTCGAATCTAAAATTTCTAATTAAATTGAAAAAGTCCGACATTAACTCATTCACATCTTATTATGTAATTACAATTGTTAATTTTATAATGGTTGAAAAGCACTCCTTGATCGTAATAATCATTCAACTCATTATGGAAAGTCAATTCAGTGTCTCTTCGAAAATCATTGCTTCAACAAAAGTGAAATACATGATAGCAGAACCAAGCAGGCTTCTTCGCCATCTAAAATCGTAGACGTGGTTGACAATATAATGAGCTTGTAGCTATGGATAGCTTTTCTTTTACCACTTTATTCGCAACGAAGTTTTTGAAACAATCTATTAACCCTTTTTTTTTTTTTCTAAATATTAACTGACCCAAAAACATTTCAATTTTTTTTCTAACCATTACAATAGGGAGGGGGAAAGGTGAGAACTCTCAAACCTAAAACCACCCACATGCCCACAAGGGGCTTGACGTTTGCTTCTAAATGTATTCACATCAATTTAGTGCCAGTTTGGCATAATACGTCAATGAGACATAGACCAACCTGATCGATTCATAACTATGCCAAGAATTAAATTTTTGACTTCAACAAACGACACTATTTAAAAAAAATAACGTAATATTTTTTAGATAATTGTTTTAGTAACACTTTATATCGTTCATATTATGGAACCCTTCCTTTTTCCAAAATAATAATAATAATAATAATAATAATAATAATAATAATAAAAAGCAAACTAATTGAAGACTTATCAGTCAAACCTCTTAGATTAATGATTATGGGAACACAACAACTAGAGCTTCATAAAGAAGTTAAAAAGCCATCATGAGGAAATAATAATAGTTGCAGCTGCAATAGAGAAGTTAATTAGTCAATATATACGCCTAAAATATCCGATTAATAATAATAATAATTATTATTATTATTATTATTGTAACAAATTTCCCTTCTTAGTATCATATAGAATTACGACCTATAAGTGTAAATAACATAAATGGATCTCACCTAGTCCTACAATGAAATCTTTAAAAAAAAAAATTTTGTAAAAGCTAAAAAGTTCAAACTAGGACTTTAAAAAAGTGAGACTTTTTTAAAAAATAAATAAAATAGAAAAATATTTTCAAAATTAATATTAAACTTTTTTATTTTCTAAAAATATTGTTTAAATTTTATTTTTTTTTACAAAAATACATTCTTTCTCCTTTCTTTTAAAAAATTCTTCTTCTCTTTTTTTGTTTTTTTATATGCAAATCTTTTTTTTTTGTCTTCTCCTTTCTTTTCATTTTTTTCTTTTATTTACAATTTTTTTTATCTCCTCATGTTATTTTTTTTCTTTTAATCATATTATCTTTATTCTTCTTCTTCTCCTCTTTTTTTTTTTATTTTTTCTTTATATGCAAATTTTTTATTAGGAAAAAAGTATGGAAAACTATCTTGTGGTTTCATAGTTTTAGAGTTTTAACTATGTGTTTTATTTTGTGACAATTTGGGTCTTACGTTTGTTGCCATTTGACAATTTTCAGTAAACAAGTTTAACGCCGTTAAATGAGTCTGACATATTGTACAACTTAACTAAAAACAATTAAAGGGAAATATGTAAAACCATCTTGTGGTTTCAATATTTTACAATTTTAAGTATGTGTTTCACTTTTTGTGACAATTTGGGTCCCATTTTTGTCGTTATTTGATGATTTTCAGTATATATGTTTCACTCATTTAACTACGTTAGCCTCATATATTAGAAATTATCAAACAGTAAAAACATAGGACGCAAATTGTCACAAAATGAAATACATACTTAAAACTCTAAAACCGTAAAACTACAAGGTGATTTTCCATATTTTTCCCTATTTTATTTTTTTCCTTATTCTCCTCTCTTCTCATTTTTTTTTTCTTTTAGTCATATTGTCTTGGTTCTTCTTCTTCTTCTCTTCTAATTTTTTTAATTTGCAAATCTTTCGTTATTTTTCTTGAATATTAACTAGGAGTTATAAGGATTCGTATTTTTTAATTGCTTGCCTTTTATCTCTTTCTCTCTGCCAAGGAAAAAAAAAACTTCAGTAGAGAATAAGTTGGAGACATTTCTCAACCAGTTTTTTCAACCAAAATAACTGTCGAAACAACAAAAAATAACCACTATAAAACAACCTCATAAAACTAAAAATAAACCAATCAAAACAACTATTAAAACAACCAGAAAAACAACTTGCAACAAAAAAGAAAAGACTAGAAAAACAACAAAAAAAAACAACAACCATGAACTAGAAACAACCAGAAAACCTCATCAAACTGAAAATGAACCAACCAAAACAAAAACAATTGTCAAACACAACCAGAAAAACAACTTAAAAAACAATCTAATAGAACTGAAAATAAACCAACCAAACAATAAAAAACAACCAAAAAACTAGGAACAAAAACAGCTAGAAAAATAACAAAAAATAACTAGAAAAACAATAAGAAACCAAAAACAACCTCATAAACAAAATAGAATAGTTATAATATAATAATAGTAATAATAAGAACAAGAACAACAAAACAAAATAATATTGTACAAATAAAAAGAAAAAAAAAAAGAAAATAGTTATGGAATAATAGTAGTAATAATAAGAAGAAAAAGAAAAGAAAAAAAAAGTAAACAAGAAAAGTGCATGTGTAAGTGTAAAAAGAAAAAAAAAAAGGAAAGGTGGAGATGAAAAAAAGGTTAAATTAATGTGCTAGATGTAATTCTTCTTAAAAAAAATTGGAATAATTATTGTACGCTAATATATTTTAATCTATTATATTATTTCATCATGACATTTGAAAAAATATTTATTCATCCCTAACATTTGTAAAATCGTGTACTATTTCATCCATAAAAGAAGACAAACGAATGTTAACTGTTGTAAATATCAGGAATAAATAAATATTTTTTAAATGTTAAAAATAAAGTAATATAAGAGGGTAAAATAAATAGGATATACAGTAATACCCCAAAAAATTTTAGTAAATGCTACAGGTTCAAACGGGGACTTTAAGGCGTCAGCCTAGACCAAACAAGTAGACCTTCAACAAAAATACCCAATTAGCTTACACACAGTAAATTGCAAATTGCAGCTGTCCAGAAAACATCTGAAAAGAAAAAACTCTGATGACATCGTCAAGGCAATCAACTTAATTTAGGCCACTTGTGGACCGTAGAAGCTCTTAGAACCAAATAGCAGAAGAATTAGTATATGCTTGGCGGAGTCAATAATTGATCTCAAGATTAGCTGTCACCAGAGATTGCTTTCAAGGACATATATTCGTCCATTTTCACAATACAAATCCAACTTTGTGACTGGTATTCTCCCTTATGATAAACAATGCAAAGAAAGGTTTAGATGACATGCTGATAACTCGCCTTGACAGCTAAAAAAAAAATCAACATATTGACAACATATGAGAGTGGTTACAGATCACTTGGAAAAAATAGATTTAAATTACTCTCATACATTGACCCATATTGCTGTGAGTATCTAAAGGCAAGCACAGTTTTTCACTTAATCACAGTCTAATCATATGAGCAAAGCGTAGAGTATAAAACGATATAATCAACTTCAAAACAAATATATCTGATCATTGTCTCAATAATAACTTCTCTAAAAACGTTCATACATTTCATCACTATACGTATCAAAGTTTGGAGTGAAGAACAGTCACCATAGTGCACCTATATGAAAACAGGCTCCATGTGCTACTCCTATATCGCCATTCAAGTATATAAGATCTTTACATGTGGGATCACAGATGCTACAATCCATGAATAGGGTGGTCTTGAAATTTTTGCTGATCCACCCAAATGAATAGGAAGTAAAACTAATAATGATGTTATGCTTTGTAAGCCAATTCAATAATGAATATAATAGCTAATAGACGCGTAGATATTTAAAATACTAATCAGGTAATGTTTACCCAAATTCTAAATGCGATGCTGAGAAATTCATACTATGTAGGTCTGTTTCAAATCCTTCCTTGCTCGCTTTCTTCTTGGATTGGCACTGATCATGCAAGAGAAAGCATTCACAAGCTCAGAATCCTCTTCAGTTATAAACATCTTAGCTGCAGATGGGTCAGAAAGTAAGATCTTAGCCACGAGATATCCAGCAATTGACCATGTCTGGTACAGGTGGGCTTGTTTTCCAATGAATCTTCCTCTTTTGGTATCATAATATTCAGGCCACTTGTCCCATGATATTTTTCTCTCGGCAACTTCAACAGCTTTGGCTGCAATTTCAGGTCTATTCATCTTTATGCATGCAACTGTCAGCTGAAAGCAGCAAAATAAGTATTAGCATTTGTTTGCAATTTATAGTAAACAATAAGATAGCGTTCAGCCAATGCGAAGTGGCATGTTTATGAAAATAACCACTGAAAACTATATGCAATTTGCGAATAAACAAACACATATAACAATACATTATGGTTGTAAGCATCTAACAGATTAATAATAGGCATTAACAGCCCCACATGGGGACAAACAACATAAGATAACACAAACACATCCTTCAAGATTTAATAAGTTCCAAAACATGTACTGCAACGCAAACCATTAATGATGTTGCTTTAACTTGCCAATTTACAAGTAGTATCAATCAATTTATACTTCCCTTAATGATAGTTCAGTTTTAACCAAAACATATATGGAAAAAGAAATTAGCAAAATCACCTGCCAGAGCAAAGTTGGCCAAGAACCTCCATTGTGGTATGACCAAGGCCTACATCAAGCAAAATGAACCATTATGTAGAATGAACAGTGAGAAAAATATATCAATAAAAAATTTCTAAAAGGAAACATTACGTGTTCTTAGGATCACTGCCTGTGATAATCTGCCACTCCTGACCTTCAAGAGCTGGATAGCATATCTTAAATGGCATGTCTGCTACCAAATCAGTCCACTTGGCTTCAATGAGATCCAATATTGCATGGGACTGACTTGTTGTTGCAAGACCACTTACAACAGACCAAAAATTTCCAAGAGAAAAAAATCTGAAATCCATGTGAGCTGGTTGCAAATTTCCAATGAGATAGCCCCCTTGTTTGGGCATCCATTCCACCAACCAAGGAGAAATTTGATCTGGATAGATATTGAACTTGTTGACTGCATCATAAGAGTACTCTTCAGTCTTGTAACGGTAAATCTCATTTAGTTTTTTCATATCAATCCAATAATACTCTCTGATGTGAAATGACAGTGCAACTAGTCGATTGTTCAAAGCTCGGATGAGATCAGCTGATCCATCCTCAGGGGCAAGCATTTCTCGTGCACAAAGTAATGCTGAATAAAAAAGTGCCTATGCAAACAAATATATGACATCAGACAATCACATCAACAAAAGAAAAAACATTGTCAGCATTAACATGCCAATCATTCTAATAGAAACAAAAGCTTCAGCAGTCAATATTCTATTTTATCTTAAAGACATACTGGCATACTAAGATGCTATGAATGCATTGAGCTTTAGTTACTGCTGATATATTACAACTGTATGACTGCTTTTCTGTTATAAGTTTTAGTTGATAGCCTTTCTTTCCTAAGACCATCTTCCACTTGCACAAAGAAAAGTTGGAACTTAAATGAACATGGAATGCTCTCCCTATCAATCACTTAGTTTCCGTTTAACATTCTCCTTCAATGTCTTTCCACTCCTTGGAGATCATAACACATTATCCAATGTAAAATCAAGACTACTTTACTTTAAATCACTTAAAGGATGCTTGGCTGATCATACGGAATTGAGGACAATGAATGAACAACAAAACAAGAAAAGGTTAAAATAAGAAATCCATCTATTAATTTGCAGAAAATAAGAAAATTATGAAGCCAGAGGCTTGAGACCTAGGGTAGATGCCAACAAACTACTGTTTATCCTTTAAGACTTCAACTTCGTTCCTTAGGCCCTGCCTATACCTAGTCTTTTAAACTGCAAAATTTGTTAGTGAATATATTTTTCTAGTCATCTGATGCGGACAAAAAGTAAGGAAGCCACTGAAAATGTTTTCCATATAAAACCCCTCTTTGCATTGATTTTAACTACACCACATAGATTGGATACATAGCTTAAAACTGAAAATTAGTTTCCAATTTACCTGGATTTCTAGAGGATGGCCATGAATTCCCATACGGCGATCTATCATGCAAGAACCATCTGTCACCAACAATGTAGGGAACATGTCAAAGCCATCAGCAAGGCATAGCCTCAAAATCATCTTAATTCCAGTCTGCACATCAATCCTCTCCTGAACTGAGAGATCACCAGAACATTTCCCATATGCGCGTAACAAGATAATCCACCATAATCCTAAAGTTGACATGATAGCATAAGAAAAAAAGTTCACAATACAAAGGACAAATCAAAGAATTCCTGATTAAAAAATTCTCTTGACATGAAATTTTACCAGAATCAACTGGTGCAACACGACCAATGGCAGCCTCTCCGAAGTCAGGATCCAATATCTCTTCAGTTGCAGAGTCATCACCATCCAGAGGAACCGTACGAACTTTAAAACTAGCAGGCATCAATCCCTGGCCAGGACTGTGACAGTCCATTGTTTTCTCCCAGCTCTACAATATAAGCATATGAAGAGTAATTCTCATCAATCTGTTACACCAGGACTCACAAATGAAAGAATCTACAAAAAAAAAAAAAAATTAAAATCAATGGTTTGAACAATAAAAAGTGTTGTCACCGTGAACCACCCAATTACCTGTAACTGAAGAGTATGAAGTATAAAATTCCGAACAATATCATACTCTCCCTTCAAAAGAAAAGCAATACCAGATGGTATAAAGTCTCTAATAAAGACCTGATCATAATTCAACACATTGGAACTAGTGGGATCATTGGCAGCAATAGTTCCAATGGGACTGCCACAATAATAAACCACAGAACTGCGCAGTAGGTCCCAAGCTTCATCTTCAATGGAATCTATGGAAACCCTATGAGAGGTATCTCTTCCTATCCCTGCTGCACCATTACTTGAAAAACTATCCTTTTCCTGTTTCACTGCACCATTAGACATCACATCTTGCTTTTCTTGTTTCAACTGCTCAACACCCTCAAACTCCAAAATGTTTGGTGTATTTGAAACATCATTAAGGTTTAACGCGCTGGCATTATCTACAAACCATGTCCTTTTTCCATCTGCAGTTATACCACTAAAACTTTCTGCCTGATGACATTTGCAACTTCGGAACTGCAATCTGTCAACTTCTGCATTCCCAAACAGGCCATTGCCACTTGTCCTCTTAAACCCATGGATTCCAGTACGATGCTGTATAAAACTTGAACATTTGAATATTTGCTTCTGCCTTGAGGCACTTTTCTTGGCAGATTTTATATGAAATTTTGACGCAAATTTACAATCTAAATTATTAACCCATGGATCAGAAGTCAAAATGCAAGGAGCAGCTGACAACACATGCAGAATTGCCTCAGAAGTTCCCATCAGCAAAATAATTATTATCAAGTATAATTTTCAAAACTCCTTTAACCAAAGTGCATTCGAAAACCACACTCATTCACTGAAGACACCTAAACAACACACCTTTGATTAGTGTCAATAACATACATCCTTAGCAAAACATATCAAATCATTAGGAGCACCAAATTGTTAAATCATACAAAACTAAGGATCAGAAATTAGATGGCATCAACTTCAACTTAGTCCCTTAGAATAAACAAAAAAGAAAATGAAGAAGCTTATAATAGAAATTCTAGTTTCTTGTTACTACCCAGGAATCTAAAATTTTAACTAAGTTGAACCTAATAAACCATCTTAATATCCCATCATTAGTAACCCAGAAAAACAAAACAAAACAAAATTGATCAAATAAAAATTATACCCTCACTTCTTTCCCACTGTTTTCTCTGCAAACAAACATGGGGTTTCCTTCAATTATACCATTATCTCATCTCAGCAATCAAAATTAAGAACATAACAACTCATCACAATTCACTCAAAACCAATGAAGCAAAACTCATAATAAATAAAACTTCGAAGAAAATGAACAGATTTCAGACAGCAATCAATTCATTCAGCCACGAACGCAGAAAAAGAACCATAAAACGGAAATGGGTTTTACATATTTCAATCAATTTTGTTAAAAAAATAGAGCAAAATAATCAAAACCCAGAAAAATAATAACATGGAAGAGGAGAAAGAACAAAAGGAATCACCTGAACCCAGAAAAGAGAAAAAAAAAAAGGGTGGGTGCCAAATGAATACAAAGAGAAAGGGAAGGCGCAACTTTTGGGTAAATTAATGCAAATGTATTATGAATTATTATCGCATCACATTTCTGTTGTTTGTCTCAAAACGAAACTATTATCAGACGCAAACAGTCGCCGTCACAAATTAAAAAAAATATAGTAGTTTTTAGTTTTACGACTATTTATATTATTATTATTATTATTAATTTGAGTTTTGTAGATTTCTTCCTTTTTCCTCTTTGTTTGTGCAAACTCGGAGTCGTAGATGAACTATAAACCACACGTGAATATTTTAGTATATCTACCCCTTTTTTTCTTTTCCTTCAATATGTTTACTTTTATTTTATCTAAAAACATTTTTTTCCCTTAAATATGTTTTTTTATATATAAAAATATTTTTGTTAATAAAATTGTTTTTCTCAACAACTTGTTAAGGCCCCGTCACTTGACTTGGTATCAATGGGGTGAATTCATAACTTTAAATAATGATTTTGATTTTTAAAAATAATAATTTTAGAAAAAAATTTTAAAATTACTTATTTAGAGCTTATTCCATTCAATTATAAAGTTAACTTTCTCTAATAATGGAGGATTTAGATCTCCTCTCTCTCTCCACCTCTAAAAAGGTGGTTAAAAAAAAAAAAGATTCGTCAAGAGATTTTATTTAAAAAAATAATTCATTTTTTATTGAAATGATAAGTAATTTTATTTTTTAAAAATAAATTTTTAAATTTAAATTTTATTTATAAGATAATAAATACTAAAAGAATTGTATTTTTTAATTTAATATAATATCAAATTATAGAAATAAAATAAATTTAAAATTATTTAATATTTAAACACATATATGAATAATAATAATCGCTGATCAGTAATAAATAATTTATTACATATGTATAAAATATTTTCAAAAAACTAAATATTAGTTCCATTTTTTAAATAATAAGAAAAGTTCAATTTTTTTTTAAAAAAGTCACGTTTTTAATCTTATTTTTCAAAAGAAAAAATATCTTTGAAATTGTTTTTTTAAAAAAAAAAATATATTACAAGTTTTTGTGTGGATAAGAAGGATGATAATGAGTCTTAACAAAAAAGAGTGGTGCGAGATAAAATATCAAGGACACATGGCCCAAAGCGTTGCCAGCAGAAGTTCTTCAAGCCATTGACCAAAAGTTAACGTTTTCATTCATAATTCATCTGACGTGCTGCTCTACCTATGCTTCTTCTCTCTCGGTAACTAATTGAATTTCGGACAATCACTAAAAGTTTTTTTTACTATTATTATGCAATAATTTAACAAATTAGATTATTAAATTATTTAACTTATATCTAATTACAATTATACTTTAAAAAATAAAGTATATAATGTATTGAAAAAAACATTTATGTCATACAATACAATTATCATTCTTAGATATTTTTATTATTCAATAAGAAAAGAAATTAAATTAAATTAATTACAATTTTTATTATTTCAATTATTAATTAAAATTTTTAAAAAAATATATAAAATTATTTTTAAAGTAACTCTTAATTTTATCCGAAATTTATATTTGACCTTAATATTCTTTTTATCCCAATTGGAACTTAATTTTTAAAAATTGTATAATATTGAACCTTTTTTTAAAGAATTATTGCAATTAAATTATAAAAATCAAATAAAAGTTTAGCTTTAATATTAATTACTAAAAATCATCTTAAATAACAATTAAATAATAACAGAACTTGACGAAATTACTTTTTTTTTTTAGAAAATTGATGAAATCATTTTTAAAATATATATTTATGAAGTTCTTAAAATTTTAAATTATAAAAATTATTTTTGAAAAAATTTAAAAATAATTTTTATATATTTTTAAAATTTTAGAATCAAGCCACATACATTTAATAAAAAAAAACTAAAAATTTTTTACACACTCAATAATTTTTTAAAAATTTTTAAAGTTTCTATAAATTTAAAATTTTATTGTGTATAGAAATTTTAATTTTTTTTTAAATATATATTACTTGATTTCAAAATTTTTTAAATTTTTAGATCTAAAAAAAATATTTTTAACTTTTTAAATTTTTTTAAAAATATGAAAATATATTTTTATAAACTTAAAACTTTTTTAAAATTTTAAAAACTTCATAAATATTTATTTTGAAAGTGATTTTATTGTTATTCAAGTTAATTTTTATTAATTAACCTTAAAGTTAAATCTTTCTTTGATTTTTAGTACTTAATTACAATAATGTTTTAAAGAAGAGTCCAATATAGTCCAATTTTCAATGAAAAAATTAAAATAGATAAAGAGTTTTTAGTTATTTTTTAAAGAAAATGGACAAAATAGTAATTATGATCAAACCTTAGGGAGGTAATAGTAATTAGTCCTAAAAATTGTCTAAGTAAATGGAATTTAAATAAAAATTCTTGAATAATTATTTATTGTCACTTTTCAGACTTAAATAAAAACGCTCAAGAGAGTCAAGGCCAAAAAAAAAAAAACAACAACAATTCCCTGTAATTTTCATTTTTCCATTTTTCTTCTCCAAGGAAATCAACCAAATCCCCCTGTAAAAACTTTTGTTTGTGAGGTTATAGTAATACACAATGTACATTCAATAAAAAATCTATACAAAATTACAATAAGCTCTGCAAAGGTTGTTCTCCAGGGCTTCAAAAACAGCCAAAATGGGCTACAATCCTTCCGTTAACATTGATTGTCCTTCTCAAAGACCAGCAGATAAATATTCACTTACACGATTCAATCCAAAATGTGTATTTCAGCAATATCTGTCGGATTGAGCGAATGAGCAGCTTCAGCAATTCTTAGCGCTGCCGCAGCTTTATAAACTGCCAAATCAGCGTTCTCCATGAGCACCTGAGCTCGTCGCCGTTTAAGAATAGCTGATTCCACAGATCTCTCTGCTGAAGCTTTTGCAGCTTCTACATTTCGCAAAGCATTCTGTTCTTCCAAAGCATCATGTTCGGCAGCCATTGCTGTAAAGCAATAGATGATAAGATGAGGTACAGTCTCCAAAAGGAAATATAATCAATACCCATGAAAGCAGACAGAATCAGTTACCTTGCAATAGACTAGATTGTTTGCCTCTTCCAGATTGGCTGGCTTGTCGCTTGAATGACCTTCTCTTACGTAAACCAGGTTTTGGAATCAGTGAAGCTTTCTTTCCCTGATGTAACTGCTAGAAGGAATGAAGGAGGGAAGTGTAAAGACTTCATATAAAATGTGTACAATCAGAATGGCATACTGCATAACAACAGATGTACGTCCCAGAACCTCAGGCAGTATTGCTAAACATGTGGGTAAATTATCCCACATCACTCACTGGATAAGATTAACATACTAGTGGCATACCGCAAGATAGTAAAAGGAAAAACAATAAATCATAAGCAATACCTATTTGGACCACACAATTATATCTTGCAGAGTATCCTGCTCAATTTCAAGGATGCCACACCAGTTTTAAATTTTATTCTGCTAGCAGGGAAACTTAAGTGATACATGGTAAGAAGATATTATAACATTAGCACAATTCTATATTTCTTTCTATTTTTCAATGTTTAATAGATCCTGTTTCCCAACAATAATAAAATGGACAAAAATTGACCAAAAATTGTAGGTTGTTAAACCTCTGCATTCTTTCTGAAACCTGAAGTAAATAGTGCATGAAAAATTCAAGTAAAAACAGCTATTACATTTTATGACATCTTTATTTAATAATAACATCATAGAAAACGAAGCGCTTGCTGTAAGTGGGTAAAATATGATTGATTCATCAATGAGAAAATCGAGGAAACAATAACAGTGGAAGAAAAAATTGGACCAAGAAAAACAGTGTAAATTCTGTAAGGTATAATCATCAAGATATACATGATATAATTGCTTAATCCAAAAAAAGATAGAATCTGCACATTATGATCAACTACAATGATACAGATAAACAACAGTAGAGCTACAACTGAATGATCCATTGAGGGACCAGAATGTAAAAACCTCCAGCAACACTAATGTGAACACAAAATGTAGGATCAAAATGTTGCCAATACAACATCAGATATATGAGACATGAAGAAACTTTTACCTGAAAAACCCTAAGCAGTGCTGATCGTCTCTGCTTCCGTTTTTTCATCCAATAACCATACACAGCTTCAACTACTTCCCTCCTACCCAAGTCTATACAAAAATTTACAGCTCCTTTCTCATCAGCAAAATCATCTGGACAGCTATAAAAAGCCTTCTCCAAGGCATCAATCATCAACTCAAAATTCTCCTCCGAAAGATGGTCTTGACCATCAAATTCAACAAAGAATTCATTATTGAACTTTTTCAGCCATTCCTCATCTTCACAATCCAAGTCATAATTTGCAGTTTTCTTTTCCATAGCTCTAGCTACCTCATCTTTGTTCAAAGAAATGTACGCATCTGGTCTAGAAAAAGGCAAAATGCTGCTGTCCTCATAACCTAGAACTTCATGCACTCCAGGCACTGGGATAGCTTTAGAAATAGAAGCAGTCACATTGCGATCAGAACATTCTTTATAAAGATCCTTGAAGATTAGCCAGTCCTGCTTGCTGGGAAACTCTAGTTTCCAACTTTCATCCGCAGTCCATAGTATATCATGAGTGATTCGATTGGAAGAACATGGTCGCATAGTCTTTTTTGCTGTGTGTGTGTATCTGGTCAACCCATCCGTCTTCACTACAAGAACCCACTCTTTTGAACTGCATATTTCTAATGTAACAGTGGCCCCTACCATCCTGTAACATCTATCTGATTCAATAACCAGTAGATTTGCATTGCAACTTGATAAGTCCACAGCCCGAGTGGCTTCAACCACCGTAGGACTTACCTCTTTGAGGTTTGCAGCAGGATTAATCCGCAAGGATCTCCTAAGCTTGTTCTTAGACACAACAGAGGAAAAAGGAATGCCATTTCTCCTACTACTAATGAGATCAGACACTAAAGCACCATTAGCTTTGTGCATGCCAACCACAGAAGGATTTCTCGCTCTCCTTCTCTTCAATGAACTCCTCCTCTTTTGAATGCCACGGGAATTTAAGGCAGTTCTATGCTGAACATGACGACCAGCTAATTTAGAAGCCCTAACAGATGGATACAACACAACCTTATTCCCTGAATAATTAGTTTCTAATGAAGTGTCAGTCTTCACGAGGCCACATGGATGATCATCTTCATTTTCGCTCATTATTTCATCGCATGAGTCTTCGTCCAGTGAGTTATTTACATGTTCAAGAGAAAGACACTTAATTCTAAAAGCCAACCTAAGATGCATGTAAGTGAAACAGGAAGGCACCGCAGAAAAATCCAAAGAAAACAGAGGCACATCACTCCTGGCATAAAAAATCTTGCAAATTCCTTTTCTATTACCAGTTGTATCCTGAGAAGGAAAAAAAAACGAATATGAAGAAAATAGAATTGTAGCAATTGACACATTGAACAATGAACAATGAACAAACAACTCAAAAGAAAGCATTAAAACATTATATAAACAAAAATTGAATTGAACGAAAAGAAAACTTTATAACATTTTATAACAGGGAAAGGCAAAAAAAAACGAAAACAAAAACAAAAACAAAAACAAAAATACCTGCAAAAAACGAACTCCATTCGAAGCAAAAGCGCAACTGACCGTTTCAGTCAACAAGAAACCCAAAAGCTGAGAAACACTTATATTACTCTTCCTAATGTAACCCAAAACCAAATGCAAAAAAGAAGATGCTAAAGTACTACAACAAGAACCATCAATAACAACGCCAAGATGTGCAGGCTCAAAAGATTCACCATCCCCTTGCAGCCTCCGTCTCTGCCTGCGAGAGAATCGAATCCCAAACATCTTACTATTGTCCAAATTTTCTTGCTTTTCCACTCCCATTCTCCTCTTTTTTCTAGTATACACAATACCAAACATCTTGCTTTCATTGTCATTAGCTTTCTTCACCACTTCACGGCCAACACCAGCACCAGAAGCAGGTGTTTCTTTATCTTTCTTTAGTTTAGAAACATGGGCTTGGGTTTGGCCCCATCCATTTTCCTGGTTGCACTTGGTAATAGAGTTATGGTGATGATTCTTGTGAGTATTGGCGGATTTTATCATGGTGTGTATCCATTCATCTCCATCATTAGCTCTCTTGAACTTGTTATCGCCTGATCCCGGCCAAATTCTTCTCCCCGACCGTAAAACCCGGGCACCATCTACGCCTTTCACAACCCCAAATACCCTGGTGGTACGCCGCATACCGACGGACGGCATTATTGCCGCTCGGCTACTGCTCAATCCGATAACTGACTCGATTTTCCGACTCCTCCTCGACTCACTGAGTCTCCGAGTTACCCTCCGAGTCAACTCACCCAGTTTATAAAAAACAAGTTAACAACACTGAGTCAATTAGTTTAACGACAGTAACAACACCGACTTCAAACACCCAACAAAACACTATCAGCAGCAGGCCATCCCGTTAGATCTAAATAACAAAAACTCACCGAGTTAAAGAGAAAGCATGGTGACCCGAGGCCGATTACGGTGACCCATATGATAAAAGACAACAATTGAAAAGATTACGAAAACCCATATAAACCCAGAAGCTAAAAATCACTAAATTTAAAAAAAGAAAGTGAAAAAAAAAAAGAGAGACCCTGAAAATTAAGATCTGGGTATAAACTAACTCTTTACGAAGAGAGATTTTTTTCAGTTCGTTTCTTTTTTTTTTTTTTTTTTTTTTGCCTCTCGGAAGAGAGATGAGATAAAAGATCGGAGCGAAGGAATTAAAGGCGATTCACGTAAATCTTGCTGTCTGTTGCCGTTGATTCAGAGAGTGTGAGAGAAGGGAGAAACGAGTGACGAAAAGCTCTATCTCTATCGTGGGGGCTAGGGTTTATGATAAACACTACTTTTGAGGAAGAAAATAGGGTAACCACTACGCCGACTGATCACA
This sequence comes from Mallotus nudiflorus, assembly GCA_947683625.1. Classification (NCBI taxonomy): domain Eukaryota; kingdom Viridiplantae; phylum Streptophyta; class Magnoliopsida; order Malpighiales; family Euphorbiaceae; genus Mallotus; species Mallotus nudiflorus. The sequence continues at coordinate 113,877 of CANTUR010000300.1, forward strand.
GCCGTTGAATTAAAGAATACACGGTCGTGATTTATTCTCAGGATCCGAATTAAAATGGGTGGTTTCTTTCGGTTCGGTTTTTTTATTTTTTTAATTATTCGGACCAAGGACCAAGAAAATGTTTTTGGCGCTCTCTTTTTTCTTGTCTGTGTGAGAGCGAAAAAAAGCAGAGATATTTTGGGTTTCGCGGTTTAATGAAATGACGAAAACGTACCTGTTGATGCCACGGGCAAAAGTCTTGAGCCTGGGCTTTTAGGTATTTTAAGTCGGTGGGTAAAAAATATCGGCAAGGATTTCTCCTTGAAAATTGCAGGTTCTATTTATTTAAAAAAATTAAAATTTTTCTACTTATTATAAATTTACTTTTGGTGAAAATTAAGCATTTCGATTCGTTAAAAAAATTATTGCATCTCTATAATTTTGTTATAAATGTCTTGATTTGAAAAATTATTTTCAAATGTAGTCTACACTCTACAGTTTCCTTTAGTCAAAATTAAATTTTAAATTGATGATGTGGCATCCTCTATTCTTGAGTCACAATAATTTTTGTGGATCTCCACTACACAAGTGGTTCAAGTTAGAACTTCAAAATAATAGTAAATCAAATTAATCTTTTTAAAATTAAACGTAGTTAATGTTTTAAAATTTTTTATTTTAAAATTAAATATTAATTTATATATAATTTTAAAATTAAATATTTAAAAGTTTTTATTGATTTTTTATAAAAAAAATAATCATTATATCCTTATTTTAACATATATTTTTTTTAATCTTATTATATATAATCTATAGTATTTACTCCAAAGTTTATGTTTGAATAACAATAAGAATTGATGAAATTACTTTTAAAATATACATTTATAATTTTTAAAAATTTTTTTAGTTTATAAAAATCATTTATTAATATTTCTTAAAAAATTTTAAAAAAAGTTAAAAATAATTTTTATGGATCTAAAAATTTACAATCAATCCATTACATTTAATAAAAAAAATAAAAAGTTTCTATACAAAAAAAATTATTTTAAAAATTAAAAGTTCAAAAATTTTTAGATTTACAAAAATTAAAAGGAATTAATAATTAATAATTTTTAGATTATAAATAAAATTTTAACTTTTTTAAATTTTTTTAAAAAATATAAAAATTGGAGAAAGGTAAATGTTAGGAATTTTATGTAATAAGGTTAGAGAAAGCATGCTATAAATTATATGTAATGAGATTAGAGAAGACATATTTTAAAATAAAAGTATAATGGTCATTTTTTGTAAAAAAAGTCAATGAGAGTCCTTTAAGTGTTTGATTTTGAAATTATATAGAGATTAATATTCGATTTTGAAATAAAAGGTTTTAAAATGTCAATTAGATCTAATTTCAGGGAGGTTAATATCATTTGCTCTTACAGAATACAAGGGTATAATGGTCATTTTTTACAAAAAAAAGTTAACAAAAATCATTAAGTGTTCGATTTTGAAACCATAGGAAGGTTAATATTCGATTTTAAAACATGAGGTTTTAAAATGTAAATTAGGTTTAACCTCAAGGAGGTTAATGTCATTTTCTCTAGTATTAAACTAATTGATAATATGCGTTTTATGCATATTACAAATAGTACAAATATTTTAAAATAATAATTAAATAATTTTAATAAATGAAATATTTTAATAATATATCAATGCATAAATAATTTAAATAAAATAATAACTAAATAAATTAAAAATAAAATATATCATACTAATTTTATTTTCTTTAATTTTTTCTACCATAATTTTTTAGTTATAATAAGATTAGTTTTGAAAATTATTATATTAATATTAGAGTAGATGTTGTAGTGTTATTGTTGAAAAATAATACTAAATAATTATTATTATTTTAATTGATTTGAAAAAAATAAAAATTTTAATGGTTTGAAAAAAAATATTTGAGTGATTTGATGTAAAAAAAAATGTAGTATCTAAATATTTTTAAAATTTGAGTAGTATTAATATATGTATAATAATGTTTTAGTTATAAAATAATACTAAATAAATATGGTAAATAATAAAATATTTAGAATTTTTAATGGTCTGATACATTAATTTTTAAGGTAAATACTTAAGTATGAAAATAGATGTGTAAGCGGCGGGGTTTAGCGCATGTCCAAGTGTTTGGCGACCACGGCACTGTGCAGGCTCGAGGCCCACTAGAAAATACGATATAGGTCTTAAGCCTATTTGGAGATAGAGTCGCCACCCGGATAAAAGTTGGGACACACTGTATAGCAACTGGATCCCACGGAGGTTCCCAGAAGCCGTCATCAGAGATCGGGTTCGGAAACTGGGTATGAGCGTTTGAATGCTCACCCAACCTTACGGTTGGCCTCCGTTTGTGTTTTGCATTTTATTACCCTTTAATTATTTAATTATTTCCTCATTTACCACACGTAATGAAATTGCTTTCGGATAATTGCCAGATTTTATAATTAAGTCCGAGTTTGCACATTAGTCCAATTTCATGTTTTTAAGTCTCAACATTCAAAAAATGCAATAAATAAAATAAATAATAATTTACAACCATACATTCGAAATTAAATGGGAAAGGGATTAAGGATTACAACGTTTTTTAGGCTAAATAAAAGAATAATATACAAAGAATAGACTAAACATATACCGAAAATAAATTGATAAAGTAACATAAATACGGTAATATAAAATGGATAACTAACAAAGGTGACTACTCAATGATGGAAATCATCAAGTAATTCTTGCAAATAACACACAGTTAGTCCTTCCTTTAAAAAAAAATGAAATTACATGTAACGATACTTACAAGGAGACTCTATATAAAAAAGGGGGTTTTCATGTTATGAACTAAAGAAACCATCAAATAATCAAGATAATCACCATCATGCAATCATACAGATATATTTAAGGTCAAAAGGGAACATATTAAAGCGGACATCACAATAAACGTTAATAAAAAATAAAGCAGAAAACAGGTTAACCCTATCAATAAGGCGGTCGCCTCATTGATGAGGCGTCGCCTCATCAATAAGGGCTCTTACAATTTTGAGGTAAAAAAGGTAACACACATAAAAGATAGACTCCCTAACAATTGATGAGGTGATCGCCTCATGGAAAAGAGGCGACGCCTCTAGAGGTACCACTTGGTCAGAAGGCTGAAGCCGACTCTCACACGCTTAGACTTCTACTCTAAATAACAAAACATGCATATACACACTCTATAATCATCAAACTATAACTACATGCAAAAGTGTTCAGAGATCACATCAATAAAGTGGGATATTGAGCAAGATAAACTAGAAATACCTAAAATATACTAATGATTTAGTTGCACATAAGCAAGAACACACAAAATGATGAACATGTTGCGTTTGAGTGCATGTTTTATACCAAAATGAGAGGCCCTCAAAGATGTTTTGATTGAGACCCTTGTTAGGATATGATATCTCCCTTTGACACAAGTTTCTTCCTTCTTCTCTTATGGAGAAAGTGGACCTCTTTGCTTCAATCTCTCCCCCCTTTCTTCAGGATGTTTTCTTCTTTTCTTTTCTCTCTGTCTTTTTTTTCTTTAGAGCTCCTTCCTCCTTTTCTCACCAACCTCCCTCTTTTTTTCTCTTTTTTTCTTTTATTCTTTAGCTTTCCTATGCCCCTAAGCCTTCTAGCCCATCATGAGCTCTCATAGCCTTTTTTCTTTTCCTAAAAATCTTTTTCTCAGGCAAGAAAGAGGTCTGGAGAGTGTGGCCATACTACTTAGCCGTCATGATTGCAGCTACATTAAATGCAGCTGCAAGTGGGCTGCCATAGGGGCGGCGCCTCATCGATGAGGCGATCGCCTCTGTGATGAGGTGATCGCCTCTGTGATGAGGCGATCGCCTCATTACACTGAGGTGATGCCCTTTTGGCCCGAGCCTGCGTTGGGCCAGGCGGGCTTGGGCCAAATTTTGATAGTTGGGCTCAGTTTTGGGTTTTTTAGGCTTTGGGTTTTTAAGTCCACTTTCCATTAGAGATTCAGGCTTTATTCTCATGTCCAAGTTCCACATTCTCATCATTAGGCTTGACAACGAGCCGGTCAAACCAAGCACCCCTAATTCATCTCCTAACACGGACCGACCGAATCGGGTCTCTACAGTTTGCCCCCTGATTTTTCAAAAAAAATGCATGCAATAACCATTTTTCAAAAAATCATATGCATAACAGCGAACAAACAATAAGATGAACAACATACCTGACTCTCGGGTTTCACCCGAGAGATGAATCCTTTAATTTTGAAACGTGACCGTGATCCTTGGGTTTTCTTGGCCCGATCAGCCACTTTTTAATATTTGATATAGATATTTAAAAATTGTTAACCTCGGGTTTTCCTGGCCTGACCCTTACAACATTGGAATTTAATTCTCGGGTTTTCCTGGCCCGATCTTTGCAACACTGAAACTTGATCCTCGAATTTTCCTGGCCCGATCTTTGTAACACTGAAACTTGATTCTCGGGTTTTCCTGGCCTGATCTTCGCAACACTGAAACCTGATTCTCGACTTTTCCTGGCCCAATCATCACTAGGGATGTGGTTTTTAAATTTTCCTGGTCTAATTATCACTCCTTTAGGGACATAGACTTTCGGGTTTTCCTAGCCCACTTGTCCTTTACTTTCGACTTCGGGGATACTACCCGAACAGTCATCTCGATCCTTTGAGCTTCGGGGATTCAAACCCGAACAGCCCTTTCTTTGAGCTTTGGGGATTCAAACCTGAACGACCCTTTCTTTGAGCTTCGGGGATTCAAACCCAAATAGCCCTTTCTTTAAGCTTCGGGGATTCAAACCCGAACAGCCCTTTCTTTGAGCTTCGGGGACTCAAACCCGAACAGCCTGTCCTTTACTTTTGACTTTGGGGATACTACTTGAACAGTCATTTCGATCCTTTGATCTTTAGGGATTCAAATCCGAATAACCCTTTCTTTGCGATGTGGGTTTTTCCTTGGCCCTTTTCTCTAAAAACTTCATCTTAAAAATCTGTACTCTGAATTCTGCCTCCCTAGTATGCGACACTAATTTCCACCCATCATTTTATTTCATCATCATCATTTTTTTTGGGGAAAACCCTACATGAGGAAAACCCTACATCTTTGCTTGCTGTAAAAATAACTTCTTCCTTTTGTCCTTTCTCCCTTCTATTTTTTTGTCACCTTTTCTTTTCCTCTCTTTTTTTCTCCTTACACTTTTTATACTCCTTGCATCTTCCCCCCTTTTATAGTCACTGGAGAATGAGAGAACATCCCTTGTGCCTGAGTGGGATCACATCCCGCCTCTTGTTAGCGCTTTTAGGAGCTTGGGATTGACCCGCGGAGACTCAATTCCTCTTTTGGTAGACCTAGGGTCCCACATTTGCTTGTCTACATCTGGAGAGGTTAGTACCCCATAATTTCCTGTAAAATTACATTGGGTCAGTGATTAATCAAACATAATTATCAACTTAGGACATTAATTTATTAAGCAAATGAGAAATCCATGTTTTGATCGCCAGAAATCGGGAACTGTGCTCATCCCGCCTTACAAAGGCGATTGCCTCATCGTAGAGGCAATCGTCTCATTGATAAGGCAATCAACTTTTGCTAAGAGGTGATAACATATTGCCCTTTCACAGAGCCGATCGCCTCTCCAATGAGGCGATCATCTCTACGATGAGGCGATCGCTTCATCAACAGGGCAAACCGCACTGTTTAAAAGTCCATTCATTATGAATTCCTTTTCTGAAACCATAACATGCATAAATTTCACTTCCTTATCTAATGTTTGCAGCATGACGCTCAGACGTTCAAGGGTACATGGAATTTTCATGGAGCCCGGGTCTTCTTCAGTGACTTGACTGACGAGCAGAGGGATCAAATTCAGGAGACAGGGTTCAAGGACTTCATACTCTCACTTCCATCCGAGCAGGCGTGCACGGATTACCAACCACTGTATGCCCTGATGGAGAGGCGGTTTGATACGACCCACACCTTCCACCTTCCATTCGGTGAGCTTACTCTAGACCCAGTATCATGTGCTGCCATCACTGGGATTGCCTGTGCCGGGGATCTTGTTCCCTTTGATGCGAGTCTACATCAGCTATCTCTGGATAAGGCCGCATATATTGAGTGACTTTTGGGGATGACTCCTGACATGAAGGGGACTCATACCTTTAAATTAGACTCGATCAGGAGCTTCTACACCCAGGATCGGGCCGCAGTGATGGTCTCTCCCTTTGAGATTGACCAGGTGGTGAGGGCTTTTTTGCTCTACTTGCTCAATACCACCCTCTTTGTTAACACCGCCAGCTCCATTGATCTGATGTTCCTACTGACCTTTTAGGATCTTGACCAGGTTCCCACATTCAACTGGGGTAGCTGTGCCCTGATATACTTGTACCGGAGTATGGACAAGGTGGTCCGAGGGGTTAGGAGGTTTTACGGCTTTTGGCATGCTGTTCTGGTACGTCACGATCCCCTTTTTTCTTTATCTTGTTCTGACTCCCATTACTTACATCAATTTTCTCAACTTCTCCTATTTTATTTGTTTATTGTTTTTATTTTTTTTTCAGGTCTGGGCTCTGGAGTTAGAGCTGCTTGTGGGTGTTACACGAGTGGGGGATCACTTCCCGGCCCTCGGCAGGTAGGGCGCCAGCCGCGTTATAAAGAGGCACCTTGCGCGAGTTCACATCCACAGGCAGTACCTGAACTCACTGACACAAGATGCGGTACCTACAAAGCACAAACCTATTTATTAGTACATTACTCGTATTCAATTTACTTACATGTTGACATCTCTTTTTTTTTCAGATCCGGAATGACTTGTGGGGGGTCCAAGTCCGAGGACACTTAGACCATCGAGATGACTTGCTCCAAGCCCTTATCTTGGAAGAGGGTACTCTTCTGTGGCCATGGGTATTGAGCTTGGTACTTGAGGGAGTGAGTCTTGAACTGAAGGGCAGGCGTTAGAGCTAGGTGGGTCCCCAGGTCCCCTCTTGACAGTATGCTTTGGGCTCATGAGCTGGAGGGTGATGACCTCGCTCAGGCTGCTGTGGGCTCACCAGCTGTGGATCACACAGTTCGCATGAAGAGTCGGTATACGGAGTTCATCCGTACCCACCTTCTGCTGATGGTCCCCTTTCAGGCCACTTCTACCTCTTAGGTAAATCCTTGTAAGTTCCCCTTTTTATTGTAAATTGACTGTATTTTTAACATGTTCCTCCTGTTTTCATTGTCAGGCTGTGCCTGTGTCACGACCCAAAATAGAGGCCATGACCGGCGCTAGGGAACGGGAATTCTTTCGAATCCGGAACCCGTAGCAAACCTAAAAATAAAATAATACATGCAATAGTAATAATAATATATAATGCAGCGAAAATAAAAATCATAAATATCACAATATTATTTTCATCAACTGGATTTAAATTAAATCTCATCTCATATATATAAATCTTTTAATACAAATCCAGTTTAAGTATAATACAATATCTCGCATAAATATAATACATAAAATCCCCCAATTAATTTATAACTACTGCAGTGTCTAGATTATAAAAATAAGACTCAAGTAAGCAGTTTACACAAGGAAGCCGGGGCGGAAGAAATCCGGCGTATAGGCCTGCTACTGAGGTCTGAAGATGTTGACTCTCCTGAAAAATTGTCAACGGAGGGGAGTCAGACCTCACTGAGTGAATTACTATAATATATATATACATGCACACTAAATAACAATGCATACAGTCAACACAATATGTAATACGTATATATACAGGCAAATTCACACAGATGCAGTAAAAATCATTTTTATATATTTTTATTGAAAATCATCGTTTATGAAGGATCACATAGAACCCTAGAATATCGCAACCTCGAAAACAGTGTTAGACAACACTCTAACCATACAGGCTCACTTATTCCAAATATATCCACTTAATCCATTTAGACAGTAGACTGGCCCCGAGACACTAAGTCAACCGAGCTCCAGCAGTCTGACTGCCAGTGTGATTGGCCCCGAGACATTTGGTCAACCGAGCTCCAGCAATCACACCTCCAAACCATATCTCACATATCAAATAATCATATTTAATCAATATCCACAAATGGTTAGTAATATAGCCTAAATGCTATAGGCGTACCGGTACGTACTCGGTCCTAGTGCTGCCCACTAGGTAGCACGTTCTATCGATATCCTTCATTAATGAATATAAAACATTCATTCATAATAAATGATGAATAAAATTAAATAAAATAACAATATAAACCATATATATACCGGAAATATATCAAAAGTAAACCAGGTATATTTCGAGTATATATATACGCCAAATAAATCCAATTAAATTACAATTTAAATTAGAAATATATTTAAAAACATTTTAAATATAATTTATTAACAAAACATGTATACAATTTATTATATACCAAAAATATACCAAAAATATACTTAAATACAAATCACATTATTTATGCATTTTAATCAAAATAAAACGTATATTTCTAAACCATGCATCTTAAGGCATATATAAATAATATAGTAACTCACAAATTAGTGCGCTCCTCGAGATGGGTCCGATGGGCCTGGTCCACTAGCCCTCGGTCTTGGTGTAACTAAACAAATAATAAATAATAGACATCAGAATAACCCTAACAGAAATCCTAGAATTCGATCTAGAATATTAAACATAGAATCGAAATTAGGGTTCGACCGGACATCACGTTTTACGAGAATTCTCCCAAAAATTCGACAAAACCTCCCCTGTAAAACGGACATCTCTCTACTCAAAGAGTAGAGCCGACCCTGCAAAGAAACACACTTTGAAATACAAGCTCAACACTCAACCACAACCCCTCAGTCGGACTCCAGACTACAATTTACCGACCGAGGTCCACAAACACAGAATAATTTCAAAAATACCAAAAATATCCTTAAAACCTAAAAATACATTTTATAGGTAGAAATTACATAATTAACCTTTAAACACAGTAAAAACCGATAAAAACTCATTTTATTAGTAAAACCGTATATTATATATATAATTGAAAATAATTCACGAAAAATAGTTTTAATTAGTTAAAAATATCAAATAATTTGTAGAAATCATTTTTATACCTTAAATAACTATTAAAACCAATTAAATTACATTTTTAGCCAATTTAGGGTAAAATTATCAAAATACCCCTATATATATAAATATACTAAAATTACTTCAAAAATTCACCAAAAATAGTATAATTATCCAAAAATTAATTTTCTCAACATATTTATCAATAATATCAATAATTAAACTCAATTAATCAATTAATTTCAATTAAAAACATAATTAACCTAATTTTCCCAAAATTACATAAACTCAAATAATTCAAAATAAATACTTATAAATTCATAAAAATTCCAAATAAATTCCTATAATTCATTTCAACACCTAATTTAACCATAAAACACAATTTCATAATTTAAATAATTAATTTCCGAAAATTATAAAATAATATTAAAATATTTAAAAATACCCAAAAATTCAAAAAATCTCCAAAAATTCCACAAAAATTCATAATTGTAGATTAAGCTACTAGGATCAACATTTGTGAAGGGATTTTTCATGAATCAATCAATTAAAAGCTGAAAAAAATCAAAAACCCTAATATGGCTGAATTGGAAAATTCAAAACCTAAGCAAATCAAAACCATTTAAGCTCAAACCAAAGCTAGAATCACACTCACCAGAGCTCAAGGAGAAGAAAGAGACTGGCGGTGTCAAAAACGGTGGCCGGAATCATGGTCGACGGCGAGGAGAGGAAGTTTCGGCCAAAAGAAGAAAATAGGGTTACCGGCGCCGGGGAAGAAGGCTGCTGGCGGCGGGGAACGGCTGAGGACGACGGTGGCAAGCTGAGAGGCACACCGATGGTAGGGGAACGGCATGACAGATGGTGGTTGGTGGTGAGGAAGTGGTCGGGCACGGGGAAGGAGAAGAAGAAGAAGAAGAAAAAGAAAAGAAAAGAAAAGAAAAGAAAAAGAAAAGAAAAGAAAAGAAAAGAAAAAGAAAAGAAAAAGAAAAAGAAAAGAAAAAGAAAAAAATAATAAAAAATATAATTTTAATAAAATATTTGAAAAAAATCACATCCACACACTTAATATTTAATATTTTAAAATTTAATATTAATTAAAAATAATTAAATAACAATAAAATAATTAATTAATTAATAAAATATTAGGGTAAAATACTAAACCCTAATTAAATAAATATATACACACATAGGCTCTATTTAGGAATTTAAAAATACGTATGAGTTCATGCAAGTCCGAAGATATATTTAGAATAATTAATAATAAAATATTTACGTGAAAATTTCCCCGAAAATGCGAGTCCCGGGAAAATTTTACGTAAAGCACTGTAAACAATGCACAATAATTAAAATAGGTTTTAAATACATATCAACTCATGAAAATATCGTAATATATATACAAAAATTATTAACACTGTATATCCTGGTATAGTGTAAAAATATTTAAAAGCACGGGATATTACAGCCTACTAGGCCCGTGGCCCTAGTTAGGTCCCGAGTGCAGGAGAGAGAGCCCTTGAGGCATCGACTAGATCTGAGCAGGGAGGAGACTTCTGCGGCTGGCGAGGAAGTCAGGCCGACTACCGCCCCTGGGTCCAAGTTTGTCCCAGGCAGCTTCACTCATGTCCCCGACCCTCTAGCTTGATGTTGGGTTCCTCCTAAAGAGTTATCGCGCCAGTTCTTAGCCTTGGATGAGGACCTGACCCCTACATGCACCCCTGATGGTGCTACTAATGTAAGTTCTTTTCCTGACCTACTTACATTGTGATTCTCAAACCAACCGTTAGTTTTAAATATTTACTTTCAATAATGTAGATTCCTTTAGAGCAGGGCCTATATATGTATCGCATGATAGAGGCCTAGAGAGATTACATGTTGGAGATTACTCAATAGTAGAGGGTAAGAATTTCCTTATTTTCCTACATGTATGCATGCTCGCATGGCTTACTAACCTGTGATTTCTCTAAACAGGATCGAGACGTGGCCAGCAGGGCAAGGATCGCTGCTCTTGAGCGTCAGATTGATGTATTCAGATTGATGAGGATGACGAGGACGAAGATAGGAGTGGCAGCGGCGTCGAGGGAAGGGATGACCCTGAGGGTAAGGGATCAGATGCTTGATGTTCCAGGGTTAAAATTTGTGTAGTCTCTGAGTAGTGAACGCAAAATTTTGGTTTTAGACTTTATGAACAGAATGTTTGCAGAACTCAACATTTTCCTTAATTAAATTCATTTGTTTTGCTTTTCTCATTTCTTCACATGTGAGTTGATTTCAATGTTTGCATACGTAACTATCCCACCATATTCCAATGGCACCTATTTAGACTGTGTGATTCAAAGAAGCACAATCGACCCGTACTACTGATGAGGCGATCGCCTTATCGAACCCTGGTGAAGATGTGATTGCCTCTTGCTGCTGAGGTGGCACCTCATTAATGAGGCGATCACCTCATCGATGAGGTGATCACCTCAGCAGCAGGTGGTCCTGCCCTAATAAAAACCCACATTCTTGTGTTTGACTTAATTTTTAAATCCCCTTCATCCTTCCCTTTCTGTTTCTCCCTCTAAGCGTCTCTAAAAAGCCACAAACATGACAGAATAAAGTCTGAGGCCCCTATAGTCAATTTTGAAAGGTTTGGACAATAAATCTTGGGCCGGGTTAGAGCTGTTTCACCTCATGGTCTTCAAATCACTCCATACTAAGAGAATTAATTTCCCTTTTCTCCATGCCATGGTTCAATTTTGGGATCCCCATAAACACGTTTTTTGGCTCAACACAATAGAAATATGTCCCATACAAGAGGAATTTAAGGCAATTCTCGACCATCATATATATTCCAGTTGCCAACTTGCGATTCCTGCTCTTGCAAACCCGGATTCTCGCTTCATTCAGCAACAAATGGCACGTATGTTCAATCTTCCACCTCGATCTTCCTTCCACTGTATCTCCAGCTCAGAAATCAAATTAGAGTCCCTCCTCATAGTCATCATGAATGCGGACAAAGGGGAAACTTATTGGCCCCACATGTTAAGCATTTGATTGTATGCTCAATTTCTGCTAGTTTCCCCCTCAAGGCACTGCGATACAAAGATCCTCTCCATCCTCAATCAAGTGGAGTCAAGGCTCAACCCCTTCCCTCTCATCTTAGCAGAAATCATCATTGGATTAGATGACTTCATAAGGACGCGACGATTCTCAGGAAGCCCTTTCCTGCTTGAGGTAAGTTTCATGTTGCCCCTCCTCTACTTCGAACTGCCAATACTGCCTGTACCTAAACATTTGCAATCCTGCAGATGTGGTTTTATGAAAAGCTGGGCTTGATCGAACCTCCCCAAGACATTAGGCGTTACCAAGCCAAGCATTATCGAATAAGGAAACTACATCCCATTCCTACAGACATTCGTGGCTGGTTATCAACATTCCCTGATACACTGATTCACTGGATGTGCCCCTGGTGGGGGTTGCAGCATGTGACCCTTCGGTCTTATACATATTGTGTCCTGACTGCCGATCTCCATATTGTCACTTTCTATAATCCAGCCCTCCTCTATTGCCAATACGGTCATAAACAACTGATTATGGAGCCTGTTTATGAGTTCGAGCCAGGGCCACTTTCTCAGAATTTTCTAGACCACCTAGTGGCAACTTGGCCTCGAAGAACCATTGAAAGAAATTTAAGCTACGACGGTGATCAGACCACCGATGATCATTACAAAGCGTGGGTTTACTTGCAACAGATAGAAAGAGACAAATTTATTAAATATAAAAGGACAAGAGAATTAAAAATGTTAAGTTCATAGGGTAGGCAACAAAAGAAGAGAAAATAAAACTAGCTCATGGAATGAAGTCGTCATTTTCCCTTTTATACTAGTTAAACGGCTTGTAATGGACACATTATGCAATGTTTAACGATAATTAAAACAATCAATTTCATTTTATTTAAGCGCAAAACGTATATACATTTCGCTTCTGGTACATCTCATGTTATCAGTTGGCTTGCTCTTACAAGTTTTCCAACTAACCATTTTGTGCCTTTCCTTTCCCTTTTACATGTCGTTAACTTTTGTGTGGACTGCCTCTTTTGAGGTTTTCAGTCCAACAGGACCCCCCCCCCCCTTTTTTTAGTCTCTAAATTTTGCCTAGATATCCTCTTTTCAAGGTTTTTTCCCCAGTGAAACTTTTTACAGAAAGTATTTCTTGAGCTTGTCTGGGTTAATAAGTTCTTTGAACTTGTTCCCCTCCATGTTAGACAAAATGGCAGCACCCTTCGAAAATAACTTTTTTACTAAATACGGTCCCTCCCAATTAGGCCTGAATTTCCCCCGAGGGTCGGTCATGAGTGATCTCGTAAGTTTCAACACCAGATCCCCTTCTCGAATCTTACCCGACTTGATCTTCTTATTATAAGCACGGGCTATTCTTCTCTAATACAGCTGAGAATGATACATAGCCTTCATCCTCTTTTCATCCAGCAATGTCAATTGAGCCAACCGACTTTCAACCCACTGATACTCGAGGAGTTTAGATTCTAGAAGGACTCTCAATGACCTTATCTCAACCTCCACTGGTAAAACAGCCTCACACCCATAGACTAAAGAGTACAGAGTGGCTCTTGTCGAAGTCCTAGCAGTAGTTCGATACCCTCACAATGCGAATTGTAAGTATTCAGCCCAATCTCGGTAATTTTCCAGCATCTTGGCCAAGATCTTTTTTACATTTTTATTTACTACTTCCACCGCTCCATTTGCCTGTGGCCTATATGGAGATGATCTGTGGTGCTCAATCTTATAGTCCTTTAGTAGTGTGGCCATCTCTGCTCGAAATTGAACACCATTGTCTGTAACTACGTGGTGTGGCAGACCATATCTGTATATTATGCTCTTTTCGATGAACCTCGACATCTGCCTCGCCCCTACGGTAGCATAAGATTTAGCCTCAACCCACTTGGAGAAGTAGTCGATGGCCACAATGATGTATCGATGGCCATTAGTTGCTTTTGGCCTTACCTCCCCTATGATGTCAATTCCCCATACAGCAAACGGCCAAGGAGATGTCATTCCTTAAAGTTCCATAGACGGGAGGTGGCTAACATCACCATATGTTTGGCAATTGTGACATTTCTTCATAAATCCAACATAATTTGCTTCCATGGTGAGCCAAAAGTACCCCTGGCAGGCTATTTTCTTTGCCAAGACAGTCCCATTCATGTGTGGTCCACACACCCCTTCATGAATTGCTTCCATAAGCTTTCGACCTTCATCCTTGTCGACGCACCTGAGGTGTACCCCGACTGGCATTCTTTTGTATAACATCCCATCATGGCTTATGAACTGTGGAGACAACATTTGCAGGGATATCCTTTCTTTCTTATCAGCGTCATCCGGCCCAGTTTCTAGATACCTTGTAAATCATAAAACCAAGGTTTCTCAATGGCATCAACTGGCATTACTCTCACCTCTTCGTAACAGGGGGCTTGAGACTTTATGAGAATTAAGGGTCTGGCCTCTGGTTTTTTCCCACTTTCCCATATGGAGGCCAGTGTGGCTAGGGCGTCAGCTACCTGGTTTCCTTCCCTTGGCATATGGACGAATTTACACTGTGTGAAGGAGTATAAAATGGTGGTCAAGTATTCCCAGTACAGCCATAATCTGTCTTCTTTTTATCTCCCATTCTTTGGTGGCTTATTTTATAACTAGCATGGAATCCCCATAGACAGTGACATTTTTTGCCCCTGCGCTACACAATGCTTCTAAGCCAAAGATGCAGACTTCATATTCTGCTTGGTTATTGGTTGCTTCAAATTCAAGCCTTTTTGCCATTGGGAACATTTCTCCTTCTGGCATAACCAAAATTACTCCTATCTCAGCCCCCTTGTTATTGACAGCTTCGTCAAAGTATATTTTCCAATCTTGTATCTTTATCGCCCCTAAATGCTCGTTGGAGAATTCCAACTTCCACTCTTGGGTATTCCCCACCGGGCTTTGCGCTAAGAAGTTTGCTACTGCTCTTCCTTTTACTGTCTTTTTGACCATATACTCTATATCAAATTCCGTGAGCGAAATGAGCCACCTAGCCAATTTTTTCGTAAGAGACGGGGTCTGTTGGAGGTACCTGAGGGGATCATGTTTGGAAACTATTTACACTTTGTAAGACTGGAAGTAGTTTCGGAGCTTCCTCGTTGCGTAAATCACTACTAGACAAGTTTTCTCTACTAAACTATAAGTAGCTTCGTAGGGTAGAAGCTTTTTACTCATGTAATATACAATATGCTCTGTCTTCCTTTCACCTTCATGTGCTAGCATCACCCCTATTGCATCCTTTTTAATTGCCAGATACAGGATTAAGACTTTACCTGGTCTTGACGGTTGTAAGATAGGGGGATTCATCAGATAATCCTTGATAGTTTCAAAAGCCTGTTGACATCTCTCATTCTATATAACAGGTTGGTCTTTTTTCAGAAGCTTAAAGATAGGGTTGCAGATGGCTATTAGTTTGGCTATAAATCTATTGATATACTGTAAATGCCCCAGAAACCCTCGGACCTCTTTTTCGTTCTTTGGTGCGGGTATATCCCTGATTGCTCTGATCTTATCTGGATTCATTTCTATTCCTTTCTGGCTGACAATGTGTCCCAATAATTTCCCAGATGTGACCCTAAAAACACACTTCTTCAGGTTCAGTATGAGATTATACTTTTATGCTCTAGCCAGAAACTTGTCTAATGCTTCAAAATGCCCTTCCCTGGTTACAGATTTCACCATCATATCATCCACATACACTTTGACCTCTTTATAGATCATGTCATGTAGTAAGGCAGTCGCCATCCTCTAATAAGTGGCCCTTGCATTCTTTAACCTGAAGGGCATCACTTAGTAATAGTATACGCCCCATTTGGTGATGAATGATGTCTTCAATCTATCCATTACTGCCATCATGATCTGATTGTATCCCAAAAATCCATCCATAAAAAAGTACATTGCATTGGAAGCTGCACTATCAATCAATGTATCGATATGCGGTAGGGGAAAGTCATCCTTAGGGCAGGCTTTATTCAAATCTTGGTAGTCCACACACACTCTGACCCTTCCATCCTTCTTAAGAACTGGAACTATATTTGCTAACCACTGAGTGTCCTCTACCACTTCTAAGAACTTTGCCTTTAGTCGCTTTTCGACTTCTTCCTTAACTAAGAGAGCCCATTCTGGCCTTAGCCTCCTTTGCTTATGCTTTATTGGTGCTATGTGAGGGTATATGGGGATTCTGCATTTTGATAACTCCTTGTCGATTCCGGGCATGTCTTCATAACCCCAAGCAAATACTTTTTATCTCTTTTTTAAGATTTCTTCCATTTTTCCTCTCTCACCATGAGTTAAACCAAAAGCAAACAATATATTTTTAGGATTATCATCTGTGTCTAAATTAAATGATTTGGTTTATGTGGAATTAACATTAAACATATGCATGAAATGATCATCACAAATAGAATAACCATTAGGGAACACATCACACAAATAAGCAAATTCAGATTTCATTGCATTCACTTTTAAAAAGAAAAGATCATCAGTTTTAAACAGAGAAGCCAGGGAAACATCAAAGTCATTATAAAAGGTATCTATGATGGAATTGAGGATATAGGTCTCAAAGTCTAGGTCTTTATTATGATCATCAACGCCTTTTTGCTCTGAAGTAGCTTCGTCTTTTTTAGACTCCTCTTCAGCCAATACCAGCTCCTTAGCAGGGGCCTTTTCGTCAGTGACTTCCTCAGTTTTGCCCACGAATTCAGCAAAAATCTCAAACCCTGGGATGACTTCCCCAACCACCAGGAGGGGTTCCGGAGTCTCATTATACGAATGCCCAGTGCCCTCCTTTACAAAGATTTCCCACAGAGTTTTCTTTCTAGTCACAGTCTCCTTTCCCTTTTCTTCAGACTAGTCTGACAAACCCATTTCCTTCCCAGCTTTGTTAAGCTCTTTGAATCCTAACCCATGCTTCAAAACAAGTACCTTGTTTCCTACAAACTCTGAAGGTCCGCTCTGATTTTTCCCTAACCCCATGCTGGGTAGAAATTTCATATTGCACATCATTCTCAAAACCTTTTTATCCATCTCATCCTCATAGATCACATAGACTTCAAAACTGGGGCTAATGGAAATCTTCTTAGGGATTAACTTTAATGCAGCTATGGTGACTTCAATTTTAGCTGAGATGGTGACAACCTTTCCTTCATGTGGAAACTTAACCTTTTGATGAACAGTGGATGGGACGCCACCCAGGGGGTGAAACCATGGCCTCCCCAATAAAATGGTAAAGGTTACCGGGATATCAATCACATGAGGTCAACCCAGACTTCTATAGGCCTTGTTCTGACTAACGCCCTGAAAGTTCCCTCCATAAATCTCTTGGTGTTATCATAAGCCTTGATAACCACCTCAGAAGGCTTTAGGTCGGCTACCGTTAACCCTAGTTTTGACAGAATCTTCAGTGGACACACATTGGTGGTAGAACCATTGTCAACCATCACACAACAGGTCATCTTCCCTTTTACTTTAGCTTTGATAAACAGAGCTTTACTGTGATCCCTCCCTTCTAGAGGCAGATCATCATTAGAAAATGTTATCATTCCTTGAGGATTTTCTATTAATGACTGGACCATCTATTTTAGAGTGGAATTAGTGGAAATCTTTCTCTGATCTAGTGCCAGGACCAGAGCTTCCCTGTGATCCCTAGAATGCATGAGTAACTCCCAAATATTGGCAATGGTCTCTTTGCTTTGTCCTACCTCCTCTCCCTTTGCTGCACATCCTGCCTTTTCAGATTCAGACCCGATAACCCCAGGTTTCTCTTTCTTTTCCTCAAACTTCCTCACAGACTGCCTTGGCCTACACCCCTCGCTATCCCATAGGTCAACTTGTTCTTTATTTTCATCATCGAAACTCCATATGTCTAAGACTTGTGCCTGTAACTTCGTGGGTTGTTTGCTTGTTCTCAGGTTTTCAGGCTTGGCCTATTGGGAATTATGAGAGACATTAATAAAGGAGTTTAGGACTTATTCTTTTGTTAGGCCAGAGTTGACCATCAGAATGGATGGGTTAGGAGGTGGTACATTTCGGTAATTAGGTAATGGGTTGATTTGAGTGTTTGGTTTTCTATTTTTTAGGTCGGTAATTTTGCCTAAGTCTATCAAATCTTGGATTTCATGCTTTAACCGGGCACAGCTGTCTGTGTCATGCCCAATGGTCTGATGAAATTTATAGAAAAGCTTTGGGTTGGCTCCAGGCAAGGGTTGTTGCGAAGGTAAAGGTCGTAGCAGGTTCTTCTCAATAAGCTTATCGAGGACTTTGGACATAGGACGTCCTAGGTTAGAAAATCTCTGGGGCTGTCTAACTGCACTGACTTGTACATTACTACTCGATGGTCGAATAGCATGAATCTGAATGTTACTGCTCGAGTTGGCCCCCTCTTTGCCCCTGGAACCTCTTCCGAAGAATTTCTTCTCTTGAGCCAAATCTGATTCTTTCTAGACCCCAAATCTGTATAATTCTTTAAAATTCCTAATCCTTAGATCCCTCAATTTCCTAGATAATGCAGGAACACACCCTTCTATTGCTAGGACCAACTGGTCAGACTCAGCTGGCCTATGCCTTATCAAGGATAATTTTCCCCTCTAATAAGTTAGGTAATCAGCAAAAGGCTCGTTAAAGTTCTGTTTGGTATTCTGCAGATCTCTCAAGGACACCTCTAGTTGAACGTTAAGACCATATTGCTTAACAAAAGTAGCACACAATTCTTTTCAATCAGACTAAACATGCGGTTCCAAGGTGTAATACCAATGAATCGGTGGTCCTTCCAATGAAATAGGGAACTGCTTAACAATTTGGCTCTCAGTTAGCTTAGTAGCCTTCATGTATGTTACATATTGCTTCAAATGCAAATGGGGATCTTCCACACCAGTATACTTCTTCATGTTTGGGAATTTAAACTTATGAGGTAGCGGTTCATCACCCTTTTCCAAATTTAGATCGTAATCTAGGGGGGCGACCATACCCTTCTCCTTCATCATCACCTGCATCTGGTTCATCACTTTAGTCATATTCTTAGCCCACTCGGTCTGACCCACGTCCTTAGCTGGGATGACATTTCTTTGATTCACCAAATTGGCCAATACTATCGCATCGTCTTCTTCCTTTCCTCTAATCTGTATTTCCTCATCAAGATCGACCAGATTGATTGGCGGTGCATTAGGCGGCTGTGTTGGCTGACTTTCTCTGATAAGCTTTGTAATCTCCCCCATCATTTCTCTAATCATAGCTTGGGTTTCTGTTATTACTTCTTCTTTCCACCATGCCCTAAATGCTTTTGGATTGAACCCTCCTGCCATTCCTAATTCTGAATTTTTGACTAAATGACCTGAACTAGCTCAGACCCACCCTGTTGAGCTTAAAGGATCTATAGCGCTGCAAAAAAGTTGGTTGGAATGATGCATGACGTGTATGCATGATATGCAAGTTCATTTTATTTAGAAACAAAAGGTCGCACACAAAAAGATATACAATATCAAAACATGGAACTTAAACGTGCAAACTTTCACCCTTATTTCTTCCACACATGTATTCAATGGCGAGTATCTTGTCCTAGAATTTTTGGCTTGGGTTTTAATTATCAGCGGGGGATAATAAAACCAACGCATGCGGGAAAACTCTTAAAATGATTTAGATAAGCAATGGTTCCTTTAAATAAAGCCCGAGTCCACTTTCTATAAGCCAAGATCCTTAGCACCATAAAACTTACTTGTCAAGGTCCATTTGAAATGGGTTATGAGTACGCATGAGAGGCCTTTATTAACTAGCTTATTTATAATGGGCTTTGGTTGGACACGAGGGCCCATTTTTTTTGGACTGCTTATTGATGGGCTCGAGATTTATTTTAAGGGTCCATTATATGGCATAATACACATGCATGTGGGAAAATTCCTAAGGATAGTTGCTAGGTCATTACATGGGCTTGAGTCTTGGGTAAAAAGGCTTCAGCTCCCACAACGATATACATCCATATACGTCTCCCCACTCAAGGGTCAAACAATGCGGATTAGTACGTGTCGTGAGTGACAATAATCAAATATTCCACCACCAAGTTTGAGTGAAATGTAGGAAGCGAAGTACTGACTATTGTCGGGTTTATTAGGGACTGAAGTGCTCATTGTATGCAAAATGTGTAGTGAATGCATAAATGCAAAAGAAATAAGAAAATAATTAAAGATGATAAAACACAAAATACTGGAATCAGTTTCTCTATCCCCAATGGAGTCGCCATTGTAGGCGATGGGGTTTAGCGCACGCCCAAGTGTTTGGTGACCACAGTACTATGCGGGCTCGAGGCCCACTAGGAAATACAATATAGGTCTTAAGTCTATTCAGAGATGGAGTCACCACCTGGATAAAAGCTGGGACACACTGTACAGCAACTGGATCCCATGGAGGTTCCTTGAAGCCGTCATCAGAGATCAGGTTCGGAAACTGGGTATGAGCGTTTGAATGCTCACCCAACCTTGCGGTTGGCCTTGATTTGTGTTTTGCATTTTATTACCCTTTAATTATTTCCTCATTTACCACACGTAATGAAATTACCTTCGGATAATTGCCAGATTTTATAATTAAGTCCGAGTTTGCACATTAGTCCAATTTTATGCCTTTAAGTCCCAACATTCAAAAAACACAGTAAATAAAATAAATAATAATTTACAACCATACATTCAAAAGTAAATGAGAAAGGGATTAAGGATTACAATGCTTTTTAGGCTAAATAAAAGAATAATATATAGAGAATATACTAAACATATACCAAAAATAAACTGATACAGTAACATAAATGCAATAATATAAAATGGATAACTAACAAAAGTGACTACTCAATGATGGAAATCGTCAAGTAATTCCTACAAATAACACACAGTTAGTCCTTCCTTTAAAAAAAAATGAAATCACATGTAACGATAGTTACAAGGAGACTCTATATAAAAAAAGGGGGTTTTCACATTATGAACTAAAGAAACCATCAAATAATCAAGATAATCACCATAATGCAATCATACAGACATATTTAAGGTCAAAAGGGGAATACTGAAGCGGACATCACGACAAACTGTCACGACCCAAAACAGGGGCCATGACCGGCGTTAGGGAACGGGAATTCTTTCGAATCCGAAACCCGTAGCAGGCCTAAAAATAAAATAAAACATGCAATAATAACAATAACAGTAATATATATATGCAGCGGAAATAAAAATCGTAAATATAATAATAACATTCTCATCACTGGATTTAAATTAAATCTCATCTCATATATATATAATCTTTCAGTACAAATCCAGTTTCAATATAATACATCTCTTTAAATAAAATACATGAAATCCCACACTTTAATTCACAACTACTGCAGTGTCTAGATTATAAAATAAGACTCAAGTAAATAATTTACATAAAGAAGTCGGGGCGGAAGAAATCCGACGTATCGACCTGCTACTGAGGTCTGAAGATGTTGACTCTCCTGAAAAATTGTCAACGGAGGGGAGTCAGACCTCACTGAGTGAATTACTATAATATATATACATACACACTAAATGATAATGCATACAATCAACAATATATATATATCTAATATATATACAGGCAAATACACACAGATGCAATAAAATCATTTTTATATATAATTTATTGAAAATCATCTTTTATGAAGGATCACATAGAACCCTAGAATATCGCAACCTCAGAAATAGTGTTAGACAACACTCTAGCCATACAGGCTCACTTAGTCCAAATATATCCACTTAATCCATTTAGACAGTAGACTGGCCCCGAGACACTAAGTCAACGGAGCTCCAGCGGTCTGACTGCCAATGTGATTGGCCCTGAGACACTTGGTCAACCGAGCTCCAGCAATCACACCCAAACCACATCTCACACATATCAATAATCATATCAAATCAATATCCACAAATAGTTAGTAATATAGCCTAAAGCTATAGGCGTACCGGTACGTACTCGGTCCTAGTGTTGCCCACTAGGTAGCACGTTCTATCGATATCCTTCATCATTAATAATATAAAACATTCATTCACAAAAAATAAATGATGCATGAATGTAAATGAAATAACAATATAACCCATATATATACCAGAAATATACCAAAAGTAAACCAGGTATATTTCGAGTATATATACGTCAAATAAATCCAGTCAAATCATAAATTAAACTAAAAATATATTTAAAAACATTTTAAATATATTTTATTAACAAAACATGTATATAATTTATTATATACCAAAAATAAACCAAAAATATACTTAATATAAACTTAAGAAATAATCAAATTATTTATGCATATTTAATCAACATAAAACATGCATTTCTAAATCATGCATCCTAAGCATATATATATAGTATAGTAACTCACCTAGTGCGCTCCACGAGACGGGTCCGACGGGCCTGGTCCACTAGCCCTCGGTCTCGGTGCAACTAAACAAGCAATAAATAACCGACATCAGAATAAACCTAACAGAAATCCTAGAATTCGATATAGAGTATTAAACACAGAATCGATATCAGGGTTCGACCGGATATCACGTTTTACGAGAATTCTACCAAAAATTTGGCAGAACCTCCCCTGTAAAATGGACATATCTCTACTCAAAAGAGTAGAGCCGACCCTGCAAGGAAATACAGTTTGAAAAATAGGCTCAACACAAATCCATAACCCCTCGGTCGGACTCCAAACTACAGTCTACCGACCGGGGTCCACAACCACAGAATAATTCCAGAAATACCAAAAATACCCTAATAACATAAAAATACATTTTATACGTAGAAATTACATAATTAACCTTTAAACACTATAAAAACCGATAAAAACTCATTTTATTAGAAAAACCGTATATTATATATATAATTGAAAATAATTCACGAAAAAATAGTTTTAATTAGTTAAAAATACCGAATAATTTGTAGAAATCATTTTTATACCTTAAATAACTATTAAAACCAATTAAATTACATTTTTAGCCAATTTAGAGTAAAATTACCAAAATACCCCTACATATATAAATATACTATAATTACTTCAAAAATTCACCAAAAATTATACAATTATCAAAAATTAATTTTCTCAACATATTTATCAATAATATCAATAATTAAACTCAATTAACCAATTAAATTCAATTAAAAACATAATTAACCCTAATTTCTCAAAATCACATAAACTTCAATAATTCAAAATAAATACTTAGAAATTCATAAAAATTCCAAATAAATTCCTATAATTCATTTCAACACCTAATTTAACCATAAACCCCAATTTCATAATTTAAATAATTAATTTACGAAAATTAGAAAATAATATTAAAATATTCAAAAATACCCAAAAATCCAAATAATGTCCAAAAATTCCAAAAAAATTCATACATGTAGATTAAGCTACTAGGAATAACATTTTTGAAGGGAGTTTTCATGAATCAATCAATTCGAAGCTCAAAAAAATCAAAAACCCTAATGTGATCGAAATTGAAAAATCGAAACCTAAGCAAATCTAAACCATTTTAGCTCAAACCAAAGTGAGAATCACACTCACCGGAGCTCAAGGAGAAGAAAGAGACTGGCGGTGTCAAAAACGGTGGTCGAAATCGGAAGAAACGACGAGGAGAAGATTTCGGCCAAAAATGGGAAACTAGCTCGCCGGCGCCGGGGAAGGAAGCTGGGGGCGACAGAGCAGCTGGCTGAGGAAGGTGGAGCTCCTGGCGGCACACTGACGGCCGGGAATCGGAAGTTGCAGGCGGTGAGGGATGGGTGGTGGTCGGGCGTGCACGGGAAGAAGAAGAAGAAGAAGAAAAATAAAAAAGAAAGAAAAGAAAAGAAAGAAAAAGAAAGAAAAAGAAAAAGAAAAGAAGAAAAAAGAAAAAAAGAAAAATAAAAAAGAAAAATAATTTTAATAAAATATTTAGAAAAATTTACATCCTCACACATAAAATTTAATATTTTAATAATTAAATAATAATAAATTAATAAATAAATAATAAAATATTAGGGTAATATACTAAACCCTAATTAAATAAATATTTACACACATAGGCTTTATTTAGTATTTTAAAAATACTTATGAGTTCATGCAAGTCCGAAAATATATTTAAAATAATTAATAATAAATTATTTACATGAAAATTTTTCCGAAAATGCAAGTCCCGGGAAAATTTTACGTAAAGGACTGTAAATAATACACAATAATTAAAATAGATTTTAAATACATATCAACTCGTGAAAATATCGTAATATATATTCAAAAATTATTAACACTGTATATCCCGGTACAGTGTAAAAATATTTTAAAAACACGGGATATTACACAAACGTTAAGAAAAAATGAAGCAGAAAGCAGGTTAACCCTGTCAATGAGGCGGTTACCTCATTGATGAGGCGATGCCTCATCAACAGGGGCTTTTACAATTTCGAGGCAAAAAAGGTAACACATACAAAAGATAGACTCCCTAAAGGGCTGTCAATGGGGCGATCGCCTCATTGATGAGGTGATCACCTCATGGACAAGAGGCGTCGCCTGGTCAGAAGGCTGAAGCTGACTCTCACACGCTTAGACTTCTACTAAAATGAGAGGCCCTCAAAGATTTTTTGATTGAGACCCTTACTAGGATGTGATATCTCCCTTTGACACAAGTTTCTTCCTTCTTCTCTCATGGAGAAAGTGGACCTCTTTACTTTAATCTCTCCCCCCTTTCTTGAGGACGTTTTCTTCTTTTCTTTTCTCTCTGTCATTTTTTCCTTCAGAGCTCCTCCCTCATTTTCTTACCAACCTCCCTCTTTTTTTCTCTTTTTTTTTTTCTTTTATTCCTTAGCTTTCCTATGCCCCTAAGCCTTCTAGCCCATTTTGAGCTCTTATAGCCTTTTTTCTTTCCCCAAAAATCTTTTCCTCACGCAAGAAAGAGGTCTTGAGAGCGGGGCTCGCACCACTTGGTCGTCATGATTGCAGCTGCATTAAATGCAGCTGCAAGTGGGCTGCCATAGGGGTGGCACCTCATTGGCAGCTGCCAAAGAGGCGATCGCCTCATTACACTAAGGCGATGCCCCTTTGGCCCGGGCCTGCGTTGGGCCAGGCGAGCTTGGGCCAAATTTTGATTGTTGGGTTCGATTTTGGGTTTTTCAGGCTTTGGGTTTTCAAGTCCATTTTCCATTAGGGATTCAGGCTTCATTCTCATGTCCAAGTTCCACGTTCTCATCATCGGGCTTGACAACGGGCCAATCAAACCAAGCGCTCCTAATTCGTCCTCTAACACGGGTCGACCGAATCGGGTATCTACAAGATGCTTATCAAATTTTTAGCTTAATAACTTTACAGTTTAACATTTAATATATACTAGTCGTATATCTGGGCGTTGTTTGGACAATTTATTAAAAAATTATTTATTTATATTTTAATATATTTTATTATTGAAAATTTAAATTATAGGATATAAATAAATAATAAAATTTATATGAGGGTTTATATAGATTGAAAAATAATATAATAAAAATTTTAATATAGATAAATAGTATAATAAATAGTATAAAGGTTTATTTTGAAATTTAATAATATTAGACATAAAGTTTTAGATTGAATACTAAAATATAAGATTAGTTATTATAACATTAGTTATAAATTTAATTTTTGTAACCATAATTTTTTAGTTATAATAAAATTAATTGTTAAAATTATTATATTAGTATTAGAATATATATAGTAGTGTTTTTAATTGAAAAATAATACTAAATAATTATTATATTATTATACTTTAATTTTTTTTAATTCTAATGGTTTGAAAAAAAATATTTGAGTGATTTAAGGTAGAAAAATATGTACTATAAAAATATCTATAAAATTTGAGTAGTATTGAAATATATATAATAATGTTTTAGTTACAAAATAATACTAAATAAATATGGTAAATATTTTATTTTTAATAAAAAATTAGAATTTTTAATAATTTAACACATTAGCTTTTAGAGTGAATATTTAAATATGAAGATAGATACTTGTCAAATTTTTTGTTTAATAACTTTAAGGCTCAAGATTTAATATATATATAAAGAGATAACAAAATAATATTAAATAAAGAGATCAACACATTAATAATTTTAAATTTTTTTATTTTTACTATTTTAATGTTTATATATTTTCTTTGTAATTAGGTGTCTGAATTTATAAAAGAATTTCTAAAATTGTATCTCTAGTAAATTTTATAGGTTTATATGTTTATGTGTCTTATTTTAAATAGTAAATTGACTTAAATATCCCCTTTATATTAAATTCATTTTTATTTTCATATTTAAAAATTTTATTTTTTCACTTATATATATTAAATTTTAATGAGAAATAGACTAAAATATGTTAAAATAAAATAAAATAAAAATTTTATTTATTATTATTATTGAAAAATGAAAATAAAATAAAAATATTGAATTTATTTTAAGTTTACTTGAAATAGTGAAAAGAAAAAATAAAATTTAATTAAAATAAAAATAAAAATAAAAGTAAATTTTTATTTTTTATAATTAGACAATAAAATAATTTTTTAATGAATAAAAATTTTATTTGACTAAAATTATGTGTAAAATTTAAATTCAACAACTATAATTAATAAAATAAAAATAAAAAATACTTAATTTTTTAAGTTTAATGTGATAAATAAAAAAAATACTTTTTCATTTCTAATAATTTTAAAATAATTAGTATGACAAGGAAAATAAATCTTAATATAAAATAAAGTATTTAAATCAATTTACTATTTAAAATATGACATAAACACTTTAACTTATAAAATTTATTAGAGACACTATTTTTGAAATTTATTGCAGGTTTAAACACTTAGTTATAAAAAAAAGTTTGAACAGAAAAATAACAAAAGTGAAAAAGTTTGAACACCATTTATGTGTTTATCCCTTAAATAAAAGTTAAAAAATCGATTTAAAATTGAAAAAAATTACAATCACCCCACTAAGGATTGTCCTAATTCACTAGTTCATTATTGCATTTTTAAAGTCAACTCCCTTAGATTTGATTTTATAAACTATTTTCTTCTTTTGCTAACTAAAAATTTAAGTAAAAACTTTAAAATCAAATATAAAGGGAAAATAGTTGAATTTAAAAATATCAAGTTTATATAATAAAAATAAAAATATAAAGGGGACTATTTACTTAGTAAAAAATGGAAATAGTTAATAAAATCAAATATAAAGGGGTTATTAGTTGCCTTTTGATAATATAAGGACGGATTAGTAGGTTTGACAAAATCTCAAGGGGATGATTGTAATTTTCTATTTCAAATTAGTACTAACAAGACATAAATCCTCATTTTATATGGACTATAAATGATATAAATATTTTACAATAAATAATTAAATAATTTTAATGAATTAAAATTACAATTTAATTAAATATAAAAATGAGACCTTAAAAGGTTATTACAATAATTTTATTTTATGATTTTTATTAAGGCTTCATTTGTTTGAGGAAAATATTCTTTCAGAAAATATTTTTCCTTATTTTTCAATATTTGGATTACCAAAAAAAAAATAAGTCAAAAGAAAATAAATGTTTAATTACTGAAAAATAACTTAAAAATAAGAGAAAATAATTTCTCATTCCAAAGATAAGAAATCATTTTTCCAATGCTTAAAAATAAGAGAAATTTACCTATAATGCTGATTTTTATTTTTTAAAATTTTTATTTCATCCTTATTTTGTTCATTCTCTTTATTTTTTATTTTTTTCTCCTCTTCCTCATTTTTTTTTTCTTTTCCCCTCATTTTTTTTACCTTTTATCCTTCTTTTTTCCTTTTCCTCATTTTTTTATTTTTATTTTCTCATTTTTTATCTTCTCTCCTATTCTTTTTTCATGCTTTTTCTTTCATTTTTTTCATTTTTCCCCTTTCATCCCTTTCTTTTTTTTCCTTTCATTTTTTTTGTATAGATTAATTATCATATATATTTTGTATCAATACATCAAGTCCATTATAAAAAGAGATCATTTGTAAAAAAAAAAAAAAATACATTAGATTCATTTCAAAAAGATAATTTGAATAGTAAAAGGTGTTCATATTATAAAAGATGATATTTTTCAATTGTTTTATAATATTACAGCCAAATATTGAAAAACATTTTCTCCCTAGAAAATATTTTCCAAAGAAAAAATATTTTTCGCAAGCAAACAAAGCCTAAGAGTACATATATAATTTTAGTATATATAGTAATAATAATGATTGAATAAATAAAATAAGGGAAATAATAGAAAATAGTTAAATAAAAGAGATGTTCTAGTTAGAATAAAAGATATAATTTTTTATGGAAAGAAAGAGTGATATTTTAGATGTAATAGAATTAGTGTATTTTGTATAAAATAGAACATGTGTATTCTAAAATAAGATTTTTTATATAGAAAAATATTGTGAATTTTTAATAACTCAACACATAAGCTTTTAGGGGCGAAACTGAATTATAAAGATAAACACTTATTAAATTTTAGATTTAATAACTTTAGAACTCAACAATTAATATATATAATTTTTTTTGATAATTTAAAACTAAGTGTTTATCATTCTTAAACTTCTTCTTTATTCCTGTACTTCAAAAGTTGGTGTTCTCAATAGAGGTGATTTATATGAGAATGAAAAAAAAAATATGTCATGAACTAAAGCACGTTTGCAAATTTATCTTTTCTTCAATTTCACTAGGAGTGTAACTGAACTAAACTTTTAAAAGTTTAGGCTCAACTCGTTTAAAAGTTAACGAACTTGAGCTTGTTACGTTTTCAAAAATCTATCTCAAGCTCTGTTTAAGCTCGTGTTTGAAAAGCTCGGCTCGAGCTCATGTTTGAAGAGCTCGAGCCAAGCTTGCGAGTTAGGCAAGCTCAATACATAGCTAAATGGCTTGGCCCACCACAACTACTTAGCTCAGGTAGCTTTTCAACTATATGGTTTACACATGTATTAGACAATGACATTTTATATACTATCTATTTACTTTTCATTTATCTTATTTTGAATGTGGGATTTTATATTGTAAAAGTATGTGCCATAAAAATTCATATTCTCCTTACAACTTTTTTTTTATTTCCTATTTAATATGAGATTCTAAATCTCAACATCATACACTATAGCCATATATTTTCCATGAATTTTCCTCCAACATTTTTATTTTTTCAAACTTCATTGTAGTGCTAATTAAATATAATTTTCACCATTTTGAATCTAATATATAAAAAATTTGTATCAAATAATTAGTATATGTGTCTTCATGAAGTTAAGGTGCCAATTAGCCAATGAACTTGGATGCGAGGAATAGTTAGTTCATAAATTAACTTTTGGGGCAATTATCCAACCAACTTAGCAAACTTTTGTGACAAGAACATTTTGATTCTGAGTGTTATTAATATAAGAGGAACGGTCCTGAGGAGCCTTATAATTTTTGAGTCACCAGTTGACCATAGCCAAAAAATGGGAAATAGATAAATGAAACTCATTTCCCTTTTTAGAGATTCTGAATTTTGTGAATAGCATCTACTTGACTTTTCCTTGATATACATAGCCTAAATTGCTTATCAGATCATTAAAGTTTTGGTTTTAATTACGCATTTATCACAATATTATTAGCCATTGGTTAATATTAATATCATAGCGTTTATTGGTAATAGGGGAAAGACAATATTACAAATAAAATAAAATACTCAAATAAACATAATTGGAATATAGTAGGTTAAAGAAGTAAAGTATAAGCAAAACAAACAAATCATATAAGAAAATCAAGAAAATAGCACACAAGGCATGCAAGAGATAATTGATTGAAACAAATGGGGCAAAATAAAAGAAAATGGGGAAAGACATTAAGGATTACAACTCTTAAAATTTCCAATTATAATAAATACATCAAAATGGAAGAAATGATAAAATGGGGGAAAAATATTAAGAATTACAATGCTTTGGAATTCCCTATTCTATTAACATAAAAAATGAAAATAAAGCAAAATCCTAATCTAATAGTACTTGCAAAATAAGGGTTAGTGTGCACACACATGCAAACACACAATTTATTCATTCATGATAATAAATTAAATAAGACAAGATAATCCAAAATAATAATAATAATAATAATAATAATAATAATAATAATAATAATAATAATAAATAGAAAATCATCGAATCAAATAAACAGATGAGGATGCTTATGAAAATGCATGAGTTGGGTAATTAATTAGGGTAGTTACCTCAAGTAATTCTCAAGAAAATACTCCAAATTTTCTATATAATCACTTGAGCATTGGTATTTCCCAAAATGATAACATGAATGCTACGGAAATGAATAAATATGCAAAAGAAAACAAAAGAAATAAAATATTTTGTATTTATTTTAGTGAATGATAATGATTTTTACCATAAAGTCCCAAATTTATCATATTTTATAATAAAAATGTCACATTTATAACAAAGATTCCTTTTTTTTATATATATATTTTAATAATAAAAATTCTAACTTTATATTAAAATCTTATTCTATAGAAGTAATATCATCATAAAACAACAAAAATAGTAAAAATGCAACCTTTAATGAGAAAAAAAATAATATCTCATATAAAAATATAGACTTTTGTTGATCATTTGCATGATTAAACTTTTAATTTTGAATTTTGACAAACAATTTAGATTCTAATAATTTTATTTAAGTGTGTAGGAAAATGATCGATTATCAAGAATAATTACTCAATGTTTGGAGATATTAGATACTCCTTAAAAGAGTATTAATATGCATTTCAATGATGTATTTCAACTTATGCAAGTCCCCAAACCTTATGACGCAATTATATACCAAAATTATACATTTTTGGATTTATAGTGGTTACCTTATGAGCTATCTTTGAATAGTGCATAAAGAGCTTTTTTTTTTGGTTAAAACATGCAGTGCTCTTCACTATTGTGAACCGCTCGTGAAGGCAGGAGGATCAGCTTACAATGGACTTATTCAAATGCAATGACTACATTCTTGCTTCTCACGAGCAAGACTTACTCCTCACAATCGTGAGCAATGTTGCAATTGCAAAAAGTTCAAGTTAATTGAAAAATCAACAAGAGACGTTGGAGACATAATTAATATCTTCAACAACCATAATCTAAGTTGTTTGTTCTATATAAATAAGCTTTGGAATTCAATTGTATGTAGAGAAACTTGTTTATCATTCATACTTTCTTACGCATTCAATTAAGCTCTTAAAACTCTTTTTAAATACATTTTACATTTGTATAACTCTTGTGAGAGTTGGTGAGTATTAGAATAAATATTCTTGTTTTTCTATTTTCTAGAATTGAGAAAATGGGGAGTGAGATTCTATTCTAGTGGAATTGGTATAAGTGTTTAGCCATTAAAACACTTGAGAATTTGGTTTTTGAGTAAGCCTTAAAAACTCAAGTTGTAAGGTTGAAAGACTGAGCTTCAAATGCTTGTGTAATCTCAATCTTGTGAATAAGATTGTGGGTTTAAAAATCTTAATTTAGGGATAAATTAGGTGGAGATGTAGGATTGTTGAGAATTCAAACTCCTTAAATCTTATGTTCATTGTTCTTCCTACTCTAAAATCTTTCAATTCTTAATCATAATTTATTTATTTTTTTTTAAATTTCCTTTTATCTTTCTTTAGCCTTATTCACTTCCCCTTTAAGGCACTTACAACTTTTATTATAAAAATCAAGAAAATACCATTTTTATAATAAAGATGGAAAATTTAAATATAAAAGAAAATGATTTATTCAAAAATTGAATTTTAGATGAAAAATAGATAGAAATAAATGAAAATATAATATAATTAATAAAAATCCAAAATTTATGGAAATAACATTCCTATGTCAAAATTATTAACAAAACATGGTTTTTAATCATGAAAATGAAAACTTTAATAATAACAAAAATTTATAAAAAAATAAAAATGCATGATTTTATGATGGAAATGATGATATTGATGTCACATATCATATAAAACTGCAAAATTCACATAAAATACAAATAAATAAATCAAAAACTCATGGATTTATTTTTTCCATCTCCACACACCAATGCTACTACTTCAATCGTATTCACCAAAATCACAAATCAAACCTAAATGATAAGAAAATATAAAAAATGCAAAATGATTATAGAAATAATAAAATATGAGAAATATGATTAAAAAAAGATAAAAATGAGAAAATGAAAATAAAAATAAAAATAAGAATAGAAATAGAAATAGAAATTATGTAGAAGAGAATAAATACAAATTGATACATGAAAAAAAGCATTTTTATCGAAAATGATTAAATGGGACCTTAGAGGGTTTATCCTTGATGCATGCTTTGACTTAGTTGGAGATTGATTTAGATTTATGTTCTAAAACCTAAAAAAAGAGTGTTTTGGTTATTAAGTATTTGGAAATTGAGTTTCCATGAGTCGTTCACCCTATAATCCTAAAAGTGTCTTTAAAATTCATCCAAAATCAGAAAAAATCTTAAAAATTGCCAAAAGTCCATGAAATTTTTTGAAAATGGATATTTATAAAAAAATTCAACATAGAATCCATGATCCACACAAATGGTTTTCAATAATCCACGTGCATGGATAAATAAGGCTCATGGGTTTTTAGACCCTCATGCACCCATTTTCTCTATGTGTTTTTTCCAATGTTTTTGAGTCATTTTTGGGTGATTTTCTTAATTCTTTTGGATTTTGGGGGTCCTTTGAGCCCTTTAGGTTAGGTTCAATGGGCTTTTTAGGGTTTTCAAAATTTTTTGGGCATTTAGGGTTGATTTGAGTTGTTAAAGGTCGAACTGAATTTCAGAGACTTTAGTTTAGCCTTTTAAGGTCATGGTTCATCATTTTAATGTCCTAGTTTTGAATTTAAAGTCCAATTTTGAAGTTAGAATCCTTATTTAGGTGTTTTGAGGGATGGTTTGGTCTTTTTGATTTTTGGCTTGAAAAATCAGAGGCTCAATTTAAGGTTTTTTTAAGGTTTTGACTCTAAGAGCACATTGTGAATGACCTTTGAGGTCATCCTCTCTCTAATGGATAAAAAACCTTCATCATAGGACCTCTTTAGAGGACTATTGCAAATCGAGTGTCAACATCACAATTATAGGAAAGCTTAATTCAGTCCAAAATTGTTTTTTTAACTAATTTATTCCAAAACTTTGATATATTGACTATTTAGATCCAATTTGTCAAACCTTATAAGATATGAGTTAGCAAAAATTAAATTTAAAATTTTTATTTTTAGGAATGAATATTTAATTTAAAATATAAATAAAAATACAATCAATTTTTAAATTATTTTATAAAAAATCAAAATGACCATTTATTTGTTAAATTTCTTAACTAAAAAAATTAAGTTTCATCTGTTCAAATTTTCTTTTTATATTAGTACTTTTATATATAATTAAAAAAATTATTAATGTAGTTTTAAAAATTAATGACTTAACAATTAAATTCAATTTATGTCATATTTAAAAATATATAAGACACATAATTTTAATAATAAAATGCTAAAAATTTTCTTAAATAGAAAATTTTTAATGTTTTCTTTATTTATATATATAATTAAAATGTTGATATTCTCAATCTCTTATTTTTATTCATGTACTTTTTATATTTCTTAATATCTACGGATGAAAAAATGAAAATTAAATTTACTAGTTTTTGAAGTTACGTTTATAATTATTTAATTATATACATGAGTACTATTCAATCATAATTGAAAACTTGAATAAATGCAATTTAATTATTAAAAATTTAATTTTAAAAAATAAATGATAATTTTTAGTTGATTTTTAGTGAAAAATCTAGAAATATTATTTTTATTTTTGTTTATTTTAAGATAAATATATACTTTAAATTGAATTAAATTAAAAAATATAAAAATTAAAATGTCAAAATAATATATATAGGGAAAGGGGTTTAGCACATTCCTAAGTATTCGACAATCACGGTATTATGTAGACTTCACAAAACTAGCCATAAAGGCTAAAATTGGAGGAGTCCTAACCTAGGTAATAACTAGGACACCAAATTTCACTACAATTAGATTTTATGGAGGCCCAACAACCGTCTTTAGAGACTAAATTCAGATAATTAACTTCCATTTATGTTTCATTTATTATAGAAATTCATCCTTTAATTATTTCCTTATTACATGCAATTTATGTCATTTAATCACACAACCAATTATAGATCATGTATGCATATATTCATGTTGCATGGTGTACATTCACAACATGCACAATCCAAACATCAATAAAACCCATCCAAAAAAGGGAAGGAGAAAGGATATCATAATCCATATTAGAATAAATAATAAAAAGCCCTAACTAAATCTATACTAAAGAAAGGAAAGGAGAAATGAATTAATTACAACGTATTAAATAATAAATTAATGAACTAAAAACTAAACAAAGCTAAAAAGCCCTTTTTTCCCCTAAGCCCAATCTCTAAATCCTTAACTTCTTTTTACTGTAAAATAGAAGATTAACTCCAAAACCAACCGGTACCTAAGTTTTGGCCTATTTCCTATTAAACTACCCAAATTTATTTTCGTCCCACAAAACCTGCCAACTATTCACCTGGATCCCACAAAAGGACCTTGTCACGGAAGTTGGTCACTAGGGATGACATGGCATGATGACGTGTCAGCAATTTTAATTAACTAATTTTTTTAGAAAAAAGTGGTCGCCATGTAATCAATCATTCAGTTGATGATGTGGCCCACTAACACTCTCTCTCTTCTCCTTCCCAAAGCTTCTAAAGAAGAATACTTCCAATTTTTGGAAAAACACCAACTACTCTCTTCCTTTCTTCTTCAAACGCAAATCATATCTTCTAAAAATGGAAAATCTAAATCTATTGAAAAGCTTGCTTCCATTTACATTGGCTGATGTGCAAATGCAAAGACACATATGGTAAGTCCTCCATTTTGATAAAGATAGTTCTGAGTCGAAGAATGGAAATTTTTTTTAATTTGTTTCATTTGCATGAAGTTTAATGTGATTAAAAAAAGCTTATAGCGATAAAATCTAATTGCATGTTGGATAAAAAAAGCTACTAGCTTGTCGTGGTTTGCGCTGAGCAAGCAAAGAAGAAGTACACTGGTAGGGTTTCTTTGTCGACAGTCTGTGTAGTGGTGGGGTCAACCAGTCAAAAATGGACAATACAAATCCTAGTAAAGTGAATATTTTATTGTTGTATATAATTGAGTTTATGTTTTTTTTTGCATTAGTTTATTTTATGTTTTGTTAAACCCTAAATAATGATGCTGTTAAGAAAAAAATTTTCAAGTAGAGCCCTTTTTTGTAACATGTTAGTGTTTGTCTATTGGTAGTTTATTTGTAGTGTTTGTATATTGCATGTTTATTTGTAGCTAAATAAACATGATTAATTAATTTATGTATGTTAAACAGAGCCCCTTTCTGAAGTATTTAAAGTGCATTTGCACTATGGTAGGAAATTTGGTGAATGGGGCTATCATGAGGGGGAGGTGGATCATGAGATATTTAAGGTTAACACCATTTCTCCAGTAAGATTTGATTTATGGGCACAAGAATTAAGACTGTATGGGAGCATAATGTACTATTAGAGACATCCTGAGAAGGATTATAAGTCATGTTTAAAAATTTAGAAAATGATGCCTCAATATATGAAATGGCATTAAGTGCAACTGATATAAGTGAGGTGGATGTCTATGTCAGGCATTTAAGTGAGGATGAGTTGGAGGAAGTCTTAAATATTGGCCAATAGAGCACTATGGTAATTGAAGAAATAAATAATAAGAGTGAGGAGCTGCCTATTGAGAAAACTACTAATGCAGCAGGTCATGTAGATAAGTTCCTGTTACCCAAATTTGCACTAACCACTCAAAGACATTCTGGTGATGAACCACCTCCAATGACTCAAATAGTTAATGAAATGAAGCTAAGGCTGGACATACTGATGATGGTGTTATGCATGGGAATGAAGTTGAGACTCAGGTTGAGGATGATGTGGATGGAATTGGTGAAGAAGATGTTGCTGTGACTGAGTAATTTAAGTTAAACAATTTCATTGATCCAGAATATGATTTAGTAAATGGGGATAAATATTTGATTGAAGTGCTTAGAGAAATAAGCAATTAACATCTTCCTCAATAGAAAATGGGCAAAATGTGCTAGAAGCTGAGATAGAAAATTGTAATTCAGCTGATGATGAGACATAAAATAAAGTTGAACTTGAGGAAGAACATGATGTAGCATGCCAAAGTGCTAACCAGATGTAGAGAGAAATAAGTAAGGCTATCAAATCTGTTAGTGGAAAACCAAAAAGAAAGGAACTTAACATTAAATCTGATGGACTAGATGTAACAATGAGAGTGGAAGAAAATGAGCACGATTTGACTATACAACATTTGATGAGCTGAACACAGTTTCAGAGTCTAATAGAGATGATATTGGGAAAAGAAAAAAGGTTAAATTCCCATATTTTAATACTAAGAGGGACATGGTAGATCCCACATTTGCTATAGGGTCAATTTTTACTAATAAAGAGGAGTTTAAGGATGCATGTAAACAGTGAGGTATCAAACACAGATTTCAGTTGTGCTTCCAAAAAAAAAGATGAAAGTGAGATGTGAATGTTATTTAAAATGCAGATTTTGGATATATGCATGCAAAGTAAACAAACATGATGAGAAATACTTGACATTTCAAGTGAGGACTTTCAACTTAAAGCATAAGTGTGCAAGAAAGCATAACAACTTCCACTTAACATCACAATGGCTTATTAAAAAATACATTGAGGAATTTAGGGATGATCCAACTTGGTGTGGAACTGCAATCAAAGCTAAGGTTAAAAAAGATACGAAATTAAACATATCTAGAATGAAGGCATGAAGGGTAAGGGACTTTGCTTTGAAGCAAAGTAATGGGGATAAGAATGATCAATATTCAAGGTTTTATGACTATAGGAAGGAGTTGATTTAGATAAATCCTAGAAGCACAATTGAACTCAAGGAACCTAAAGGTGTATTTAAGGGCATGTATGTTTACTTAACAGGGTTAAAAAAGGCCTTCAAATCAAGGTGAAGGCCACTTGTGTGTCTGGATGGCTATTGGTATAAAGACGTATATAGGGGACAACTCTTATCTGCTACTTCAATTGATCTTAATGATTGCATTTTTCCCCTTGCATGGGCTGTGGTAGACACTGAGAGCACAAACACTTGGTCTTGGTTTCTTGAAATGTTAAAACAATATCTTCAAATGCATAATTCACACTATTGGGTGTTCATGTCAGATAGATAGAAGGTGACTTTATATAACTATGTATCTACATGTTTTTGGTTTTATGTATTATATAGATTACTAATATATATAACATGTTAGTAAATAATTTCCTTTATTGCAGTGGTTAAAAAGAGCAGTTAAAGATTTATTTTCAAATTCTGAACATCGACTATATGTAAGGCATATGTGGACCAATCTCCGAACAAAGCTAAATATAGGAGAGTCTAACAAAAATAAGGAGCTGAAAGAATGGTTATGGAATGCTACAAGGGCAACCTTTAACGTGAGATTGCAGTATTGATTGGAAAAAATTGAAGATAAGTATCTTGAAGCCTTCAATTGGCTTAAAGATCGCCCTTTTAAGGTGTGGAGCAGAGCAAGTTTCAACCAAACAGCAAAATGTGATATTTTGCTAAATAATCTTAGCAAATGCTTTAACAAATACATCTTAAAAGCAAGGGAGAAGCCAATTTTAACCATGATGGAGATGATACGATCACAGTTAATGAAAAGAATTCATACAAAACAATTGTGGGGAAATAAAATAAAGGGCAGTTATGCCCTAAGATCAAGAAAAGGCTTTTTGCATATGAGAAAGAATCTTATAACTACACAATAGAATTTGGAGGGTCACTAAAAGTTCAGGTTATAGGTCTTGATGGTTAGTTTGTGGTGGACATGGAGAAAAGGACTTGTGCCTGTAGGAGATGGGATTTTACAGGGATTCATATATGCATGCATGCAGCTACATACTTAAAAATAATGAAGAACCAAAGACATATGTAGATGAATGCTACTCAAAGGTGACATATTAAAGAGTTTATGGATGTGTAATTTACCCTACAAATGGTCCAGGCATGTGGGAAAAGCATAAGGCTGCCCTTGGCATTTTTGTTGCCCCTTCACCAATAAAGAAAAAATGAGCGAGAAAGTCCTTGGAAAGAAGAAAAGAAGTAGAAGAACTTGAAAAGTAGGCTATTGAAAAGAATTCAAAAAAATAAAAAGTGCAAAGGATGAAATTGAAGGGAAAAGGGTTAGTGATAGTTAAATGCAACATTTGTGGTCAAATGGGACATAATAAGAGGTTCCATATGAAATAAAATAGCATTGTGAGGCATGCTAACCTTTTTTTTTTTAATAATGGCATTTAATTTTCTTATGCTTATTGTGTTTTTGTGCGAATTGGTGATAATGGTTGTGTTTGTATAATTTTCTCAACAACAAATGAGCACAAGTACTCCTACATCGGCAATTAGTCTCCGATGGATGATGGATGTATATTTTTCAATGAAAGTGACTTTATGTAGACCTCTTGAGGCTAGCTTTAATTATGTATTTTTTCTATGTGTCTCTATACTTTATTATTTTTTAGGGCAGTAGTAATGTTTCAGGGGTAAGGAATGAGGCTTTAACACCTTTTCCTTTTGACACCATTTGTGTATGTATATGCCTTTTGGGTGTTTAGAATTATGTTTGAACATTTAAAAGGGTAGTGTTGGTATTAATACTCATGTTAATTTGCAGGATACTTAAACAAGCATAATTATAGAGCAAGGTAGTGATCAACCACATCCAAGCTAACATGTTGATCAACTGCATACATCCATCATGGGTAGAAAAAGATCAAAGCCAGTTCAGATAGATGTTGCTTCAAAGAAAGGAAGATCTGATTAAGATTGTTAAATCTCATTGTATAAACTACACTATTTTTGCTATGTTGATAGCAAATGGATGTTGTCTTTTTTATTTTGGTTAGCCACATATATTAGGTCCTTTAAACTAAAGAAGAATTTATGTTTTGGTGATTCAAGTTTGAAACAAAGCAACATTTTGTTTCAATTCTTAATCATTACCATATTAATATTTATTGTACATATAAACAATGCTACTTGTGCTTTGTAGCATTTTTTGTTAATTCTATTTTATTTTTTAAGTTATCAATGACTATGTTAATGTAGAATGCTATTTATAATTTGCTACAACAAAAAACAAAGGTTATGATAATAGTATTAAGCAATTGATGTTCCTTTTCATTTTTAAAACACAAATTTACACCAATGCATTTGCAGGATTTTGCAAAATACAATCTGCATAAACCTCCTAATTTTTTTCCCAATCACTTACTAACCTCCTAACTAAATTACATAAAATGCCAACCTTTTACAATGCCAATTTACATACTTAAGTTAACTCTTGCAATATTAACAAATCCTACGATCTAATAAGGGCTCAACTTAAACAACACCTCACAATCCATAACAACAACAAACTCAGATAAATATCCCTAATCCTAACCCGCATTATTGACTTATTATTCTTTGTTCTTTATGCTTTTTTCTTTTTCCTTCTCCTCCTTCATACGATTAATCTTTCTCAGTAAGCTTGTGATAACAACCTTTGCCCTTCCAAACATTGGTTCATCAACCCACTGAAAGAATTAACATCGATAGCCCTATTAGAGGAGTGAAGAAAACATGGCATTTTTAGGATTTATTTTTTCAAATATTGTAAAAAAAAAAAGCCCAACACATTGTAACATACCTTTGGGTTTAGGCAACACAAAAATCTCTTGCTTGGGTTTGCATTCATCCATGATGTTCTCATCACCGCTTTGACTCAGAAGTTACAAGTTCGTGTCCAGCTCTCCTTCTTATGAATGACAATGACAGTGTATCAAAAGGCTGTGGCAAGCATTTTAAGGTAGGGTTAACACTCAAAGATGAAAAGAATTCTCTTAAGTAAATGAGCTTCACATGAGAGAGAATTTAGAGGG
Source organism: Mallotus nudiflorus (assembly GCA_947683625.1). NCBI lineage: Eukaryota > Viridiplantae > Streptophyta > Magnoliopsida > Malpighiales > Euphorbiaceae > Mallotus > Mallotus nudiflorus. The sequence continues at coordinate 154,063 of CANTUR010000300.1, forward strand.
ATGGAATTAGGGTTAGATTTATGAGAGTTATGTAAACAAGCTTCCTTACCATTTGAAGAAGAAAGGAAGAGAGTAGCTGGCGTTTTTCCAAAAATCATGTGTAAAGCTTCTTTGGAAACTTTAGGAATGAGGAGAGAGAGAGAGTTAGTAGGCCACATCATCAGCTGAATGATTGATGATGTGGCAACCATTGTTTTGTAAAAAATTTAGTTAATTAAAATTATTGACACATCATCATACCATGTCATCTCTAGTGATCGACTTCCATAACGAGGACCTTTTGTAGGATCCCGATGAATAGTAGGCAGGTTTTGTAGGACGAAAATAAATTTGGGTAGTTTAATCAAAAATAGGCCAAAACTTGGGTATCGTGGATGTAATTAACCTGTAAAGATTAGACAACACACAAATCTCAAGAAATATATCAAAACTCTAAATCATGCCATTCTAAATTCAAAGCATAAATCAAACCTTAATCATGCTGTCATAATAACAAATTTAAATTCATAGATTAACCCCTGAATCAAACACAAGACAAACAACTTTTAAATTACTATTTTAATTAAATAAACCTAATTTACACAAAAATTATTCAAAATATTAAATCTTGGCAACTTTTTTTATTCATGTTTCCACAAAAGATAATAGATCTTATTCAATATGAAGCCAATTTTCATGCATAAACACGAGATTAAAAAATTACAAATTGCTATTGTAAAATAATTCATAGAGCAACCACAGAGCCAATTGTTTGACTGCATAGGCATTCAACTTAATGTAGAGTTAATTGTTTGTATAGCCAAAGGGTTGCCCCTGTGCACAAAGACTTTCTTTTCTTTTTACAAAAATCTAAAAATTCTTTTCAAGAAATAAAGACAACATCCTTTTTAAATATTACTTTTAATCACAAATTAAAGCTATTCAAAAAAATAAATGTAAATCATAAAGCAGAAAGAGACAAAATTAACATAAAATGACATTCAAGAAATAAAAACAAGATGATAAAAAAAAACCAAAAAGAAAGAAAAGATGGAAGATAAGAGAATGGATAAAAACATAATAGAAACTAGAAAAGTAAAATGAAGAACATGATTATAGAACCTTCATGGCACCACTATGATTAGGAATGAGTACTTCAATGGCAAAATGACAACAAAATAAAATTTCAACAAAGGTTCCCATTCTACCTTTTGTTAAGTGGAAATCACAAATTGCCTTCCACATCTAACCAAATTTAGTTAATGTCTCTAAAGCTTAACAAAATATAGAGTTTTGTTTTCAATCTATTCCTCTCCAAATTCTCTCCTTGCCCAAAAGTCTCCTTTAAGCTCTTAGAATAGCTGTATATATAGGTAAATAAGGATTAAAAAAAAAAAGACAATTATCAATTAAATTAATTTAAACATATAAAGCCTAATTTTATTTAAATAAAGGCTTATCATTTCAAGATAGTATCTTATCCTTTTTTTTAGATTAAACTCTATCTTATCCTCAATGTGTTCAACATTATCATTAAAAGGGATAAAATGAGGTTTTATCCTCACCCTCCATTTGGACTTCTTTATTGGGCCAGATTGGACTTGCATCTCTTAGGCTCTCGTTATCTTAGACTTAACAGACTTAATTTCTATTTTTAAAACCTTAGACATAGGTTAATAGGCTTTAATTCAAATTACTAATGTATTGCTATTTTCTATGCATTCCTATTGTCTAATGATCATTATCAAATTGTTAATATATATATTTTTAGTATTCCTCAAAATGAAGGTGCAAATAATATTTTATGATTCATATATAGTTAAATTTTTTTATGTTTTCAATATTTTACTTTAATCACACTTTTTATAGCTCTTAATATCTATACACGTAAAATTAAAATTAAAATTTTAAAATTTTAAAGCTATATTCATAATTATTTAATTATATACATAAGCGCTATTCAGTTATAATAGAAAAGTTGAAAAGATGCAACTTAAGTTTTAGTTTTAAATTAACAAAAATAATTGATCATTTGGTTAATTTTTTGTAAAATAATTTAATAATTAATTATACTTTTCTATTTTTTATTTTTATTTTAAAATAAATATTCATTTGCTAAAGAATTAAAAAAATTATATATTGTAAAGTTTGATAAATTGGATATAATTAGTTAATATATAAAACTTCTGGGTGACTTATTTAAAAAAAAATTATTTTGGATTAAATTGAACTTTATTGTAAAGGTAATTTGGTCTAACTGATCAAATTTACTAAGTTGGTGGGGTAACTGGTCTAGAAAATTAATTTAAGGGCTAATTGGCCCTCGCATCCAAGTTCAAGGGGGCAAATTAACACTTAGCTATTTTCATGGCCTATATGCTAATTGTTATAGACAACTTAATTATTAATTTCAATTTTTTTATTTATTGTATTATATGAAATTTATACCAACATTTTTATATATAGATTTATAAATATATGTTATGCAGTTTTATTTTCACAATTTTTTATAATTTTAATTATACACTAATTTTAAAGTTAATTTTCATTGTTTATTAAAAAATTAAAATTATTATTTATTTATTTTTATAGCTTTTTAATTATTTCATTAACTAGATTAATATTTTAAAAATAATTAGAAATTGACAAATTATCTATTATCTTTTATTTACTAAGTGAGATTAATAATTTAACTATTACTCTAACACTTATACTTGTAGTTGCTATACCTTTTTTTAAATTGTAATCCAAATGCACCTACTAATTACAACTCTTCTTCTAAAATAGGAAAAAAAGGTCATATATAAGGAATTACTTCGTAGAATGAAATAATAAAAATATAAAAATTTTAAAGTGTAGCTCAAGTAGTGGAGCCTTTTTGTCCCATACAAAGAAATTCTCATATTGAGAATTTCCTCCACAACCTAAAAGTTTATTTAACCCTTTAGATACATTTAATCATTAGGTTAAAGGGAAAAACTTGCAAAAAATGATAAGTTGGCTTTTGGAACTTTGTCCGAAATCTAGTATGATGTTTAAATCGGTGTACAAAGAGAGTATATTAAAGAGGGAGGGAGAGAGAGAGAGAGAGGCATACCTTTTTTTCTTTAGTCATTTTTCCCTTTTATATGGTAAAGGAGCTGTTACCAATTATGAATATCTTGATTGCCCTAATATTCAACATGGATTCCTAAATTGCTATAAATTACTTGAATTTGAGATATGATTCACCACCTAAGTAATAACTAATAATATCGAATTATTCGTGGTAAATAAATTTTATGTAGCCTTAGTAACCATACTTCAGAGACTGAATCCGTAAATTAAATACACGCTTGAGGCCTATCCAACTTCTTGATTGGCCTCTATTTACTTTTTCTTCTTATATATATATATTGCAAATAAAAGGGTAAAGGAAAAAATAATTATAATATAAGAAAAGTAAATAAAACAAGCACATAAAAATCCTAAAACCCATGTCTCAGACCCTATTAGCTTTTGAATTTTCATCTAGTGGGGGACACAACCATGTAGCATTTGTTGACCTAATTTTAGATTTTTCTTATTTTGGTTAGTTTTAATTCCTATGTTATTCGTTAGGGTTAGGATTTCAAGTCCTATATATGTTAGGAACTTTTTTTATAGGTTTTTCTACCATAAATAAATGTTCTTCTTGATGTAATAAAACATCATCTGGAGATTAATAAAATTTTTTAGAAATTTGTTTTTTTATTCTTTCATGAACTTAATTATCCTTATCAAGTAAATTGTTTGTGGTGACTTTCCTTATTCCTCATCACCCTCCTTTTTTCTTCTTTATTCTAGGGTGTTCATAATATATTTTAAATTTGATTTGTTCAATTTGTAATGAAGGATCTTGGATTTAATATACCTAAAGTTTAGGTTAGTTGATTCAAAGAGAGTTTGAGCTTGTTCTTCATTTTTCGTTCTTTATCTTAATTAAATTTTCTATCTTTGGATTTAATAAATCTTTGGATGTGTTTGGATTAATTTGAGATTGTTAGGGTTTGCCTATCAAGATCATATTAGGAAATAATTACAATCTAACTTTAAAGTCTATAAAAAAAGTCCATAAGTTAATGCAAAGAAAATGATGGAAAAGAAAAGACTATAGCCCAAGACAATTTACAATTATAGAATAAGAGAAGTTATCACAAAGAACTAAAATAAGAAAAAATTTTCAAAAATTGTAATAACCTATATTTTTTAAACAACAACAACAATAATAATAATAATAATAATAATAATAATAATAATAATAATAATAATAATAATAATAATAATAATAATAATAATAATAATAATAATAATAATAAGAGAAGAAGACAAAAGAAGGAAAGGACAAAATAGAAAAATGAAAGAAGGAAAGAGAGGACTGCAAAAAGAGAAGGCACTAAATCAGGAAAGGGGCAGAATTTGCTACTCTAGTCCATGCACTTTTCACCATAGCTACGATATCCAATTACCTTCTCCATCGTTGTTCACTAGTCAAAGGACCACCAAACCTTACCAAAATTTAATCACAGCTTATTTTTGATGCCAACAACAACATAATGGCTTTTTGTTTGCAAAAAATAGTGTAGATTTTATCAAATAAAGCTTTGAAGTTTTGACCTAAATCTACCACAATTGAACCACCACTTCCATCACCTGTTAGTGGCTATAACCACTTTCACTTTATTTTCCATCCTCCTAGGAGTTTATAGAGACCATCCACATCTTTTATCTCCTCTATTTCAGTTTTCATTAAAGCTTAGTTAGAAAAGTTATTCTTTTATGATCTTTAGATCCAGCAACAATATCACATATTTAAAGGTATATTTGGATTCTACGATTGTTTTGAGTGTGTTAGTACAATTGGTTTATTTGGCTAACATTTTTTTATGAGAAACTTGGCAAGTCCCACCCCTCACTAGCAAGAAATAACGACCAGCCTGAAAATTTATGATTTTATTTTTAGTAAATAATATAAATTGTGGCAATTAATTTTTATAACTGGAGCAAGATCAAATTCCTTATGTTTTATGAGATAAAATTCTAGATTAGTTTTGATAGAATTAATTTTATTTCCATTTAAATTAATTTAGCACATCAAATTATTCATTTTGAGCCTTAAAATGCATATTTAAAGCATTCACAAGTCTATTTTAATCATTTTTTTGATTTAATAATTTTCTAGAATTTTTAGGAAATTATTGATTCTTTATTCATTAAATAAATATATCTTATATTAGAGAGTTCTAGAGTAGAAGCCATAAAATTTAGGTAGATAAGGACACTTCAATTAGCACACTTCTCCTATGAGTTAATATTTTAAAATGTTTTCAATGAGTATTTTATTTAATTTATTATGATGATGACCTTATTATTAACATGAATATCAGTACATGTATGATTTACTTAAAATTATCTTATTTTAGTATCAATAAAGTTTATAGAAGTGATTTTAGTTTATTTATTGATAATATAAAATGTTTGGAGAAATTGGTAAAATGGGCTGCTTGGTGGGTGTAATGTGATTGGACCTTAGTTGAGCATGTTTTCTTGAAGTACGATTTGTGATTGGATCATTAGTTGAGCTTGTTCTTTTGGGGCAGGATTATGATTGGACCTTGATCGAGCTTGTTCTCTTAAGGCAATAGTGGATTGAGTGATGGATTATGGCTAGATTCTGGTCGAATTTGCTCTTAGGGACCTATAATCATTTAGATACAAGAGAGTCGAAAGACTAGTAAATTTAAGGTTTAGAGTACTACCATTGGTTTTTGACTAAAATATTATAACTAATATTATTATTAATTTTATTATAAAAATTAATAAAATAATGGATATTTCAATAAAGTATATTTCATGGTTTTAAGAAATAAATTGAGATTTAGTGCACATTGACCACTTGTATGATCAATATCTAAGTTGACTTTAACAAGCAATTTGATTGAACTAATTAAATTTGTTAAGTGTTTATAGATTTAACTTTTGCATTAAGAATTTTTAAGGCATTTAAAAGGCTACTTGATGTACTCATGAGTCCCTTAAAGTTTGAATAAACACTAAGGACCAAATAGGAGCTATTCTATAGTAATAACAAGCCAATTCAAGTCACTTAATGTCCTTTACAAGCAACAGTCAAGATCGAGAGCTAAACTCATAAGCTAAGGATTAAAGAAGGCTTTGCTTTATGAAGAAGTTTATATTGCTCACAATCTGCCCTTATGATCTTGAGCAAATTTTAACTAGTAATTCAGATTGTGGCCATACCATTCAGATAGTGATGCCAAGCCTCCTTTAAGAGCCTGAAAGTATGGATTACTCACGGGTGGCTATCATAATCGAAAGGTGATCATGACTAAGGCATCCAGGCCGTGACCAATAATCCAGATTATGAGCATTTAAGCTCTTTAAAGACTTGAAGTCCTAAGCTACTCATGAGCACCAGCCATGGCCATAAGCGAATTGTGATACCTCTTCATGTAGAGTCATAACGACTACTTTTAACTCCAACAACTATATTTTTTAGGCCTTATGATTGTGACCATGCTCCATGATTGTGAGTAACTCATTTCTTATAAAAAGCTGAAATGCATTAAATGAAGCATGATGAAGATTAAAGATGAAGTTAATGCACTCCAACAGTTATAATTTGATCTCTAACTATACAAATAAGTATTAAAAGTTCATTTAAGAGTTACATAGCTTATTGGTTGAAATATTTATCTCTTAGAAGTTTTGTGCATTAATTTCTCTCCTACTACTTTCTTAAATTCTTAATTACTCTTTGAGAGTGGGTTATGTTCTAGCTTAGGATTCTACTTCTTCTTATTTCTTGGGTTGAAAAAGAGAAGTGAGGAATTAAGTGTATAAAGGAATTGATTTAAGTGTTTACCATTAAAAACCCTTGGGATTTGGTTTGAGAGTGAGCCTTTAAAAACTCTTATATGTAAGGCTTTAATTAAGCCTTATAACTCATTGTGTAAAGATTAATCTAAGTGAATAGATTAAAGTGGATTAAAAATCCTAACTTGGGAGAGTTAGGTGGAGACATAGGTTTGATTAATAAACCGAACTCCATAAATAATAATGCCCACATCTTTTCATCTCTTGATTTCTTTCTAATTTTTGTTAATCACCTTTTAAATTCTTAAAGTCCTATTCACCCGCTCTAGGGGACTTACAATTGGTATCAGAACTTGACTTTTTAGTACTTAATTACAAAAAGAATAAATTATAGGGAATGAATCTTTAAATTTTTTTCATTGAGACCTTTCTTTGATGGTAGTGACTACCTATATTAGAAGTTCAAGATGAAGTTATACTTAGATAGTAATCTAATTAGACTTTTGGATGTTCTTCTAAAAGAGTTAGGAACCACTTAAAGCAATAATTGATGGTTTCGAAACCACTATATTAAAAAGTTAATGGTCAAATGATTAAAAAAAGAAAATCGCAAGAACAAAAAAGCCATGACTATCTTATTTGCCTCAATGTCTAAAGAAGAAGGAGGTAAAGTTCAACATTGTCAATTCGCTAAAGAAATTTGGGAGACTCTTGAGAACAACTATGAAGGAAATATTCAAGTGAGAAGTAAGAAGGTTCAAATTTATTTTTATGAGTATGAGCTTATTTATAATGGAGATGACCAACTGCCTCAACACTCTTCTTACCACCCTCAAGAAACTTAGAAAACACTTTTCCAAGGAAGAAGTAAATACTGAGATTCTAAGAATGCTACCTAATAAGGAATGGAATCTAGAGTTACTTCAATTAATGAAGCTCATGATTTCTCAATGCTTTTCACTAACATTCTCATTGGGAAGCTACTTATTCATGAGCTTACCTTAAAGCAAAGAGAAGATGAGAAGGATGAGAAAGAAGAGAAAAAAAAAGAAATTGCTTTAGAGGCTATACAAGAAGCTAGTGAAGAAGAAAGTCTTGTTGACTTTAGTGAGGAAGATAATGAAATAACTATGATCACTAGAGGCTTTAAGAAATTCTTGAAAAGAAAAAGCTTCTCAAAGTAAAGAGACAACAAGAAGCTTGAAGGTGATAAGAACAAAGAAGTGACTTACTATGAATGTAAGAAATCATGACACATTAGAAGCAAATGCCCAAGGTTAAAGTTTAAAGGCAAGGGAGCAAAGGATAAAAATAAAGCATTTACAACTTCATGGGATGATTCCTTCAATTCCAAAAAAGATGAGGAGCAACAAGAAGTAGCCAACCTTTGCTTCATTGTAGTTGAGGATGACAATGAGGTACTATCCACTTCTCATTCTTCTTATGATGATTATGGTGGTGGTGATGATGTTGAGAGCTCTATTATATGCAAACTTATGCTTAAGTGCAACAGTTTACTTTCTAAGAAAAAGCTCTACAGGTATAAGCTCTTAAAATTATCTAATGAATTTGAAACTTCAAAAAATAACTTTTCAAAAATTGTTTTATTAAATGAAAAGCATACTAATGATTTAAAGAATCCCACTTCCTTGAAGGAGGAACTCAAGAAAGCTAGTGATGAAAATTAAAAGCTTTTTAAAGAAGTGTTGGATTTAAAAAATTCTATTTCTATATTTAAAAAGGGTAAAGAGACTTTAGATAATCTTTTTGAGTCCTAACCTAAAGGTTCTATGGGAACACCCATGGACTTGGATATTCTAATGGAACTTCTTTTTCTTCATCATCACACTTTAAATTTATTAAAACTACTTGTGATTTTTTGCTTCTACTTTTAAACCCATTATGATTTTCTTCATAAAGTTAAAAGATCTTAATCATTAAGAGTTAATGTTAAGTCTCTTTAGACTCAACCATTCATAACTCGAAAGTCCAAGGCATAAGCCAAAAGACCTTAATCTATGTACGCATTTATGTACACTAAAAATAACACATTAAAGTATGCTTCTTAATTTTATAACTCTCAACATTGTGAATGTATATCTTAGACGCATCCTAGAGCATATAAGTAACTTAGAATGCATCCATAAAATTTCCATGCACAATTTGGAAAATACACATAACATAAGAGAAACGCACAATATTCCAATATAAGACATCATTATACACTTAAGAAGAATAAGTTTGCAAATGTTAAGTACTTTTATTGCATGACCTAAGGTCACACTAGAAATGTATGCTTTTATAGAAGACTACACTTGAAATTGTTACGATTGGATTACTTTAGGACTAACCAATCTATACCAATGAAGGTTTGGGTTCAAAATGCTATTTAAATGTGTTGATTGTAGGTGTTCTTAAAGTCCATAAAGGCTAAAAGTCATTAGTACTTAAATAGTGGATGTTCAAGGCACATGACATAAGACAAAAGTCAATTCACTTCCCTTTAAGCTAAAGATGAAGGGAATGCCACCTTTAAAGATAATGTAAAAGAGGAGATTATTGGAATTGGCAAGATAGGTAACACTCAAACTTTATATATTCATCATGTTTTATTAGTTGGTGGTTTGAAGCATAATAGTATTAGCCAACTTTGTGACATGGGAAATAAAGTCACTTTTTATCCTAAAAATTACTTTATTAGTAGTTTAAAAAATGACAAAGCAATATTTAGTGGTGAAAGAGTTAACAATGTCTATGTTATTGACTTGAACAAAGTTGATAATAAATACATTAAATGTCTAATGTCTATTTTTCATGACATATGGACTTGGTATAAAAGGTTATGACATATAAATTTTAAGCTTTTGGATGACCTTAGTAAGAATGAACTCATGGATGGATTACCTAAACTCAAGTTCACAAAAGATAAGACTTGTGATGCTTGTAAAAAAAGAAAAGAAATTAAGTCATCTTTTAAACTAAAAAATAAAGTGTTTACTTCTAGGCCTTTAGAATTAATTCACATGGATTTATTTGGACTTACTAGAGTAGCTAGCTTAGGTGGAATGCATTATGCATTTGTACTTGTTGATGATTACTCTAGATTTACTTAGGTATATTTCTTAGCTCATAAAAATGATACTTTTAAAGCTTTTTAAAGTTTTGCAAAAGGTGTTAAAAAAGAAAAAGGTTTTTGTCTTTCTTTTATAAGAAATGATTGTGGAACTGAATTTGAAAATGAATTTTTCAAAAACTTTTATAATGAAAATGGTATTTTTTATAACTATTCCTCTCCTAGAATCCTCAATAAGATGGGGTAGTTAAAAATAATAATAGAACATTGGTAGAGATGGCTAGAACTATGCTTCATCAATATACCTTGCCACTATATTTTTGGGCGGAAGCTGTTAATACCGTTTGTTATATAGCTAATAGAGTTTTTAAAAGACCTATTTTGAACAAAACCTTTTATGAGCTTTGGAACAATATAAAACCCAAGATTTCATAATTAAGAGTATTTGATGCTTTATCTGAAACATTAAGAATAACCTTGGGAAATTTGATTCCAAAGTTAATGAAGGAATTTTTCTAGGCTACTCCACCTCAAGCAAACCTTGTAGAATCTTTAATAAAAGAGCTCTTGTAGTTAAAGAGTCCATGCATGTTATTTTTGACGAATCTAATCCACTTGATCCTAAAAAAGGATTTTATTAGTGTTGACATTGTTGTAGAGGACTTTGTGAAAATGAATCTTAAAGATAAAAGTGCAAATAAACCTTTAGAGATTAATGCTCCCAACAAGGAAGATAATGAGGAGATGCCTCAACTTACCTTAAAGGATGAATTACCAAAGGAGTGGTAATTTAAGAAAGCACATCCAAAGGACCTTATCATTGGTGACACTTCAAAGGGGGCAACCACTAGATCTCATTTTAAGCCTATTGTTAATTTAGCTTTCTTCTCTCAAATTGCACTTAAAATTGTTAATGCTATATTGTGTGATGAATTTTAAGTCCTTGCTATGCAAGAAGAATTTAATTATTTTCAAAGAAATAATGTGTCAAATTTAGTTCTTGGGCCTAAACATCATCCTATTATAGGCACCAAGTGGGTGTTTAGAAATAAGATGAATGAACAAGTCATCATAACTAGGAACAAAGCTGTAATAGTAGCTAAGGGTTACAATCAGGAAGAAGGCGTTGCTTATAATGAAACCTTTGCCCTTGTTGTAAGGTTAGAAGCTATAGGATGTTACTTGTATATGCATCTTATATGAGTTTTAAACTTTATCAAATGGATGTGAAAAGTGCTTTTCTAAATGGTTTTTATATAAGAGAAGGTGTGCGTTGAACATTGATGAGTGGGAAAAGCTTTATGTTTTAAGCACTGAATAGGGTAGAATTAGGATTCTTTTAGTTATATTTTTTAGTTTTTTGTAAGGTTTTTATGTATATTTAGTATATTTATTAAGTTTTATAGTTTTGTTAATTTTAAGTTATTTAGGTTTAATTTTGATCCTTAGGATGCATTAGAGAGTATAGAGGAGCTACACATATGAAATTAATGGTTAGGAGGCCAAAACAAGTGTAATCCATGAATAAAAATCAATTTTTAAGAGTTATAGTTATTGTGTAGTTGTGCAAGGAGACCTGCATAACCATGCCTGAGTCATTATAGAGATGAATAATCATGTGTCTTAGAGCGCACGACTATGCTTGATGAGAGGATAAGTACGCAGGACTATGCAATATGGGTGCACATAGTTGTGCATTAGTAACAACTTTTTGAAATTCAAATTTTGAAGCTGTTGATTCTTTGGGATAACAAGATCTTCTATTAATATTTTGAATCAGAGCTGAAAACTAGGTTTTAAGGGTGCAGAACCACTAAATGAACATGGAATTCTTTTATCTATTATTTTAGATTTCATCATTTTCTGAGAATCAGAGCTAGAATTCTATAGTTTTCTTAATAATTGAGAAGAATTGATGTTTGAAGATTGAGAACTCAAGACTTCCATTTTCATCTTGGTTAAACAAAAAAAGGGTTTTTCCTATCTTATGTCTACTATCTTATTTTTATTGTTAATTTTCATTTTCATTTAGTAATAATGATTGGATTTCTTCTTACTTTATCTTTTTCTCTCTTAATTAATATAAGTGGCTAGATTGTTAGTTAGCGTTCTTATTTCAATTCAACCATGTAGTTAATAGAATTAAATCTAAGTCATTAAACAAAGTTCATTGGTTATTATTGTGCTTAATGTCATCTTAGGATTGATTACCCTTTGATTGAATATAGATAATGAAACTTGATTGAGAGATAGGTTATATTAAGATAGAATAATAACTTTTTAATTGTTTATTTAGTTGAGAAGTATTTAGACAATTAATATTATTAAGAAGCTATGTTTTAAATTGAATATGATGAACACTTAAAGTTGTAAAATTAAGTGCTACTTGTACTCAATTAATTATGGATTTGTTTGAGAGAAAAATCTATGATTCTAAAAATGCTTTTAAAATTGAACTTGGTTTAGACTTGACTTAGAAGCTTAGTTGATCCTTAGAAAGGTTAAATTGAAAGTAAGAACCTTAGTTTTTAAATTGATTATGAATTTCATTTAGAATTGATTAATTTAGTTTAATTTGAAGTTAAAGACAATTTTGATGTTTGACTAAATAATCACTTTGATTATTACAATAATCAATTTTCAATCTTTGTGGGATGATCTTTATTTACTACTTGTACGATTTCATACGCTTGTGGATTTTTCATGTTAAACAACCTCTTGGTTTTGAAAGTTTTAATTATTCTAACCATATGTTTAAACTCTTAAAGGCATTATATAGGTTGGAACAAGCTCTTAGAGCTTAGTATAAAAGGTTGAACAACTTTCTTTTAGAGAAAATTTTCTTTAAAGGTGAAGTTGACACAAGTCTATTCATCAAGAAATCTAAAAATGACTTGTTGATTGTTTAAATATATATTGATGATATTATTTTTGGTGCTACTATTTGAAAACTCTTATGTGTAAGGTTTGAGTTGAGCCTTAAATTCATTGTGTAAAGATCAATATAAGTGAATAGATTGAAGTGGGTTGAAAATCCTAACTTAGGAGAGTTAGGTGGAGACGTAGATTTAATTGATTAATTGAACCCCTTAAATAATTGTGTCCACTCTTCATTTGTTAATTTCTTTCTAATTTTTGTTAATCACTTTCTAAATTCTCAAAAGCCCTATTCACACCTCTAAGGCACTTATAGTGCATAAATGATTTTAATGATTAAATTGATTTCATAATATATGTCTTAAAGTTTTTAATAATTGAATGATTTTCAAAATTTAAAATAAGAAGTTTAAAACCAACATGCATTTCTTAATATTAATTCACTCAATAAGGTTCTCAACCTTATCTTTTCAAAATTTATATAGTCAAGCCATTAGACGTCTTCCTTTGCATTGAATTTCTTCTTCTCTCGCTTTATTATGCATGTTGATTTATGGAATGATTGTAATTTAACATTTTAGAGATATTGGGAATGATCTTTGGTTGTATTTTTGGTATATGGATTTGATGAATATTATGTTATGTTGTAAACTTGTGGAATTTATTACTATTTACAAGTGTAGGATGTTTCGGTTTCATGGGAACTCTTTTGGATTTTCCTTAAGAATTGTTAATGTAGTTAATATGTTAATGAAATAAATAAATATACTTATATTAAGTTTTGGAAGTATACGACTTCTTGGCCATTTACATGGTTAAAGCCAAATCTACCTTTATTTTGAGTTTAATAAAGTAATTTTAAGTGACTAATGTATCTACTTTGAGTGTGCATAAGTTAGGAAATTTTTTAAGATCAATATTGCAAGTAAAGCATCAAGGCAGTAATGCTCATAATTATAAGCATCCTCATAGATAAGATGTTTATAAAGGACTTAAATAAAACAAAGAGGTAGTGACCCTCATTGTTAGCATCATGACTATGATCATCCTTGTGATGAGCTCATCGAGATCATGATTAAGTTAAGGCCAATCGTGACTAATTTGGATGAGATACAATTTTAGTCTAGTGACCTTTATAGTCTTGGTCACGATTATGACACAAGTCATTAGTGGAGATCATGAGCATAACCAAAAAGTCCTTGAAAACCAAAAGTGATAATGATCCTCATAGTCCCAGTCATGATCGTGGGCATGATGGTAATAGAGCTCACAAGTATGGATTACTACCACAACTTAAAAAACTCAAGAAAGCTAAAGAAGGTAGTGAACTTCATGATTAGGTTCACTATCGTAACCACCAGTCATAATCCACATGGCAAACTGAAAACGATCATAGGTAAGGGTGCAACAGCTAATTTTCTTAACGCTCACGATTGTGACCCATTAATTTCCTATAAAAAGTGACTTGAGCATTAAATGAAGAAGATGAGTATAGTTGAAGAAGTTGATCTCTAATAGCTAGTTTTTCATCTCTTAGTATATATACACCTCTTATAATATCATTTAAGAGGTTAGATGAAGTTGTTGTAAAATTTATTTCTTAGTATTCATTACTCTTTAAAATTCATAATTTTTCTTTGTTAAATTATAAAACACTTTTGAGTGTGGGTTAAGTGTTCTAGCTTAGGTTCTTCCTCTTCTAAATTTTTGGGTTTAAGAAAGGAAGTGAAAAACTAAGATAGAAGGAATTGGTTTAAGTGTTAGCTATATAAAACACTTGAAAATTTATTTTAAAGAGTGATAAAAAAAACTCTTGATTGTAAGGTTTAAGTTGAGCCTTAAAACTCAAAGGTTATAATCTTTAATCTAATAAATAGATTTGTGTGGGTTCAAAAATTCTAACTTAAGGATAAATTAAATGGAGATGTAGGTTTGTTTAGAAATCGAACTCCTTAAATCTCTTTATGCAAATTTCTTAAACTCTAATCCTCTTTTAATCTTCTTTTAATTTTAAAAAATCTTTATTAGCCTTATTCACCCCCCTTTTAGGGCATTTTTATAGCTTTCTTGTTCTTTAGTATTGGTCATGTACCTTGGGTTCAGGTCATGATAACGTTAGTATTAGAGCATTTATTGAATTTTATTCCTTTTAATCATCAGTGTCTATTGTTTCTTAAAACTATTGTGGTAATTAGGTTAGTAATTATTTTTTGTTATCATCATTACTTCTAGAATTTTGTGCACATATTAGTATCTTTGATATATTTTGAGTTTTGTATTCTTTTCTCTCTATTTAGAATAAGGCAAATGAGAATTGTTGCTACTATAGAGGCCATATATAATGATGATGAGCAATCCTTTTATAATAAAGCTCCAAATCCACCCATTGCCCCATTAGTTAAAAGAAGGGGTAGGCTAAGAGCAAGCAAAATAAGTAGCTCCAGAAATAGATACTGGAACAATTATAGTTGAAGTGGTAGGAATTAATCAATGCTTAGTTGTGTTAGTCATATGTCATAGGTCAATTATATAATGGCCATACTTTGACATTGTCATATTTCTATTTTAATAATAAAGAGTCATTTTTATTATTATTGGCTAATTCTAGTATTATTCTTGATTAGTTAATTTTACTAAGATCATCAAGTATGTGACTTGATAGTAAAACTCTTAGGTGATACTTTAATACTAATATAAATATCCCTAATTGATTATTGTTGTGGGAATAACAATGAATAAAGACTAGTATGAGATTGACTGATGATTAAGTTTTACTAATCATGTATATGAGATATTAAGTCAAACTTATAGGTACATATTCAGGGAAATGATATACTGGATCGACCCACTATGAGAATACCACATGGATTATTTTCATAGGTAATTCTCATCATAGTAGTATTATTTGAGTCCTCTGACCTAAAATTACCATGGTTTCTTATATGATAAGTTCTGTATTTTGACACATCCCTACACCATACTTTAACTGGATGGTAAAATGGGTTATGATTAAATATAAAATGAGTTGTATGAGGAATATGAGTGGTTAAGATGGAAGTTTTCCTACAGTTATTTTGAGAAGATATTTGTTGGGCCCCTCAATGAGTTAGATTGAAGAAAAATGCATAGCCATGCTAGAATGATAAAGAGTTATCAGTGTTAGTCTACTTAGGATCGAGAAACAATATGATTGAACTATATAAAGATAACATAATCCATGCCTTATGTTTAATCAAGATATCATGTGACAAAAGGACTATAGTACACACTGTGTATTAGGTTATGTCAGATTATCGTCCTTCACACAACTTAGGTAGTCATAATGTCTTGCTAAAGACTAATTATGACTTGTGGGCTAAAATGGAAATTATAGGCCCACTGCCAACATTCACTTAGAACAAGCCCAAAGTAGACTTGGGTTAATAAAACTAATAATTATCTTTATGTAAGATTAAATAAATAAGTAAATAATTAAATATATATATATATATATTATTTATTTATTTATTTCCTAATTTATTTAAAGTAAGAGTTATCTAAAATAAATAGGAAAGGATTCTAACTTGGAATTAGAATAAAAATAGAAAGAGAAGTTTAAACTTATCAAAACTGTTTTGGTAAGTGGGGATGTATGAAACCCTAGAATGGATGGCTATAAATACCTCTCATTCTTTAGGGTTTAAGAAAAAAGGTTAAGCCACCTTTTCTCCTTCTTCTTCTTACACTTCTTTTATGAAAAGAAAAAACATAGAGAGAAAACATGTTGTGAGACAAAAAAGGTTATAGCAGACTTACTTTGCTTTGGATCATCTTGTTTATATGGATACTGTAGAAGATGTGATCTTTTGGTGATGTCTTAATCTGATAAGAGGATAAGAAAAGCTCGAGGTAGGGTGTCATCAGAGTGAATCCCCCTCTCTTCTTTCCAACTATCTTGCTATTAGATAATCTTGGTGAGTGTTTGGAAACTCTCTTAATTAATCTAAGTCAAATTACATAGATCCAGGTTATGGGTTTTGTGGTTAAAATTTTTATTTTCCGTTGTGTTATGTATCATGAAACCTAACAAGCTACACTTAATCAAGCTATGCCATTATTACAATAGATGCTTTTGTAGAGAAATTGGGAATGTCAGATACTGATGATGCACTCTTATACTAGAGTAAAGTCCATTTTGATGGCACATTAGATGCATTAGTTTTCATTAATACAATTGAGTCATGGTCTAGGAATAAAATTGAGTCACGAACTAGAATAGGGAACTTAGATTATCAGAAGATTCTCATTCTAGAGCTATCAGTTTAAGTAGCAGCACATGATTGGTTTATGTAGTTCATACAACCTTATATGAACATGATGTATTGGCTAGAGTTCAAATAGTGATTCTGAAGATATTACTTTCCACCTACATCGAAGGATGTTTTTATATGACAATTATTGCATATTAGTAGAGGAGATGGATTAGTTAAAGACTATACCAAAGAGTTTTTTTTTTTTTTTTTACATTATCACGTCATATAGAGGATGTGATGAGAGATAAGTAAAGAGTGGTTGATTTTTATATGATTGGGCTAACATATATGGGGATACATACGAAGGATTGTACTTTAGAAAGTATAGTAGAGGAGGCCAAATAACTAAAGTTTTTAGCCCAAATTAGGAATATTTCAAACACCTTTAAGTGTTTAGATGATCCCATCATGCATCTTTATTTTGATTGAACCAATGTCGATAATTTTATAAAAAGTATTATTCCCCATTAAAATAGTCCTCATATCTCTCGATTCATAAGTTATAAACCATTCTTGATTGCAAGTCACATAGAATGTACAAGCAGTGTCCAAAATACAATTATTTATTGAATTGACCCTACTATGAGTGATAATGAGAAGATCCTTTTAATTGTTAAAATCTTCTACAACTTCAACAACATTGGCCTTACCACTTTTATGATCACCTCTTTTAGTTCTATGCTTCAAATTTGATCACTTCATCTTTACATGACCCCTTTTCTTGCAATACTAGCACTTTATAGTCTTGTTTATAGTCTTTGACCAATCCTTTTGATCATCATAATGCCTCTCTTAAATGTCTTATTATGAACCACAATACTCTTTATCTGAGTCTTAGGATTAACTACAACTGTTTAATTTTCTCTTTAGAAAACAAATCATCATATATTTCTTTAAGAGAAATCTTATCACAACTATACAATAAAGTATTAACAAAATTCATATACAATAGAGGTAGGGAACAAAGGAGAATCAATGCCAAATTCTCAATCTCATTCTTCACCTTCAACTCCATGTTTTCCAACTAAAAAACTATCTCTTTAAAAACAGTTAAATGATCCTCAAGGGATGTACCTTTTATTATAAGTTGAGAGTACAAACACTGCTTCAAATGGATTTTATTGGTGAGGGTTTACTTTATACAAAATTGCTTAAACTTTATCCGTAACGAAGCAGTGGTATTCTTTTTTAATACATCTGGTAAAGTATTATTAAACAAATGCAAATGTATTTGAGCTAAGGCTTTATGATCTCTACATTGCTTTTCTTCACTTGTCCATGAGGTGAGCAAATGATCAACCTCTAAAATAGCATAATCCAAATCCATCTGCATAAGTATGATGTGCATCTTTACCTACCATATAGAAAATCTTGTGCTGTGATCCAAGAGTGAAATGTCATACTTCATTAAAGCCATTATTCAAATCAGAAATGCCAAGATTAAAAGGGTCTAATAGAATCTTATCTTTGATACTAGTTTGTTGTGTAGCAATAGCAATTAGGGTGCACAAACAAATAATTAAAAACAAAAGAATAATGGTAAAATAAAGAAATAAAAAAAAATAACACAAAAGAATTCAAATGGAAAAATCCTAAGATAGGGAAAAACGATAGGCATAGAAGGAGAGGATTTCATTATATTGTAAAAGAGCATACAAATGAGTGTTAGGGTGGCTAACAATAATGAGATCACAATTGCCAAACCTTAAATATATGTATTTATACAATTAGGATATAAATGGAGACAAAGCAAGAAGAAAAAATAGTTTTTCAAATTGAGGTCAACCAATCCAACTTGAGGTCATCCACATTATTCATCACATAGTTATGTCATGCCTGTGCTTTATGCTATGCTCATCACTGAACTAAATGGTAGATCCCAACAGAGCTTATGACACGGCTGTGTCACTCTTTGGACAAAATGGTAGATTGTAACACATGCACCAACACACCTATGCTTAAGCCATTCTTTTGATTATATAAAACATACACCTCAACACGGTTATAAGCATGGTCGTTCCATGAACCAAAACCTCAAAATCATTAAAATTCCATTAAATTCACATCACAAATTCAACAATCAATCTATCAGTTACAAGGAAGGAAGTTGAAGGGAAATGGGAACATGGTGAGATAGTTTAATTATGACAAAAAGGGAGTTGATTCATGCAGGTGAGAGGAACACCAACAAAAAAAACACAAAACTCTAGCAAAGCTTTCAACAATAGTCAACTGAGTTTTCTTTATTTTAAATCCATGTTAATTTCTTTTTTCAATCAAACTATATTTGTAACCAGTTCTTCAACCCTAAACTTAAGTTTCTTTCAATGAAGTTCTTTAGTATTTTCCAAATCTCTATTTTAGTTCTTTAATGTTTCTTGTTTTTCTTGTTTCTTGGCATTTCCCAATAATCTAAATTTATCTATTTCCCCTAAAGATAATTTAGGAACCTTTAAATTTTCGGTCCATTAGTCTATTAGAATCGTCTTTTAGAAGTCAAAGATCCATTTTGGTTGGTCTATCTCACATAATTGGCACGCTTAATTTCTACAAGTAATGGGCAAGAGGGAAACAATAATACAAAAATAAAAATTAAATCAAATCCAAATTTAAATGGAAACTTAAAAATAGAAAAATAGTTCCTAATTTGTTGGCCGTCCTTTTATATATGTGCCAAAAATTTTGGTAAAATTTATAATGACCAGTTTTTTTTTTTTTTTTTTTCACTTGCAATATATGTAGTTAAAATAGTTATTAAATGTATAATTTATGTTAATTTTTTTATTAAAAATAAGATTATTATAATATTAATAAAATAATTTGTCAATGATAAATAATATATATTATTGATAATAATTCATATAAAATGTATATTACATTTTAAGAGCTATCTTAAGAAAGAATACTAATATAAACATAATTGTTTAAAAATGTTCACATAGTGATAGTTTTAAATATTGTGCATGAAAAATAAAAATAAAAAATAATTATAAAATATAAAAATTAATATAGAAGAGTAATATTGTTTTTATCTATAATATGATTAAAATAAATATGAAGCTTATACTAATATAATAATTTATGTATTTATTTAAATTTGATAATAAATGCAATATAATTATTTTATTTTTATTTAAATCTATACCATTTTTAAATATAAAATCATCAATTCTAAAAACTTTTAAAAATCAAATTAAAACTATTTTTATAAATATATAAAAAGTACACGTTTATTTTTGTACAAAATAGTTTTGCTCTGTTCATACTTTTTATATAGTGTAGATATAGAAAGTCGACAGAGTTGGATCTTCCAGAAACTGGCTAATGCCTGGGTCATCCAAACATGAGAAAAATGTTGCAAATAACAGACAAAAAAAGGAAGTGTTGATGACACTTGCATTCTGATTTTTTTTTTTGAAGACACTTGCGTAGGTTAACTGTATTTAGGGTGCACAAAAATCAACTAAATTGGACAAATCAAATTGAGTGAAACTAGTTCAACCCAACATTATGATTTAGAGTTGTTAATAATTGGTTATGATTTGAAATTTTTTTAAACCGAATTTTTAGTTTGGTTATAGTTTAAAAAAATAAAAACTCAATAAAATCAAAACAAACCGATAGTAAAATAATACTATATATATTTTTCATATATTTATAATAGTAGTTGTGAGTCATATAGTCATTATTGTACTAAAATTTGATATTTTTGAGAATATTTTGAGTTATTATTTTGAAATTTAAGGACATTATAAAAAAATAGATATTATTTTAGTTTTTTTATTATTATTATTATTATTATTATTATTATTATCAATGACAAATATATAATATGAATTTTACATTTTGTTGTATTTTTAGTAAATTTCACGAGATGTATTATTAATAATTTTAATATTTATTTTCCTCATTTATTATTTTTATTAAACCGACTAAATCGATCATCCAAACTAATTTCAAATATCATCAGTTTGAATGATTTTTAATGGTATTTAATTTTGTTAAAAGTCTTTATATTTAAAAATAGACTTTAATTGTTTGGTTATAAATTTAAGTTTTAAACTAATTAAACCGAACCATGAACACATCTAACTATATCAGTGGTTGTAAAATTTTACACAAAATATTTTCATAATTTAATGTAGTTTTATCCTTTAATTTTTATCGTTATTTTAGGTGAAAATTGTCATTTAATTTTCAATTAATTTTTGGCTTGATAATTGGTAATAGAATATTTTAAAAATGTCACACTGCTGCATTTATATCAAAAAATTAACTACATAAGTGAACACTAAGTTTACAATTTATTTATTTTCAAAAAAAAGTTTACAATTTATTTTGAATTGGTTTCTCATTTATAACTTTTTTCTTTTTATATTTTAATTTTAATTCTTACTTCTCATGGAGGTCCTTTAATGATTTTCAATCAATTATGTATAATTATTAAAAATTACTAATAAATTCTAATAATTAAAAAAGTTAATTATTACTAAATTTATTTATATATTTAAAATCAAATTATTTTTTGAGAGATTATTAAAAATAAGTAAAATTATATATATATATATATATATATATATATATATATATATATATATATATATATATATATATTGGCCTAAATGCTTAAAGTATATAATTAAATTTTTTTACTAAATTAAGATTTAATCCTAATTTTACCAGTTAAAGTAAATTTATTAATACACGAGATAATCTTTTTTAAAAAGAACATTGAATATGAAATATAATAAGATATAAAATAAATTCAAATGATGTTATATTATTATATATATTAAATCAACAAAAACAATTCTTAATTCTATATAAAAATATAATGGTTCAAAAAATTCTATATAAAATTATACAAAGCACTAATAAAATAACAAATAAAAATTATAAATAAAGAATACAATAAGAAAATGACAACAATAATAAAAGTTGGTACCTTACGTACACAAATAAAAATTAAAATCCTGTAAGAATTAAAAATTATTTGAAAACAAAGTTTAAATTTTGCTGACAATCTATAACATTTACCTTTTCTCTTTTTTTCTTCCTTTTTTCTTCTTTCTCTCTACAAGCTTCTTATTGAAATAGTGTTATGGCCAAAATCACCTATTTTCTTATTTTTCTTGCTTTTTGCTTGTTTGTTATAGATCTATGATGGATCTATATTATGTTGTTAATAGTGTCTCTTTTCTAGTGAGATTTTAATAGATAAATAATTTTCTTATTTTTTATGGGTTTGATAGATCTACCATTTTCATAGACAGTGGGAATGAGCTCCACCTCTATTGAGTAAGGAACTAGTGCCAAGTCTAAGGTCAAGAGTCCTCTATTTTTACAACTAAGTGAAACTGGTTGATTGTTGTAGTGCAAGTGGGTTATCGAGTGTAGTAACCTCAACTAAAGGATTATTGATCCTTATTTCTGATTTTGTAATATACCTTATGGTAAAAGTTTTCTTTGTTTTCTTCAATGAAAGCTTAATTTTTTTTTAAAAAAATTGGTGACTAATATTATTTTCAAAAAATTGGTGACTAATTTCAATTGATAAATATTATTTTCAAACCTCAATTATTTTCCTCGTTAGTGCCTCACACAATTGCTCTTTATATTGTTATTATTACTCAATAGCTACCACCTCTCATCATACTCATCGTACAACCTCTTTTCTTCTTTTTCTCCTTCTTGTTCTTCTTCTTCTTTTTTGTATTTTTTTTATGCTTCTCCTTTTGTTTCCATTGTTTTTTTTTTTTTAAATTTTTTGTGTATCTTCTTCTTCTTTCCATATGGGCGTTATTTTACAACTGAGAAGATATTCAACAACATATATTACGAGGTATGTTTTTAGGTTTTTTTAATAATAATTAATGTTATATTTAATGTTTGTTTAAATATAAATTTTGTACATTATATTAGTAATTAAAACAAAAAGTATATTTGTGTATTGTAGTTAAAAATAAAAATTATAATGTAAGTTGATTAATATAATTTTAGTTAAAATAAAAAAATATAATGAACCTTAAGTTATATGTTAATAAAAATTTGTATATTTTGTTAGAACATTTTAAAATATAAGAATAATGTGATCTTCAACAAAATATAATAGTTATGAAAATTAAGGATTTAAATGTTATTAAAATTTATTTAGTGAGTTGTTAGTTTTAAATTTTTAATTTTTTAGAAATGAAATTAATTAAAAATTTTTGCTAAATTGTGCATTTGATTGGTATATATATTTAAATTGTTTTATTAATTTGAATCCATATTATAAGTTATTACATATTATCTGGATGTAATATAGCATCAATATAAAGCGATTATTTTCAGCAAAAGAGGTATGTTTTATATAATTTTGAATAAATTTTAGAAATGATGATTAATTTAACTTGATGATTAATTAGTGTATGGGTAATGAAACAATTTAAAATTATTTTTTGATTTGCATTAATAAATATGAAATTATTTTTAGATTGACACTAATTTTTAGATTAATTTATTGTCATGAATTTAACATTATGTTAAATGTTTAGTATGAAAATAATAGGTTAATTGACACTAACTTTTAGATTAATTTATTGTGATTAAAGTGTTTTCTATATTTTGGCAGTGGGTGAATTTAGTAATTTTATTGGATTTAAATTATTGGATTTGCATGTTAAATGTTTATAGTGAAAATAATAGATTAATGTTGCATAATAATTTTTAGATTTATTGACACAGTTTTTTTTTTTAAATATGAAATGTTTTTGTGAATCTAGGAAATGTGGAAATTTTTAATTAATTATTAATTTTTGATTGTTTAATAATTTTTTTCCAATTTGTTATGATTCTACAAATCATTTGGGAGGGAATATCGTAGTTGTTTGGATTTCTAATTTAGCATCAAAGAGGTATTTTTTTTATAATTAATAAATAATAATGATATTTGATTAAATTATTTCTTATCTGTGATAATAAACAAGGGTGAATGTGATATAAATACTGGTGTTATATTTGTAATTTAGATAATTAATATTTTACATTTAGTTGCAATTAAATATTTTAAGACATCTTGTAATTAAATTTAGTGTACAATTTTTATTATATTTGTAATTAAGATAATTTATATTTTCACAAATAAATTGAAATTGTAATAATTGTGATATGAAATAGGGGAACATGATGACAACATTATCTCTAATGATTTATTGGGGTGGTCAAATGATTCAAACCGAGTGTGGCCTGATTGTTACTAATGCGTATTCAAGAATGGTCAATTTTAGTGAGGATTTTGAATAAAATTGGAGAAGCACTTGGAATAACTAATGCTATGATGATTAATAAGACATTGTTTAGACATTTGATTATAGGATATGGTAGACAAATAGTTTTTGGTTTTATGAAAATTTGGGATGCATATGATGTTAGACAAATGTTTGAAATGGTTAGTCAATTTCATGGTTGGTTCATAATTGAACTATATGTTGAAATTAGCGATGGTGAAATGAGGTATATAAATTCTGATGAAGTTGGACTGTCAAACTATAACTATAATGAACTTGAAATTGAGGAGGAGGAGGATGCATGTGTTGATGAGGAGGAAGATAACAAACTTGATGACGATGAGCATGAGTTATGTGATGATGATAATACTGATAAGGATAATGAAGAGCATTTTTTTTTTATTAAGATGATGATGGCAATGACAACAATGATGATGATGATAATAACAATGATGATGTGATGGTTAGATTAATTAAAGGCTTGAATAAAGAAGTGACACCATATCTGTCTAATGTTTGTTCATAGTTTGAATGTGTTAATATTGAAGAAATGCAGGTGAATTAGAATCCCTTAGATGTTAATAACATATTTTGGGATCCATCACAAGAACTTGCAAAGGGTATGATGTTTAATCCTAGAAAAGTAATGAAAATAGCTTGCAAACTATATTAAATAAGAGTTGGGTGACAATTTAAAAGTTATGAAATGAAGAGGAATACAATTAAACTAGTTTGCAAGCTCAACTATAATTGGAGAGTATGAGCAATTGAGAAGAGAGCAAATGGTTTTTGGTAGATAAAAAGATATGATGGCCCTGTACTTATAATGCTTTTGGATAGAGTCATAACAATTAAAATTTTGACTTTGAATTGATATCTGGTTACAATCATGTAATGTTATAGGAGTAGCTTGACATTAAGGTCAAAACATTGCTTATAGGGTTGGTAGAGCGATTCAGTATTACACCTACATATAAGAAAGTTTGACATGCAAAGTAGAAAGCAATAGCAAATTTATGGGGTGATTGAGATGAGTCATATAAATCATTGTGTAACTTTATGCATGTTGTTGTGTTTGCTAATCCTAGGTCTTTCTGACACCATAAAGGGGAGGAACACTTAATAAATCATCATCTTGTTGAAGGTGCAAGACAATTTAAGTGGATGTTTATTTCATACAAGCCATGAATTGATATGTTCAAATATTGCAAACTTATTTTGTATGGGGATGGCATATTTTTGTATGGGAAGTATATAAGTGTCCTGTTAACCATAAAAGTATTTGATGGGAACAATGCTATATTTGATGGGAACAATGCTATATTAATTTAGTGGAAAAAGAAAATAAAGATAATTGGGAGTATCTTATGTCAATGTTATGCTTTGTTTTGTGAAGGGAAAGATGATATTTGTATAATTTTTGATCGTCACATTAGCATAAAACATGTGATGAAGCAACCAACATGCTATGCTAATCCACATCGATATTGTATATGCCATGTGGTTAGTAATTACAATACGAAGTTCAAGAATCTTATAATGAAGAACATCATTGAGAAAGCTGGTACGTCAAAAATGAAAAATCTCTAAAACTATTGAATGTTGATAAATGGTAAAAATGTTAAATCTAAGGACTTTTTTTTTTAACTAGGTTAGGAGAATAAAAAAGTAATTCAACAAATGGATGTTTAGAGTTGAGGCAAGGCATAAGGAGTCAAAGCAGTGGATTGACAAAATCCCAAAGGAAAAATGGACTTTATCATAATATGACGGTTATCGACATGGTTTAATGACAATGAACTACACAGAATCTGTAAATTCCATATTGAAGAGCATAAGATCAATACCTATAATAACTATTATGTAAAAAAAAATTTCAGCAATTGGTTGATATGTTTAATAAACATCAAGCAAAATATACATGATTGATGAATAAAGGGCATTTGTGGACACCTAAATGTGCAGAGATTATCAAACATCGAATTAATAAGGTGAATGGCCATATCATGAAAAGATATGATTAGCATAATATGGTATTTAAAATAATAACTACTTTCAACCATTTCCTTAGAAAAGGTGGACACAAATAAGTCATCGATCTTTTAAATACACTATGTGCATGCAGTAAGTTTCAACAAACTAAAATTCCATGTTCTTATGCAATTTCTAGATGTTTGGCTTATGGCATTGACTATCGAGAATATATTTCTTCTTTCCACTCGATGAGCTAAAATCTAAGCTATTAGTTTAATTATTTTGTACATTTAGGTCATCTTGATTATTGGCCAAAGTCAAAAGTATTGCCCTTTGTACCTAATCCAATTTGGAAGAGAAAAAAAGGTATACCAAAATCATCATGTATCTAGAATGAAATGGACTAACAAACTTCTTAAGCCATTAAAAATAGTTTCTATCGAAAATGTGGTTTATCGGGCCATAACTTAAGGACTTGTGGATTGAATTAATTATTTTTGTTAAATTTTTCTAATATTTGTTTATTATCATGCACTAATGTATATTTAAGACATTATGCTTTTTAGTTTGTTATTATGTATTAAAATTTTTTTTATTTAAATTTGTGTAATCATGAATGAATAAAAGGTAAAAAGAAAAACAAGTTGCATCTACCTCACTTAATAGAAATAAAATAAAAATTGTTAATAAATATGAAGACTATAATGGTGTCATATGGTATGGTAATAAAAGGTCGTTCCAAAATGGTCCAACTTATTCTACTCTTGAAAAAGGAAATGCAAATCATATATTTCTTGAATGTCACTCAAATGATTTAAATGATCTTGAAGATTCATATAATAAATTGTAAAGGTAGCTCCAGATTGGGGTCACTTATAGGAAATAAGATGTGAATTGGAAGCTCCATGTGTTACCAATACCTAAAGCTATTTCAATTGCTCTACCTAGACAAAGTAGAGTGGAAATCGAAGTTGTAATGACCCAATTAAAAAAGGAGATTAATATAATGAGTAAACAAATAGAAAATTATCATAAGGATAATGACAAATTAAGGTAGCAATATAAGTATGAACCAAAATGTAGTTTGCCATATATATATACTGATGGACTATAAGATTATAGTGATAATGATATTGATTTTATAAAATATCTTCCTTTTTATTTACTAAAGTGTTGTGAATGTATTGTAAACAATTATTATTATTAAATTATATATCATGAAATATTCATTTACTCTTGTTTATTAAAGTTTAATTTTGTAGGAATAATGTCCAGACATTACGGTATAGGAGATATTTTTAGGGCCACCAGATATCATTGGGCTCTAGATGATATTTTTTATATCCATTAGATCCAACCCAACATGATAGTTATGGTGTTTTGGTTAAAATGATTGAAGAGTGAAATTATCATGTACAACAATCTAAAGCATTGCGTGAAGAAGCCACAAAACTGAAAATACAAGTTCTAAAACGGCGGGCAATTAAAATGACATGAAGTAATATGAATGAAATATGCAATGCATTGTATCAAATTGGAGAAGAGCATAATCGCATAATGATATGATTGAATAAATATTTCTTTCGTCTGTGTGCACAATAGTTATTTGAAGATAGTGATCAATGACAAGCTTACCTTTTTACTTCAACAATGCATTCACATGAATGCACTTATGATATTGAAATATTAAATGATGAAACATAACATAATAAAACATATTGAATGTAAAAATAGTATAACTAAAGTCATTACTCTTCATCTGCCATTTCATAATCAGAAATATACATTGAATTATTTAAAACATTTCTTACCTCTAACTTAGTAAGTGTTTTACACATTGTCATGTCAAATAATGTAATGTGATTTATGTTTTACTGTAAACAATAGATTACTATTGCCAATGTGATTGTCTAGTCATGTCACTTTACTTTGTATTACCTTACTACATTATCATTATTGTCCTTTTCTACTTTTATTATCTTTTTTTTTGTATATTGACATTTTCATGTGTCTGATTTGTTTTGGTGTGTGTGTGTGTGTGTGTGTATATATATATATATATTAACTTTAGCAAAATGCCATGTCGTTTACAGTTGTTGTTCACATGATAATGTATTGTCATGTCAAATAATGTAATGTGATTTATGTTCTATTGTAAATAATTGATTACTATTGCTAATGTGATTGTCTAGTCATGTCACTTTACTTTGTATTACCTTACTACATTATCATTATTGTCCTTTTCTACTTTTATTATCTTTTTTTTTGTATATTGACATTTTCATGTGTCTGATTTGTTTTGGTATATATATATAGAGCATAATGCTGAACTATGCAACTATATTTAGCCTGGCCCCTATGATAGTTCATTATTATATCTATAGAGGGAGCATAGATCAGAGGCTAGTTGGCATGATAGGGTACAGATTTATTTTTCTTCTTGATTTATTGTACATGTATTCAATATTTAATATGTTTTCAATTTTTCATATGAAATATTTTCGTATTGATTTTTTAGATTCATGATTCGATAATATCATATCAACATAGCACTATAATGAGGAACTTTTATGATAATATGACTTTAAAAATGGAAGGTATATTACAAGACATTGGATTTCTTGGTCTTTTTTGAGTATGGATATCTCTTTATAGTTGTCACCTCATTACTACACTTATAGAGCGCTGGAGACCAAAGACATATACATTCTATCTTCTTGATGAAGAGATGACTATGTTTTAAGATGTTGGTATATTGACTAGATTACTGATTAAGGGGCGTCCAATTATTGGCAGAGTCATAAGTGATTATGTCAACCTGTGCCAAGCACTTCTAGGGATTGCTCCACCTCATAGGAAATCCATCATTCATTGATAAAGAGTTCATGGTTCTAGACACACTTCATAGCTTTGCCAGAATTTGTTGACCAAATGACTTTGCATAGGCATACGCGTGCATGCATCTTATAGCTCTGTTCATTTTTATTATTCCTAACCACTAATATGGGAAAAGTTAGCTTACAATTTCTGTAATATTCAAATAACATTAACACCATCGATTAGTACAACTAGGATCTACATGTTTTTCTTTTTTATATAGTGAGATGTGTAAAACGTCAAAACTACCACATATTGCATAAATTAGAGGCCCATTAATTTTTCTTTAATTATGGGCTTAGGAGTAATTTCCTTTTCTAGGTTTGATGCTACATAATAATGCAATTCCATTAAGTGCACCTTTAGGGCAAAGGAATAATTTTTTTATTATGTTTTATGAAATAAAATTTTAAATTTATAACATATGTAACTAACTTTAATATGAAATTATCTCAGATGGAGCATATCCTAAATAATTACATTTATTTTGATGCATGTCATCACCAACATTCACCTTAGACTTAATAATGCATATAAGGATAAGGTACGCAAAAGCAATGATTCTAAAACAAAATGTATGTTTTGACATAACATAAATTTTTTACCATATATTGACACTAAATTTTTTTTTGGTAGATTATCTACGAGCCTTATAGTAATGAAGTTATTCAACTTCTTCTAGGTTATTATTTATAGGGCTACGACATTTGGAGATCAGTAGTGCCACTTATTTGTATTCATATTATTAAATGGTACTACCATAATAGGGTACTATGCCAATTTGAGTTTGCCCATCCCATACCTAATGCACCATTCTAGTTTGATGCTTTGAATGTTTTTGACTTGCATGACCAAGACATTGAATAGATAGTGAAACATGAAAGATGGGTGGAACTTTAGGCTCATCGCACATATAGCATTGTGGGAGGCATAGTTTCATATCAAGCTAGACATTATCATTCCCAGTAGTTTAAGTGGTATTGGTGTGTGAAATTTGAAGGCATATGAAATTATGCAAGTAATAAATAAAGATTGTCCTATAAAGATTAGAAAATTGAGTATTGTTCTACTCAAAGTGTTTGTTTGTCTAGACACTGAATCTATTTTTAGAAATAGAAATAGAAATAAAAATAAGCAAAAAAAATTAAAGCTAAAATAAAATCCACAATCTAAGAAAATGCTAGGGTTCTTAATCTCAATTCAACCTTTCTAATGATATGATTAATTTCTAAGTCAATTATAACCATAGTTCAAAATGAAAGCATCTAATGAATTATAGATCTTCCTTTTAGACAAACCTATGATTATTTGAATATAACTAGTACTTCATTTTTTAGCTTTTGCTAATCAACTGTTCATTATACTTAGTTTAAAACTCAATTTCTTAAGATTGTTAACTATTTAAGTGTTTCTTAACGAAACAAACAATCAATAGTCCATTATTTTATCTTAATGAAACCTATCTCTTAATCAAGTCTCATTGTCTAGATTTGAACAAAGGATGGCCAATCCATTAAAGACATTAAGCAATGCAATAGCCAATGAACTACGTTTATTAACTTTATTTTAGTCCTAATGACTACATGGTTGAATTGATTCAAGAACCCTAACCAGCAGTTCTAGCCACATATATTGAATAAAAGAGAAGATGATCAATAAAAAGAAAATGAAATCATTATTGCTAAATTAAAATTGAAATAACAAGTAAACTAAATAATAAAAACCCTTGGAATGGAAGCCTTCTATTCTCAATTTTTAAACATAAACTATTCTAATCAAATGAAAAGAACTAAAGAATTCTAGTTTTGATTCTTATAAAAATGATGTAAAACTAAAATAAAAGAGTAATTGTTCTTTCTGTGGTGGCTTTGCACCTTTTTAAAATAAGTATCCTAACTAAAATTTGAACCATAATAGAAGATATAGCTATCCCTAAGAATCAGGTCCTTCTAGAATTCAAAATTTGAATTTCTATTACTGATGCATGACCATGCACACCCTCCTCATATAGTTGTGCATCCTTTGCTCCTTCTCAGGCTTGGTAGTGTGCAATAAGGCACACGGCTATGCATGTCTTCCTTAGCTCAGGCACAATTATGTGTGGTATTAAGCACGGCTACACAACCTCTCTTTTTATCAAAACTTAATTTTTCTTCAAGGATTTCATTTGCTTTGATTTACTAACCATGGAATTGACTTGTTCAATACCTTTAATCTATCCAATGTATTTTAGAGATCAAAAGCACACAAAATCACACCTAATCAACTTAAAATTAAAATAAACCTAATAAACTAAACAAAAGCATAAAAAGTAAATACAAAACCTTATAATTAATGAAAAATGCAATTAAATAATTCCTTATCCTACCCCATAAAGTGTTTAAAATATGAAACTTTTCATACTTATCAAATTCTCATACATTTGAGTCTTTTCTTGTCCTTAAGTAAAATATGAAAATAACCTATTCATATAAAAAGTCGAATTCATCAATTGGTTTCACCTGATTAACTATTTTAATCTTCCTTTAATATAAAGTTTAAGAACTATAAATTAAAACAATAACTCGAAATCAAGGATATAGCATTTATCATGTGAAGAGCATACTTTTCCATTGAATTCCTAAAAATAACAATTAACACCAAAGAAAAATGAAAGCAAGTAGAAATCTTTTTAACACTTAACAAGTCTAAAATTCAACACACACAAGGTAACCATATAGTAATTCTACTTATTTATTTATTCAAAGTTCCTAATCTCAGTATCCCTTATCTTTCCTATACTACTCAGTGTGAATACCTCTAAAAAGGGCCCTTTGGATACTCTTACTCTATATACTAGAGCATTGGAGTAGAAGGAGCATTTAAGATTTGGAAATTTAAGATCTAAGCTCCTATTTATTTTGATAATGAGTGTGTTTTATGCTCTATCTCATTATTTTTAGAGAAAATGCTATATATGAACTATACTATCCTAAGAGATGAACATTAATTCTTACTTACAAACTTTTTTCTTTAACATTAAGTATCCAAATTCAATCATTCAATGGAAAAGTAAGCATGAAATTCATTAAAAATAAAAAATCCCTAACCATGAATTAGTCTTCAAATTTAAAAGCTAAAACCAAACATTAAAGAAATATTATCACACTTAGTCAAGAAAACCATATTTGATGAAACAAACTCTTCATATAAATAGGCCCAAAAACTCAAGTGTAATGCATGAAACAAATTGAAATCTATCCTAAAATATGTAAGATTCCCAATTTAAAACAAATCAATATGAATAAACTAAAAAGAAAACTAAACAAAAATAATGTACTTCCCTCATTTAGTTATACTTGGAGCCGAAGTGAATGTGATGATGAATTTTGTTGTGGCTTCATTTGACTTCTTTGATCTCTTTGAAAAAGTTACTGCTTAAGCTCCTCCAATTGAGCTTACAACTTTTCTACCCTTTCTTCACTATGCCTCTCAAAACATTCCATCTCATCTAACAAGTCCATGATCATGTTACCAAATTCGGTTATTAGAAACATTCATTAGCTCTTCAATTATTTTTAAGATCTCCTCACTCCATCCTTTAGCATTCCCTACTTTCTTTGATTGAGCCTCATTAACATTGTTATCCTCCTCTTTTTCAGCTCTTGGTAAAGGAATATCACCATGCTTCAATGTATTTTGTCAAAGCAAATCGCATCTTTTTGATATGACATGCTGAAGTTCTCTCCATTATATAATAATCTCAACTTAAATGCGGTAATCTTCATTGAGGAATTTAGGTTCCAATGGTTCCAATTGATGTTTAGCAAATTCAAATGGTGTGAAATAGAGTGTAAAACCCATAACAATGTGCCCTATTGACACCACAACCTTCCAAGCATGCACAACATGCAACATAGAATGAAAAACAAAGTATGTGCTATATACTTTTGTGTTAGTTTTCAAGCACCATTGCATAAACAACTCATTAGGGGAAACCTTAGTGCTATCCTTTCTTCCAAAAATTGTATGTGACATGAATTTGTGCAATATCAAACCTTAAATTAACCACTGGTCATGACTTGACCTTCATAAGCTTTATCCCCACCAGTGATCTCGTGCCAAAAACTACTCATATTATATTTTAATGGAGGTTGACAAATACCTCCTTTAGGAAAACCAAAAATATTAGACATGATTTCATAATCAAAATAGTATTCTTTAATAAAAAACCTATAAGAAAAGACTCCATGATTTTCATTTAGAATCTTAAACGTGGTGTAAAAATTCTATAGTGAGCTTAAAGAACACATCATATTGAGCTGCAACCAATTTAGACCAACTTAATTTGTTATAAAAAAATCTAAGGTTCCTTTTAATGCCATATCTAATAGCACCTCTTCCTCAAAGTATTTAGGCATGCTGAACTTCCTTTTAACTAAAGAACAAAACCTCTTACCTTCTTTTTTAGAATAAATAGAGAAGAATGCATCATAATTGGCTCTAAGATTATGTGGCTTACCACCATTAACATTCATCTTCTTCCCCTTAGCACAAGGATGTTGGTTCTTTATTGTGGCCATACTAAAAGAAAGAACATTAAATTATAAAAGAACAAAAGAAATAAAATAATGGCCAAAATAAAATAGAAATAAAGTGTGCGCGTAGAGTTAGAGTTGTAAAAGATAAGCTTAAAAAAAAGAAATAAGATTTTTAAAAGAGTTACAAAAGAGTTGGGAAGTGTAACCCTAATAGAAAAAAATAAAATTTATTTAAAGAGATAAAATTTTAACTGAAACTTAAATAAAATTAAACTCATATCTAAAATAAAATACAAAACCTAATAAGATAAGGATAATAAATAAACTTCAAAATTTAAATCCTAAAAAACTAATTAAAAATTAAAATTCAAAATTGAAAATTCCCCCCCCCCCACTCTTGAAATCAACAATGTCCCTATTGTTGTTTAAAATTAAAAATAGAAAAATCAATAGGTCTTCAGGCATGATGCATGACTGTGCATCCAATGGTGTATGGTCGTGCCTGACTTCGTGCATAAGTGCACAACTGTGCATTCAAAGATGCATGGCCTTGCCTAATTCTCATATTTCAAGAGTGATGCACAGTTGTGCGTTACATCATGTATGGCCATGCCACTGCTATTGTATCTAGTCAACTTCTTAATTATTTGTAAGAATTGAAAAGACAACGTTATTTTTAAACAATTTAAATAAAATTTTTATTGAAATAACACTTTGAACATAACACTAAAGAAAAACACACATAACACTATCACATTGACAATTTAAACTTAAAAATAATGGAACAAGCAAGTAAGCAAACAAATAAATATTAAACTTGAAACTACATACCAAAATAAAAATTAAACAAGCTAATCCTAATTCTCATCTCCTCCATAAGATTTAGTCTCATATTCATCTTTTTCTTCATCTTCATCATCACTTGCACCATCTGGTTCATCAAAGATTAGAGGATAAGGTGTTGGAACAAAATTTTGGAAATTGAAGAGGGCAAGGAGGTTATGACTCATCATTTTAACTGTGTGATTCATATCAAATGTGGTAGCTCTCTTCCTATCAACTTTTAAATTTAATTCTCCCACATTTGAGTCAATTACCCTCATTTGAAGTGTTAAATCATCCATTCTTTGCATGATATCCTCCAAGCTTGCTTCTTGATCTTCTTTAGTTTCTTCCTCAGCTTCTAGTTTAGCTTATGGTTATGCAGCTCTTACCAAAATTCAATTCCCATGGTGGTCTCATGTAACCAATCCTATAGTCTCCATCATATTTAAGTCCATGAGGTCATTGTCTTGAATCTTTTTAAATGGCATGTTGTCCATGTCAAATCCCATATACTTAGCTACAATAGTGATTAACCCTTCCACTTTGATAGCTCCCGTAATTTTGGAAGCAACATCATGAAGCTTAATTGCAAATGCATGACAAATATCAATCTTTCAATCGCGCACCATGCAATATAGAATTGCAAGCTTAGTTGTTGACACCACCGACTCCACTTCCTTTCTCCCAAACAAAGTGTGGGACATCAACCTATATAGGTACTTTAGAGTAGGGGATTGAATTCTAGATTCCTTAGTTACAAAGCCTCATAAAATGTACCTCTCTCACCCATAATAGCCCTCTAAATGTTATTCTTATCATACTCTATTTGAGCTTTTTCTCCTTTTAGAAAATGAAACGCATCGTTCAATTCAAAAACTCCTAATTTGAAACTTTCATTCCTTAAAAGAAAAGAAATTTTCATTTTGCTTTCATCAAATGCATAAGAAGAGAGGAACTTATAAGTTGACCTCGTGTTAAAAGGACTTTGTGTAGTCATAAAGTCGCTTTATCCTATCTCATTCACAAAAATAAGAACTTTATCAATAAAACCAACCTCTTTTAGGGTAGAGGAGTATATACACATATTAGGCATGATTTTCCTATGCATGAGCTCTATAAATTTCTTCCTTTATGTCTTATTCCCAAATTGGAAGAATTGAGGGTAAGCTTTAATCCTCCTTTCTTTAATTGCTTCTCTAGAGTTATTAGAGCTTCCTTTAACTCTTGCTCTTTTGGAAGGATTGGTTAATGTCATACCTTAAATTTGACTGTCCTCAAAAAGGTTCAATAATGAAACAAATCCTTGAGATGAGTAGAGTCTACTTGTTCGTAACACCTTTGAAGTGTGCAACCTTGAAAACCTGACCAACCTCACTAGTATGCAAAATTAATCACTAAGCCATTAAGTTATGCCCTAACCTTAAGAAATACGAATTATCGGAACAATGAGAGGTTTATTTCGAGAAAACTCCTCTCAGAATAATCAGCTCATTAGGTTGGTGCACATTTTGTTAGACCGGAACCTAGCTTCATGGAAAAATGGACTTTAGAAACACATCTGAAAGGCTCCAAAACATTCGAAAGTGGTTTTAGAATGGTCTAATACAACTTGAGGATCAGTGCATATCATTTAGAAGTGCGCATAAAAGCCCTTAGGTGTCACGTGCTAAAATTGAGGCCAGATTTGACAAAACAGACTTCAAAAATTCATTTGGAAGGCCTAAAAACCTTAAGAACAACCTTAGAAAAACTTACATAAAAATCGGGAAGTGTGTGTGGGAGGCCAAAGTGCATGTGGATGGCGGGCATCGCACCAGGCGTGTGACCACAATATGCGCACGTGACCATGCCCCCACCACCCTATTCTACCAAAATTTCCCTATAAATAGACCCCACCACACCCCATTTTTGGAGGGGTGAGCAAGTGGAAACACACACACTCAAAATTTGTCTGATCGAAGGCATTGGAAACCCCTTTCTAGATAGTTTTTGCTCTCCCACAGCCTTTCTCTTAGGTTGTTAGATCCCTTTTCCACTAAACCAAGCCTCATCTTTGTCAAAGCATGCTTCAAAGGTATATAATCTAGCATCATTCTACTGTCATTTTTAACCTCTCGATGAGGAAAGCTTGATAATCTCTCGAAACTAAAACTTCAAAACCCACATAAGCTTTGTCGAGTCTGAGGACCACACAATTACTCTAGCACATTTTATTTTATTTTATTTTATTATCACTAGAATTTAGGAATACTATTGTGCTTGTGTGATGAGACTGGCAATCTTGCATGCTATGTGAATAATATATGCTTTATTATGCTCATTTTATATCATCATTCCTCTATTTCTGAAATCATGAAATCACATCATAAATACCAATAATGTGAAAAGTTCATATCCCGAAATAGATACATCATGCTCTTGATCCAGTGATGACCTCATACATCCTTTATATTATCGTTGTACATCATCATAACATAAATCATCACTACAAGCATGCATGATCATCCTATTATTCATGAAATCAAGAAAGTTGTGTGAATGGTTGTGTTAATCTTGCAGATCAACCATATCCAAATTAGATTTACTTTTCCATAATCTTTCCCTTTTCATATGTATTTTATTAAGAAAGCGATGTAATAATTAAATTTTTAGCTTTATTATCTTCTACTATCTGATGTACTGTGTGAATGCTATAAAAATTGTCATTATCGAAACTAGAGTGTTGCAGTAGCTATACATCGAATATTATATAATAAGAAATAATAAAAAAGTAGATGTGATCCCCCAAACCCGAAAATCTTCACTGGGGATAGTACTCGCTGATTGACCTGATGTTGTCCCTTTCTTTTCCTAATTTTCTAAAAATTGGGTGGCAACTCTAAAAAATCAAAAGCATCTCATCCCCCTATGACCAATCGTTTGTCCTTATTCAGTAAAGTTGTCATATCCCTTGGAAATGGAAAGACCCGCATAATGTCCCACGAAAATATACCACTATCCAAAAGTGAGAAGAGGTCGCTCATAGTGGTGACTCTACTGGGGATTTCTAAGTAAGAGAGATCAACTAAAAAATAACTATTTCTCATTATGCAATACTAAATTGTATAGAGCCCCTCACCACTGCATTTGCAGTACACATCACACGTGCACCACTTGTCCCTAAAAGCCTTGATAATAATAAATGACATTGCCACCATGATTCCACTTGAGTCACAAGGCAACGAAGATATGGTATTATCACCATTAGTCTTTACTCGTGCATTCGTCGGACTCATCTGACCAAATTCTGTAACCTAAGTCCTTAAGGGGGGTGACTGAGTTATCAAAAGAATGCTAGAATCATTGACTGTAGTCTGTAACCTTAGTCATATGGGGGTATTCTCACTAAAGGAACCCTTAGCCTTTCACCCTGACTTAGCTCATGTAGATAAACCAGTAGCAACATCCACTAGGATTCCACCAAGATATGCCTTCTATCCTTGCCCTAATGCTATCCGTTTGACTTGATACACATAAATGACATGACCCTCCTAGTGTCTATCATAGAATGATGTCGTAATGTCAATTTTCATGGAAAATTTATGCTAAGGACCACGTGATTCTCATATACTTCATGCAAGCCTGAAGCATGAGGAATGATGAGAATCATGTACCATAACTTGAATAGTCTATGTAAATAACAAATAATGACATCCCTCGATGACGGAACCTATGAAATGTCGTCCATTTATCCTTATTAGATCAAATGAATAGGTTAGGAATCTAATTAGGTTATGGACTTTTATGTCAGCAAAATCAAATTGTGAAACATCAAATGATACTTTCATGACTCCCGGTAAACATATCGAATATCAATATGGTGGCAAGAATTCAGACTCCCTTTGATTGAACTTGGTCCTATGCATATGGGTGCATACAGGCTTTGGACATCATTTGAAGCTCGACAATTAACCCTCACATTGACATCATGTGATTACCTCAAGCATATTTGAGTATCGTTCCTCAGTTTACCCTTTGGTTC
Source organism: Mallotus nudiflorus (assembly GCA_947683625.1). Taxonomy (NCBI): domain Eukaryota; kingdom Viridiplantae; phylum Streptophyta; class Magnoliopsida; order Malpighiales; family Euphorbiaceae; genus Mallotus; species Mallotus nudiflorus. Next base: position 192,624 of record CANTUR010000300.1, read on the forward strand.
TAACCAACATAAAATGAAACAACCTAGTTCTGAGAGTAGAACCATAGTCCCCTGATGACTACAAGTTCAAAACCTACTTAGGAAAGAGACCGAATGACCTTGTGGAGAAATAAGGTTAGAAGTGAGAGCTTGCTTGTGATTGGTTTATTCACTATACAGGAAAAACTAACCAGCTTTAATCATGCATACACAACATACATATAGATAGCATATACTAACCACTATTTCTTGCAAGAATAGTTATCTTTCATTATAGGATTTTACATCCACTCCTTGCATACATGCTCACCTTTCTCTTTTGCAAGTGCATACCATGCATCACTCATCATTTACTTATCTAACATTAATAAATGTACAAGAAACACTAACCATTTTTCTTAAATTTCTTTTCATCACACGTACACAACACACATACACTAACTATATTCTTTTTGCAGTGATCCTGCATCTTTGCATGAACACATCATACTTATATTCTTAGCTTATTCCTTTGCACATCATGCACACATGATAAACACTTTTTTAACTTATAACATGATGAGCATTCATGATTATTTATTTTAGCTCACCTTGTTTCATTTACTAACTTTTTGTTGTGTTTCCTTTTCATGTACAAAGAGCAAGTGCATCATATGCACTTCTAATAAGGTCCCATACATAGCATAACATGCATCCATTACATCTTCAACCTTCATATTAATCTTTCATCCTTTTGCATAACATTACATACATGCATTTCATAACAATCATACCAAATCATACATCTTAATTGTGCATACATGCATTTTATAATAATTGCCCTAATCTCATTATTCTGCAGCTTTGAATCTTTAAAAGCAACTCCAAAGGGGAGAGACAGTAATGTTTAGAATTCAAAATGGTTGAGCAACTAGGAAATCAAAGCCTCAATGACCAACTCAAAGAGTAAAGGAAGAAACTTATGGATGATTGTGGCTTAACCGACATCCTTTGAGTTGAGATTAAGGCCATTCTTCAGGCTAAAATTAAGAACATTGTCAATCAACCCCTAGACTTCGAGGAAGAGATAATCCTCTTAAATGGTGATTTTAATGATAAGGGGGGCACCTGACACTCTTAATTCCAAGCTGAACAAAGGAAAGAAAGTCGAGCATACTTGAAGATATTGAAGATGACTATGAGTTTTACTAGGAAGAATCCTTATTTGGGATGGTAGGCATTAATGAGTCTAAATGGATAATGAAGATCTAAGAACTGGCCTATAGGATCACTCAACTTGAGGTTTTATTGAAGGAAAACATTAATACCCATGACCAGAGGCTTCAATCACTTTTCATGCTCAAGCCACCCTTTGGTTCTCAATCGGATGAAACCAAAAGTCCAAAAATGGGATGTGATCTATTACATCCAAAATTCCTAGAATTTCCTATAGCTAACATTCATGCAAACCATATAAAATATGTAGAGGTTCAACTAACTTCTCTCTAAGATATTCCAAAGGCTCCGACAAAAGGACCTCCTGTAGCCTGAGAACCAAAATTGCTGCCCCCTAAAATTGACCCAAACCTTTACTGTTCACTTCCATCAAATGCCTGGCCATACCACTGACACCTACAAAACTCTTAAAAACACAATCCAAGACCTCATTAACTCCAAAAAAAGTAAATGATCCTTAGAAAATACTTAATGACAAAATCAACCCTTCACCTAAATACCAAGACACACCCTATATAAAAAACAAATCACTGCCCAATCATTCAATCGCACTATAACCACCTAAAGCCAAACATTGTCTCTTTCAATTCTTATGAATCCTAAGGAAGTGATAAGGCACCTACCTCATAAATCCTACCGACCTTTTGGGAAACCCTGCATTGATTATCAGGAGAAGGGAGAGCGAAAAGGAACCATGGAAGCCTATCCTCTCCGAATGACAGGAGCAAGCTACATTGAAGCAACTATAATGAAGAAGTCCCCTTTTAGATGTAATAGCTAGATTAGAACAATGATCTCTTGCTTTTGTTAGTTGGCTAGTGTTAGTTGTTTTATGTGGGTTATAAAACATCTTGTTGGAATGTAAGTTCTTTGTTTGTCATTACCTTATAATCTATTGATCATCTTTTAAACTTAGTTGAAATTGCAAGTGTTTCAATTCTCATCATAGCCTTATAAAAAAAAGAAGAAGGTCTAGCTAGGGCGTTGTAATATCCCGTATTTTTAAATATTTTTACACTGTACCGGGATATGCAGTGTTAATAATTTTGAATATATATTACGATATTTTCACGAGTTGATATGTATTTAAAACCTATTTTAATTATTGTGTATTGTTTACAGTACTTTACGTAAAATTTTCCCAGGACTTGCATTTTCGAAGAAATTTTCACGTAAATAATTTATTATTAATTATTTTAAATATATTTTCGGACTTGCATGAACTCCTATGTATTTTATAAATTACTAAACACCGTGTATGTGTGCAATATTTATTTAATTAGGGTTTAATATATATTACCCTAATATTTTATTATTTGTTTATTATTATTATTTAATTATTTTTATTTATTATTATATTTTAAATATTAAATTTTATGTGTGTGGTGTATATTTAATGTGTGTAATTTAATATTATTTTATTATATAGCATAAAGTATATATATATATATACATATAATATATCAAAAAATCAAGTTTTTGGAAAATTACCATTTTGCCCCGACTTCTCTCTTCTCCCTCCTGATCGTTTCCTTGCCGTCCGACGCCTGTAACTATCGATTTCTCACCGTTGGTGTGCCGTCCGGTGTGCCACCACCTTCTCCAGCCTTCCTCGCCGCCTGTAGCAGTGGATTCCGGCGCTTGGAAGTCGATTTTGGCCGGAGAAGCCGAACTTCTCTTCACCGTCGATCACGACAATTTCGGCCACCATTTTTGACACCGCTGGTCTCTTTCTTCTCCTTGAGCTCCGGTGAGTGTGATTCTAGCTTTGGTTTGAGCTTAAATGGTCTAGAATTGCTTAGGTTTCCGAATTTTCAATTTCGGTCACATTAGGGTTTTTGATTTTTTTGAGCTTTGAATTGATTGATTCATGAAAACTCCCTTCACAAATATTGTTCCTAGTAGCTTAATATACATGTATGAATTTTTGTGGAATTTTTGGAGATTTTTTGGATTTTTGGGTATTTTTGAATATTTTAATATTATTTTCTAATTTTTGGAAATTAATTATTTAAATTATGAAATTGTGTTTTATGGTTAAATTAGGTGTTGAAATGGATTATAGGAATTTATTTGGAATTTTTATGAATTTCTAAGTATTTATTTTGAATTATTGAAGTTTATGTAATTTGGGAAATTAGGGTTAATTGTGTTTTTAATTGAATTTAATTGGTTAATTGAGTTTAATTATTAATATTATTGATAAATATGTTGAGAAAATTAATTTTGGATAATTGTATAATTTTTGGTGAGTTTTTGAAGTAATTATAGTATATTTATATATATAGGGGTATTTTGGTAATTTTACACAAAATTGGTTAAAAATGTAATTTAATTGGTTTTAATAGTTATTTAAGGTATAAAAATGATTTCTACAAATTATTTAGTATTTTTAACTAATTAAAACTATTTTTCGTGAATTATTTTCAATTATATATATAATATACGGTTTTACTAATAAAATGAGTTTTTATCGGTTTTTACAGTGTTTAAAGGTTAACTATGTAATTTCTACTTATAAAAGGAATTTCTATGTTGTAAGGATATTTTTGGTATTTTTGAAATTATTCTGTGAATTGTGGACCCCGGTCGGTGGACTGTAGTTTGGAGTCCGACCGTGGGATTTTGATTGTGCTTTGTGTAGCTTTTCGAAGTGTATTTCCTTACAGGGTCGGCTCTACTCTTTTGAGTACAGAGATGTCCGTTTTACAAGGGAGGTTCTGTCGAATTTTCGATAGAATTCTCGTAAAATGTGATGTCCAGTCGAACCCTAATTCTGTTTCTGTGTTAAATATTCTAGATCGAATTCTAGGATTTCTATTAGGTTTATTCTAATGTCGGTTATTTATTGCTTGTTTAGTTGCGCCGAGACCGAGGGCTAGTGGACCAGGCCCGTCAAACCCGTCTCGTGGAGCGCACTAGGGTGAGTTACTATACTATATATATATATATATATATATATATATATATATATATATATATATATATATATATATATATATATGCTTTAGGATGCATGTTTTAGAAAAGTATGCTTTATTTTAATAAAATATGCATAAATGATTTAAGTATTACTTAGGTTTATTTTCGGTATATTTTGGTATATTTTCAACTATGTGCATGTTGTATAACTAAATTATTTTTAAAAATGCTTTTATGTATATTTTGGTATATTTTAGTTTATTCTGTAATTGTATTGGAATTATTCGACGTATATATACTCGAAATATACTTGGTTTACTTTTGGTATATTTCTAGTATATATATGGTTTATGTTGATATTTTATTGAACTTCATGCATTATTTATTTTTGTGAATGAATGTTTTATATTATTAATGATGAAGGATATCGATAGAACGTGCTACCTAGTGGGCAACACTAGGACCGAGTACGTACCGGTACGCCTATAGCATTTAGGCTATATTACTAACCATTTATGGATATTGATTTGATATGATTATTTGATTTGTGAGATATGATTGGGTGTGATTGTTGGAGCTCGGTTGACCAAGTGTCTCGGGGCCAATCACACTGGCAGTCAGACTGCTGGAGCTCGGTTGACTTAGTGTCTCGGGGCCAGTCTACTATCTAAATGGATTAAGTGGATATATTTGGATTAAGTGAGCCTGTATGGCTAGAGTGTTGTCTAACACTATTTTTGAGGTTACGATATTCTAGGGTTCTATGTGATCCTTCATAAATGATGGTTTTAATAAAAACATATAAAATGATTTTTCTGCATCTGTGTGAATTTGCCTGTATATATACATATTATATATATATACTGTGGTTGTATGCATTGTCACTTAGTGTGTATGTATATATATTATAGTAATTCACTCAGTGAGGTCTGACTCCCCTCCGTTGATAATTTTTCAGGAGAGTCAACATCTTCAGACCTCAGTAGCAGGCCTGTAAGTCGGATTTCTTCCGCCCCGGCTTCTTTGTGTAAACTGCTTCTCTGAGTCTTGGATTTATTTTATCTAGACACTATAGTAGTCATTAAATATTTAAAGAGATGTTGTATTGTATTATTTGAATTGGATTTGTATAAAGATTGTATATATATGTGATGAGATGAGATTTGACTTAAATCCAGTTGGTGAAAATAATATTATGATATTTATGATTTTTATTTTCGCTGCATTTGATATTGTTATTATTATTATTTCATGTTTTATTTTATTTTTTAGGCTTGCTATGGGTTCCGGATTCGAAAGAATTCCCGTTCCCTAGCGCCGGTCATGGCCCCTGTTTTGGGTCGTGACAGGCGTGAAACCACCTAGGCAAAAGAGGACTAATAAAAATATGAGGCATATGCTTAAATGAATACTTGCTATAACCCACTCTCCGATTTGTCACTAGATTATAAATAGACAAGCAACCAAACTTGCATCTTGCCTAGCATGGTTTTGGTACAAGTCAATTTTCATACAAAGGTGTCGACCACATGCTAGTTTAACCTAGAAGACTAAAAGTCTAGAAGTCTTGCATATAGGTTTAAGATGCTCAACAACTCGACATGTCAAGTGTACTTTAGCCTCACTGAATCTTGATGCTCTCTAAGGCATATTGAAACCAACAGGATCTACCAACCACTACTAATGGTCATTTAAAAATCCTAAAAGACTCATTTTTCCTACTAAGATACATGCTTGCCTAAATCCATCGAAAACCAAAGCTTGCAAGTCAACCTTCTTTTCAAATAAAGCCTAAACTGATTATTAACCCAATCTTATCCAATAAAATCTACCTTTCAGAACCACCCCACTCTCATCTAAAAGAAAACTCCAAACCCTCTTAAGTGGCCATTAGCTTAGTGCATCGTTGTCAAAGATCTCTGGTTTTTCCCTCAGATATGTAGATCCCCTTGCTATTGATCCCAGTAACCCTAGTTGAGAACTATTAATCACCTAACTCTCTTAAGGGGCCTTTATCACGCCTTGAACCGAAAGGCACATGACTAGCACTAGGGAATAGGAATATTTAAAGTACCCGAAACCCATAGTAAGCCTTAAAAATTTTTCGTGAAAAAGAAATAATTCACTTAATAATAAAAACATTACATAACAATAAAATTATAATAAGTGCACCAAACCAAATACATAAATAAAATATACTTTAGTATAATATTTCAAGTTAGATAAAATCAAAATATAAATAATATAAATTCTTTGATTAACTATTGTAGTATCTAGAATTTAGTTGTACAATACATATTAAATAGACCTACACAATAAAGTCGGAGAAGAAGAAACCCAGTGTAGAGACGAAGGATGAGTCTCAAACTCCCAAACTCTTGAAAAAAATATCGAGAGGAGTCAAACCTCATTGAGTAAGATAATAAAAAGAGTTGTATGGTTTTGAAAATCCATTAAATAAAGTAATAATAATAAAATATATTTTTTATTATTAAAATTAAAGTATTTAAAATTTATTTTCAAATAATTAACTCTCCAAATAATAAATATGAAGAATTTATAATAAAAATGCTTCAAAATAAAATATTCTTTATTTAATAATTTATAAGTGAAAAATCTTGGTAGAACCCTACTCCACAAAGTCTAATAGCCACTTGGCTCACTTAACCATAACACTGTTGGTCCTCGAGAGCTAAGCATCGACTAAGGCACCAGCAACAATCATTCACTTAATCCAATATTTTTATTGGCAGTCCTCGAGAGTGAAGGCATCAACCGAGGCACCCATCCTATTATCTAATCATAAAATTTTCAATAATCACTGGCGGTCCTTGAGAGCTGCGACATGCATCGAGGCACCCATTCCAATTAACAATTGATAAAAATTTTAGATCCATGTCTCAATTTCTACCAATGTGCACATAGCCCTGATGAAACCCATAAAGTAGCTCATTTTACCAGTATTTTTCAAAACTAATATTTAACTAAAAATATAGCACAATATAAGGTGCTATAATTTATAAATTAAATAACGTAAAATAAAGTAAAATAATCATAATGCTAAGCATAGCCTAAAATAACATAACTTAAATTTCATGTAAGCATATTGCTATATTAACTTTTGATAAATTCGCTATATGTAGTAAACACATGCACATAGTTTAATTTATTAACTTACAGTTAGAGCAAGCTGGCTGACGATTTCGCATCCACCTAAATTTGTTGTTCCTGCTTTGGTATCCTTTAAAAATAAAAATAAAAATAATGTTATTCAAAATAAGCTTATGCTAATAATTTTAAAATTTATAAAAATTATTCCCAAAAACCCAAAATTAATGAAATTAAGAAATTTGAACTAGACTTCAAAAATATCCTAACGAAGACTCGATTTACAAACTGATCTTAAAGGACTTAACAATTTGCGGCAAAAACACATCGATGTCATGCTTTACAAGAAAGCTACCAAAATTTTGGCAAAACCTTCCCTGTAAAACAGACTCCTTTTATTGAAATAAAGTCATTCTTTCAAGGAAAAACATTTATATTCATAACACAGTTCTACACTTGGGTTGGGTTTCCAAACTACTCACAATCCCTGACCAAGATCACCAAAACACTACCACCAAAACTAATTTAAATCATAAAATTACATAGCAAAATTTTATCAAATCTAATTCGGTTATAAAATAAATTCTTTTAAATAATGATATACAAAAAATCCAAATTTTCATTTAATCCAATAAAATTCCTTATTTAACATACAATATCTATATTTAAGAATTATAAATTATAAAATTTCAGAAATTCATAAAATGTATATTAGTACTAATATAAATTAAATCAACCAAATAATTAAATACTAGAATATTTACATACATTATATTATTTTCGAAAAAATTAATCTATAATTAACAAAATATATAAAAATACTAATTTAACTAATAAAATTATTTTATCCCTTCTAAAATTAAAATTATCATTATACACAATAATTTAACTACAAATTTACTAAAATCCATTTAAAATCCATTTATACAAATTTTCTCTGAAAATTAATATATCACATAAACTTTTAAAAATTAATAACTTAAAATCTATAATTAATTTTAACAAATTTCCTTCACAAGATAAACTCTAAAAAATATATAGAATTTAATAAAAATAAGAAAAATTTGAAACCCAAGGCTGTGTGAACAATAATTGACACTCAAAAAAATTCAAAATTTTTAAATAATTTTAGAAATTAAACAAAAATTACCCTTACATAGCTAATGATCTATACATAAGATTACTAAAGGAAATTAAGCCTAAAACTCAACCAAAATTCAAAAATTAACAAAATACCAAAAACTACACAATTCACATTTACCTCAATCTACAACAATCTGAACGATGGATCGATGATCTGAGGGTAGATTATTGAAGCTTGGAAGATGAGGAATCCATAGACATCAGAATCAAGACCATTTAACGTCGGAATCTTCACTGGAGGCCAAAAGAAATCCGGCTAAAATAAGAAAAATGGGAAGAAAGAAGAGGTGGGGTTACTACCGGAGGAGGGAGGAGCTATTTCCAGCGAGCTAGAGTTACTGTTGGTGGTTGGCATGCTACTGGTGGCGGAGGCGCAGTGGCTAGTGCGGGATTGGACAATGGTAGGAAAAGAAAAGAAAAGAAGGTGTTGTGTGTGTGTGTGTGTATATATATATATATATATATATATATATATATCAACACACTCCCATAATATTTTTTTCTCCCAAAATAATAATAATATTAAAATAAAAATAAAAATAAAAATAAAAATAATACACTATTAAAATAAAATAATCATAATCAATACTAAATAATTTAATTTAGTTGATAATAAAATTCAAAGTATTACAACCTTAATGCAACCTTTCAAATAAATGCCTTTTACCTTAGCCTTAAAAGCCAAAAGACTAATTTGCATCTGCATCGCATAACATACTAATTTGCATTTGCATCATATAACATACATTTGCATTACATGTAAACAAGAATCTCACATTCATGCTTTAGGAACACAAGTAAATACTATTCATTTTTGCATGTCAATCCCATCATTATACATAAGTGAGATCTCACCATCATCATACGTTGCAAACATGTATAAGAAATTATCTGGCCCTCATAAGAAATAAATTACCATCATCATCAATACAATTGCATACATATACTTATCATTCACAAATAGGAACAAAGTCAAGTGCTAAAAAGTATGACGCACGAGACAGATGATCGAATACAACACCCAGAGTCTGTGATCTTAGGAAAATAGTAGGACAAAGCAACCTTAAAAGGCCTACACCTAACTCTTAAACAACTACATCAGCCATGGTTGCCATCAAAAGCAAGCAACTCCACCATCAGGACCTAGCACCTTGTTATCCATCTCAAAAGCTGCTGGCTGCATCTCTAGCTCATCGATCTGATCACAATAAGCTATGTGCTCCCTGCTCCCACTCATTGCTAGTAAGGAAGTACTCAGTCTACATTACATAAACATTGCATATCATGCAATTATGCATACATAAAACATATGCAGGTACAATAAAGAAAACATACCCTCTGATCACTCATAAACCCTAAGAATTGTTACTATGAATTCCCTGTAATGGTGTACTAGTACTAAGTAGTAGAGATGGGAAAAACACCAAGCATCAAGCCAAATGAACAAACCAAAAGAAGAAGCACAAAATAAAGCATGAACACGAGCAGCTTCAGGAGGAATAACACCCGACTAAGGAAAGCTAGGGTAAGGCAAATCAAGATGCACTACTCTACCAAGGATATCCATCCCAAGCAAAGCCAAGGATGACTGTACCATTAAGTCCTAAAAAATCATACTACCGGAAGCCACACTGCTAGTATGGGTAGTCACCTCAGTACAAAACGTGCTCTCATCCTCCTTAAAATAGGATCCAGATCTCTTCCAACAAGACCCTCACCACTGCACATAAGCTCTCACAACTTATGTTTATTACATTTTATTACTTATAAAGTTTACTGCATGCTTGCACTAAAATAATAATAAAAGCTTACTAGATTAAAATAAGCACTCTCGATGATTCATATGATTCCCCAATCCTTGAATCTGAAGGATGAGCCTCATATGCTTGAGGAGGTGGGGGAATAAAGCCAATAGCCATAGCATCAATCAACTGTGGAGACAATACATTGATAAAAAGACAGCTTGCATCCTCTAGGAGATTCTTAGAAGGATATCCTATCATGGTAGCAGCAAGCTCATTCGCACTAAGCTCATGGCCCCATAACATATGTCACGACCCAAAATAGGGACCATGACCGGCGCTAGGGAACGGGAATTCTTTCAAATCCGGAACCCGTAGCAAGCCTAAAAATAAAATAAAACATGCAATAATAGTAGCAATATATAATGCAGTGGAAATAAAAATCATAAATATCACAATATTAATTTCACCAACTGGATTTAAATCAAATCTCATCTCATATATATATAAATCTTTTAATACAAATCCAGTTTCAAATATAATACAATATCTCACATAAATAAAATACATAAAATCCCATAATTAATTTACAAATACTGCAGTGTCTAGATTATAAAAAATAAGACTCAAGTAAGCAGTTTACACAAAGAAGCCGGGGCGGAAGAAATTCGGCGTACAGGCCTGCTACTGAGGTCTGAAGAAGTTGACTCTCCTGAAAAATAGTCAACGGAGGGGAGTCAGACCTCACTGAGTGAATTACTATAATATATATACATACACACTAAATGACAATGCATACAATCAACAGTATATATATATCTAATATATATACAGGCAAATACACACAGATGTAATAAAATCATTTTATATATATTTTATTGAAAATCAGCTTTTATGAAGGATCACATAGAACCCTAGAATATCGCAACCTCGAAAATAGTGTTAGACAACACTCTAGCCATACAGGCTCATTGAATCCAAATATATCCACTTAATCCATTTAGACAGTAGACTGGCCCCGAGACACTAAGTCAACCGAGCTCCAGCAGTCTGATTGCCAGTGTGATTGGCCCTGAGACACTTGGTCAACCGAGCTCCAGCAATCACACCCAATCACATCTCACAAATCAAATAATCATATCAAATCAATATCCACAAATGGTTAGTAATATAGCCTAAATGCTATAGGCGTACCGGTACGTACTCAGTCCTAGTGCTGCCCACTAGGTAGTACGTTCTATTGATATCCTTCATCATTAATAATATAAAACATTCATTCACAAAAATAAATGATGCATGAAGTTCAATAAAATATCAACATAAACCATATATATACTAGAAATATACCAAAAGTAAACTAGGTATATTTCGAGTATATATACGTCAAATAAATCCAATCAAATCATAAATTAAACTAGAAATATATTTAAAAACATTTTAAATATATTTTATTAACAAAACATGTATACAATTTATTATATACCAAAAATAAACCAAAAATATACTTAAATACAAATCACATTATTTATGCATATTTAATCAAAATAAAACATATATTTCTAAATCATGCATCCTAAAGCATATATATATAGTATAGTAACTCACCCTAGTGCGCTCCACGAGACGGGTCCGACGGGCCTGGTCCACTAGCCCTCGGTCTCGGCGCAACTAAACAAGTAATAAATAACCGACATTATAATAAGCCTAATAGAAATCCTAGAATTCGATCTAGAGTATTAAACATAGAATCGATATCAAGGTTCGACCGGATATCACGTTTTACGAGAATTCTACCAAAAATTTGGCAGAACCTCCCCTGTAAAATGGACATCTCTCTACTCAAAAGAGTAGAGCCGACCCTGCAAGGAAATACACTTCGAAAAACTACACAGAGCACAATCAAAATCCCACGGTCGGACTCCAAACTACAGTCCAACGATCGGGGTCCACAATCACAGAATAATTCCGAAATACCAAAAATATCCTTATAACATAGAAATACATTTTATACGTAGAAATTACATAATTAACCTTAAAACACTGTAAAAACTAATAAAAACTCATTTTATTAGTACAACCGTATATTATATATATAATTGAAAATAATTCACGAAAAATAGTTTTAATTAGTCAAAAATACCAAATAATTTGTAGAAATAATTTTTATACCTTAAATAATTATGAAAACCAATTAAATTACATTTTTAGCCAATTTGTGTAAAATTACCAAAATGCCCTTATATATATAAATATACTATAATTACTTCAAAAATTCACCAAAAATTATACAATTATCCAAAATTAATTTTCTCAACATATTTATCAATAATATTAATAATTAAACTCAATTAACCAATTAAATTCAATTAAAACACATTTAACCTAATTTTCCCAAAATTACATAAACTTCAATAATTCAAAATAAATACTTAGAAATTCATAAAAATTCCAAATAAATTCCTATAATTCATTTCAACACCTAATTTAACCATAAAACACAATTTCATAATTTAAATAATTAATTTTCGAAAATTAGAAAATAATATTAAAATATTCAAAAATCCAAACAATCTCCAAAAATTCCAAAAAAATTCATACATGTAGATTAAACTACTAGGATCAACATTTGCGAAGGGAGTTTCCATGAATCAATCAATTTGAAGCTTAAAAAAATAAAAAACCCTAATATGGCCGAATTGGAAAATTCGAAACCTAAGCAATTCAAGACCATTTAAGCTCAAACCAAAGCTAGAATCACACTCACCGGAGCTCAAGGAGAAAAAAGAGACTGGCGGTGTCGAGAACGGTGGCCGGAATTGTCATCGACGGCGAGGAGAAGGATTTAGGCCAAAAGAAGAAAAATAGCTCTCCAGCGCCGGGGAAGAAGGCTGCTGGCGACGGTGGCAAGCCGGGAGGCACACCGACGGCAAGGGAATGGGATGACAGACGGCGGTTGGTGATGAGGGGTGGTCGAGCGCGGGAGAAGGAAGAAGAAGAAGAAGAAGAAAAAGAAAAAGAAAGAAAAGAAAAAGAAAAAAAAAGAAAAAAGAAAAAAAATAATAAAAAAAATAATTTTAATAAAATATTTAAAAAAATCACACCCACACATATAATTTAATATTTTAATAATTTAATAATAAATAAAAATAATTAAATAACAATAAATAAATAAATAAATAATAAAATATTAGGGTGATAAATATTAAACCCTAATTAAATAAATATCGCACACATACACGGTGTTTAGTAATTTAAAAATACGTATGAGTTCATGCAAGTTCGAAAATATATTTAAAATAATTAATAATAAACTATTTACGTGAAAATTTCCCCGAAATTACAAGTCCCGGGAAAATTTTACGTAAAGTACTGTAAATAATACACAATAATTAAAATAGGTTTTAAATAAATATCAACTCGTAAAAATATCATAATATATATACAAAAATTATTAACACTGTATATCCGGTACAATGTAAAAATATTTTAAAAACACGAGATATTACAACATATCACTAGGAGAAGGAATAAGGACTCTCCTCATGTACGAACCATCCCACCAATGATGGACTTGCTCCCCTAAATACCACACTTTGCTAGTGAGGCCGAGGAGTAATACTCGTCTCTCTATCAGTTGCCATGTTGTTACCATCTCTATCGACTAATGTGACCTTGCCACCCACCATCGAAGGAGGATCTGCTTAAAAGGGAAAAAATGAACAAAGAATCTCTAAAAGAGAAATAGCCAACATCGTAGGAATCAGACATCCCTGATTAAGGAACAACCTTCCTATATAGTCCTAAGCCACTGCACAATCCTCAATTAAATAATTAGTCTTCTTAATCGAGCAAGGATAGCAAGAAAAATCGTCCTCTAAGAAATGCTTGACGATTGATGAGTAAACTCATAAGCCTAGATCTATCAAAATCATAACTCAGAAAGTCATAAAAAAATAGGCATAAGATAAAGAGCAAAAGCATATACATAAAAGCTCTCATTCACATCCAATACAAATAAGCATAAGCAAATCCTTGAGTCACCTTAGCTTATTGCATCTAGACCCAAGTACATAGTACCCCAGTAATATCTTGATAAGCTGTCCAAGTCCTTCAGAGCAAGCGATAATCACAGACTACTTATACCCGAAGAATTCGAGAAGATGACAACACTCAACAAGTAGAACAAAAAACATTGAGCCAACTACTCTAAAGAAACATGGCCAAAGTCATACTTTGTTTGCATAAAAGAAATAAACTTGGTATAGCAAGTGGAGTACGGACAACCCAACTTCATAGGGCTAACTACCCCGAGCAACTCCTTAGTGAGGTGTTTCCTCATCACTGCAGTAGAGTATTCCTCCTTACTGAAAGGGGACAAGCTCTTTGGAAAAGCCCAAGCATGTGATAGCAATAAAGTTTAAAGGAGTGATAGTCATCTCTCCAATAGTTAAGTGGAACGAATGCTTCATATCCATCCACCACTCGATCAATGCGTACATAACAACCTTACTTGATGCATAGGAGTTATAAGAAAGTGAAAAAAGGTCTCGTCAAAGCCTTTTCCTGCAACCATTTGCTTCACATATAGTGAAAAACCCTGATAGCATAGACTAACTCTGTTAAAATTGCTAGGCACTGCAGTGACGGACCTATGAGGCTGAAAATAATAGGTATGCTATTAAACACTCACATGATTAATAAATACTTAAGCATCTTCCCTTTTGTTATTTAATAGGAATGAAAAATAAACATTGAAGCAAGGAATTTGGAAACTAAGCGAAACATCACAACAAGAGCTACAGTTAAGCCCATAAAGCAAGAGCTACAGATAACTACAACAAGTGCTAACAGCGAGAGCTATAACTACTTCAGTCAAAATAATAAAGAAAAGGCTACTGATAACTGACATTTATAATAAAACCTATAATTAAAATTACAAGGTAACAAAAATGTACAGTAGGAGCTATAATGACCTCAGTCAGAGTTACATACAATATGGCAAGAGCTAGTAAACAACATAGCAAGAGCTAATAGACAATGTGACAATAGCCATAGTCAAGATAGTTAGAGATGTAAACATCATAGTAAGAGCTGAATAATCCTAAGCAGGAGTAGAATAAAGGTCACATCAAAATAGACAATGAACAAGAGCAATCAAGACAGTAAAGGAATATGGACGATAAATATCGTTTTGTAAAGAAAATGGAAAATAGAAGACAAGGAATAATTGATTTGGCGATGATGAATGGCCTGAGCATGAGTCTCTAGAATATAAACTACAGGTATTGGCCCTTCTCGAAAGAGTCTGAATGATCAATGAGTCTAAAAGCTAGACAAAGCACTAGCACTAGCCCTTGTAGTGGAAGTCTTTATGTCAGCTCCAATAACCTCTATATAGTCATCTCGATATCCAAGTCATCAATATCAAAGGTCATGATTCTCGGGAATATCAAGGAAGTCCATGTTGTAAAAGCAAAAACAAAGAAGAAAAGTGCTTTGACAATTAAAGACCATTAAAGAAAAGTGAAGAAAGACCAAGAAGAATGAGAAAAAACCTCCCCAAACTCAATGTGCTTTTATAAGTATGGGAGGGGGAAGAGAATATGTGGTCATGAGCTTTAGTGCATGGTCACAAGCATGCACTTTGAGGTAGGAAGGTGTGCACTTTGAGACTTTGCACACTCATTCATCAAGTATTGAACCTCTGTTTGAGCATAAGATATGCACTAAAGTCACATAAAAGCACACAGTTGTGGGTTTCGCCTTTATAAAGACATTGCATGCATCATCACTATTTTGAAAGAACGTAGTACTTTCTAAAAGAGGAAAAAATAGAGAAAATATCATGAGGATATCACATTCACATATCATTAAAATGACATAAAAAATGTGACAATCGATGACATCGTCACTGCATCATCATTATTTAGCAGCATTTTCGTTCGCATTACATCATGCACACTTATAAAAGATAGACCTAAGACTATATAACAGCACGCAAGGTGCTACACAGACAACTATACCTACAGTCACCATAGGCAAAACTGCATACACTATAGTGAGAAATACAGATGCCACACAAAGACCCATAGACATCCTAACAAGGGCAGCCAAAATCCATAATTTTTCGACAAGTACAAGATTATTAAAAGGGAAATCATTATAAACCCCGGCTGAGAATAATCTTTTAGATAGACAAACACTAACCAATGTTATTTTTACTATGCAGGGAAGTGCAATTGCCCCAAAGCAGAAGAAGTAATACAGTAAAAGGGGAAATGCGACTACACCAATAAGAAAGAGCAGGGAACATCAATTTGATGAAAATAACGTAATAAAGGGGAAGTCAGAATGTACCCTGGATTAGAATCATTATTTGAAGACATAATCAATACTAACTATAATTCTTTTATTTTCTTTAAAGGTTAATGCAACTGTGCAAGTCAAAGCCAATCCAAGCATGTAAAGGTGAAAGTGGCTCCTAAAGCAATAGAACAAGACTTATACAATACCATAAGTACTATATTCACAGCAAAAGCTATAATTACAACCATAGTCATAACCACAAACGTAAGGATATGATAAGGGCTATAGTTTCAAGGCATAAAACATGCAGTAATAATGATGCCATCACAACAGTTAGTAGAGACACTAGTAGTAAGAAAAATGAAAAACATTAAATGCCACCTCTATCACCTCCCCTATATGGGGAGTGCCCTCCTCCTTCTATTTTTAATACATGCATATGCATTTGCACTCATACACTAAAAATAATAATAATAATAATAATAATAATAATAATAATAATAATAATAATAATAATAATAATAGCTCTTTTCTTGCAGTTATGCAAACTTCATATATGCCATGAATTACATATATTAGAGCTGAGTGAGCTGATTCTGATTATTGTAGTCTTCCTTTAATGCCTATTTCATAATTTTTAAAAGCACAATCTTTAGCTCTAAGTCAAGACCTTCTGAATTTTAATCAACTTAATGCTTGCATACCACCTGAATGGATGAAAAACTAGTAAGATAAAACTTATAAAGGACATCGATGGACAAGAAAAATTACAATTATCAAGACATTTTTCAAATCGGCCTATGATCTTGAGACTATACTTATTTACTCTAACACTTAAAAATAAGTAAGAGTATCGAAAGAGAGCCTCTTGCGATATTCACACCGAGTAATGCAAGAAAGGTGGGGAATACTAAAAGGGGGAGCACAAAAAGAAAATAAATGTAGGAAAATTAAAGTAATCAAAATCTTTGCGCACTCTAATGCTCCAAAAAGTGGAGTACGAGTATCCTAAAGGACCTTTTGGCAATATCCTTGTTATGTAATACAGGAAAGGCAAGGGATACTAAAGAATGGAAGTCCCTGTAAAAAAAAGAGAAGTAATGTATGGTCAGCTATCACTTTCCTACTTAAAGCCTCTTGATAATTGAAATTTATCTTATTTAACTACATTCTTTATAAAGTTTTATCTTACTACACTCCTTAGAAGTTCATTTACGAAGCTCTCTCTTCACTTAGTAATACAATTAGTCTTGGCCATGAGTTGTGGATCATGTTCTTGAATTGTTGAGATTAACATTAACTCGAGACCATTATAGTTAAAATAGTTTAAACTCTTTAATACATATGACTCTTGGGATCGATGAATTAATCATAAGAATGCAAAAATAGAAGCACTCAGCTAACCATGACTAATGAATGAAATCCCTTGAACATACTTTATAAATAAAGTTGAAATGCATGCTCCTCACATGTTCATACATGCCTTCTTAGGACGTTAAGCAGTAAAACTCTAAGATTCATAATCATTAAACTTGATTAAGAAAGAACTCTAGTCATGACAAGGGATCTGATCCAAAAAAAAAAGGACATATTTCACCAATCACACTGATAAACCAATTGGTTTTGCCTAGCACTAGAGGTATAGTGGCATGATTTTATTTTGCCTAACACCGAAAGAGGTTATAGTGGCATGATTTGTTTTTCCTGACACTAGAAGAGGTTATAGTGGCATGATTTGTTTTTTTTTTTGACATCAAAGGAGTTATAGTGGCATAATTTTGTTCACCTGACATTGGAAGATGTTACAATGGCATGATTTGTTTTGCTTGACACCGAAAGAGGTTATAGTGGCATAATTTTATTTGCCTGACACTGAAAGAGGTTATAGTGGCATGATTTGTTTACCTGACATCAGAGGAGGTTATAGTGGCATGATTTTGTTCGCCTAACACCGGAGAAGGTTATAGTGGCATGATTTTGTTTGCCTGACTCCCGGAGGAGGTTATAGTGGCATATTTTGATTTTCTTGACACCAAAAGAGGTTATAATGGCATAATTTTATTAGCCTGACACTGAAAGAGGTTATAGTGGCATGATTTTGTTCTCCTGACACTAAAGAAGGTTACAATGGCATGATTTTGTTTGCTTGACACCCAAAGGAGGTTATAATGGCATGATTTGATTCGCCTGACACTGAAGGAGGTTAAAGTGGCATGATTTGTTTTTCCTAACACCAGAGGAGGTTATAGTGGCATGCTTTTATTGGCTTGACACTCAGAGGAGGTTATAGTGGCATGATTTGTTTTACCCGATATCGGAGAAGGTTATAGTGGTATGATTTTGTTTGCATGATGTCGGAGAAGATAATAGTGGCATGATTTTGTTTAACTAACACTAGAGGAAGTTATAATGGCATTACTTCCTAACATTTAACATGGCCAAAATAATGTTAAGTATGATGCCTGAAAAGGGTGTTCGCTGCTTTTAATGAGCATGCTTGCACATCATATGCCTGATTCCATATCATTATCACGTTCTTGCCTCATTTGGTTGAATCATTCATGTGAAAACCATATCATTGCATGAATCCTAAATTGCATTATTCTACATATATCCTGAATTGCATCATTTTACGTGAATTAAAAAATGCATCACTACCATGTTCGTATGAAAGTTGCATTCATTATTACCTGAATCTTAAAATTGCATCATGCATTTTGCATTCCGAAAAAATTTTACTTCACATCTTGCATCTCATATTTATCACCATCATTTTGTATGAATCTTGAACTTACATCCATGTGTGAATCCTAAAAATTACATATTGCATGAATCCTAAAATTGCATCTTGGGTGAATCCTGAAATTACATCATGTATGAATACCAAAATTTCATCTTGCATGAATCCTAAAATTACATCTTGCGTAAATCCCAAAATTACATCTTGCATGAATCCCAAAATTGCATCTTACATGAATCCCAAAATTGCATCCTTGCATTAATTACAAAATTGCATGTTGCATGGAACCTAGAATTGCATGTGTCTTGAACTACACCTGGCGTGATCACCAAGTCATAGATTAACAACAATAATCAAATCACAACAAAACAACACTCAGGTAAGTGCCTCTCTACTCAGAAAATGTTTTTTTTGCATCTTTACATTTTATTTTGCATGTATTGACACTAGCGCTAGGTGGCTATGCAACACATGCGAAGCAAGGGGCAATTGTCATACCTCAAATTTGACTGTCACTAAAAATGTCCAATGATCTAATGAATCCTCAAGATGATTAGAGTCTACTTGTTTGTAACACCTCTGAAGTGTGCACCCTTAAAAACCTGACCAACCCCACCAGTGTGCAAAATTGATCATTGAGCCATTAAATTGTGCTTCGACCTTGCAAAATACAAATGATCGGAATAAGGAGAGGTTTATTTTGAGGAAACTCCTCTCATAATACTTAGCTCATTAGGCTGGTGCACATTTCATTAGATCGGGACCCAGCTTCATGAAAAAATGGAAAATAATTTTAACAAAAAAAAACTTCTGAAACATGTCTGAAAGGCTCCAAAACCTTTAGAAGTGGTCTTGGAATGGTCCAATATAACTTAAGGATCAGTGTGTATCGCTAAGAAGTGTGCGTAAACAACCTTAGGTGTCACATGCTAAAATTGAGGCTGAATTTGACAAAACAGACTTTGGAAATGCATCTAGAAGGCCCAAAAACCCTAGGAACCAACCTCATAATAGTGTGCTTAAAACTTGGGAAGTGTGCATGGGAAGCCAAAGTGCATGTGGATTGCACACATTATGCCAGGCGCGTGACCACGCGCACGTGCACACTATGCACTGCCATTTGTAAAATTCTTAATATGCAAGTGTGATCACACCTCCACCACCTTATTCTACCTAATTTTCCCTATAAATAGACCACTTCACACATTTTAGAGGGGGGGAGCAAGTGGAAATGTACACACACTCAAAAATTGGTCCAATCAAAGGTGTTGAAAACCCTTTTCTAGATAGTTTTTGCTCTCCCACAACCTTTCTCTTAGGTTGTTAGATCCCTTTTCCACTAAACCAAGCCTCATCTTTGTGAAAGCATGCTTCAAAGGTATATAATCTAGCATCATTCTGCTGTCATTTTAAACCTCTCGATGAGGAAAGCTTAATAATAGCTTGATAATCTCTTGAAGCTAAAGCTTCAAAACCTACAAAAGTTTAGTTGATTTTGAGGACTACACAATTATTTTAGCACATTTATTTTATTTTATTGCATTTTATTTTATTATCACCAGCATTTAGGAATGCTATTGTGCTTGTGTGATGAGACTGGCAATCTTACATGCTATGTGAATAATATATGCTTTATTACACTTGTTTCATATCATCATTCTGCATCCTCTATTTTTGAAATCATGAAATCGCATTGTAAATACTAAGAATGTGAAAAGTTCATATCTCAAAATAGAGTCATCATGCTCTCAGTCTAGTGACGACCTCATGCATCCTTTATATTATCTTCGTACATCATAATAGCATAAATAATCACTACAAGCATGCATGATCATCCTATTATTCATGAAATTAAGCAAGCTATATGAATGGTTGTTTTAATTTTATAGATCAATTATATCCAAATTAGATTTACTTTTTCTCAATCTTTCCCTTTTCATATGTATTTTATCAGGAAAATGATGTAATAATTAAAATATCAGCTTTATTATCTTCCACTATCTAATGTACTGTGTGAATGCTATACAAACTATGGTAGCTATACATAGAATATTGTATAATGGGAAATAGTCAAAAAGTAAATGTGATCCCTCGAACCTAGAAATCTCTATTGAGGACAATACTCATTGAGTGACCCGATGTTGCCCCTTTTTTTTCTTGATTTTCTAAAAATTGGGTGGCAACTCCATAAAATAAAAAATGTCTCCTCCCTCTGAGACCAATCATTTATCCTTATTCAGTAAAGTTTCCATGTCCTTTGGAAATGGAAAGACCCACACAATGTCTCATGAAAACATACTATTATCCAAAAGCGAGAAGAGGTCATTGACAATTAACTTTTGAGATTTTTGAGAAGACATATTGAAGATATAAAACAAATTAAGGTTTAGGGTAGAAGTTATTTTTGCTAGAAAAAGAATTTTTGATGAAGAAAAAGAAGATGGGGTGTATTTAAAGATGAAGAAGTGGATGGGAGTTAAGAAAAAGATTAATGGCAAGTTAATGCTCCAAAGAATCAAGATTGGTGCATGTATAGAAAAGGAAATGGTTGGAATTTGAAAAGATTTATGTTAATTGAGGAATAAGGAGTGCAATGTGCATGTTGATATGCATGGCTACGTATCTCTATTCTAAAATTTAGGGATTAAGAACAGAAACGACTGTGCAGGTTTTTGCACATGACTATGCCTGGAAGGGCTTAAAACTCGATTATTTGGTTCGACTACGAGTCTACACAAGGCCCTACTTGAATGATAAAAACTCAATATATTCTATCCTATCTTATCACATGGTTGAGAAACTAGGGTGTATAACCATTTTAAATCACAACTAGCAACAAACTTGAATTAATTCACATTATAGCATAAATTTACATAGCACCACATTAATCAATCACTTATTCAACTTACAAACCACTCCAAATAGCTCTTCCTTATCCTTAATTCCTGAAAAATAAGAATAAAAAGAATTTAGGAAAGAAATAGTCCAAGAGATAAAATTTAATATAGAAAATAAGAAATACAATACACAAATCTTGGTTTAGCTTCTAAGAAGCACTAGTTTAACGTCCTTTAGCTATACTATTGATCTCATTATGTACTTGCATCAATCATGTAAGCACTTTGGTTAAAATTAACCATTTTGCTTCCATAGTGCATATATAATCTTTGTCTGTTGTCTTTAAACTTCTCTCCTTATGTATTAATCAACTCCATAGCTCTATAAGGAAACATTTATGACACAATAAAGGGTCCAAACCATCTACTTTTTAATTTTCTAGGGAATAGCCTAAATCTAGAATTAAAAAGCAAAATTTGGTCTCCTTTTTTAAAATATTTTTACTTGATGTTTGAATCATGCTGCCTTTTTATTTTCTCATTAGAAATTCTAGAACTCTCATATGAAGCTTGTCTAATTTCTTCTAATTCAATCAACTGGAACTTCCTTCTTTCTGTTGCTCTTTTAAAGTCAAAATTCAATGCTTTCACTACCTAGTAAGCCTTATGCTCTAGTTTAATCAAAAGATGACATGTCGTGCCATACACTTATTTGGTTTCATGATCCATAACGTAGTGGAAAACAAAATTTTTAATCATGAAAAACCCATAACCTGGATCCATGTATTCTATTTAGATCGATTGAGAGGGTTTTCCAAAACTCACTAAGATGATTTCTAGGTAAGAACATTGGAAGGAAGAGAGGGGGTTCACACCAGTGACACCCTACCTTGAGCTTTAAGTATTCCTTTGTTAGATTGAGATATCACTAAAAGTTCACACCTTTTATAGTATCCACACGAACAAGGTGATCCAAAGCAATGTTAGTGTGCTAGCACCTTTATTGTCTCACAACACAATTTTATCTCTATGTGTTTTTGTTTTCATAAATGAAGTAGTAGAATAAGGAGGAGAATGAGTGGCTTAGCTAACTCTAGAAAAAGAGATGTTTATACTTACATCCTATTTAGGGTTTCTTTTACCAAAAAAGTTTTAGTAAGATTAGACTTCTTTTTTTCTACTTTGATTCCAAAGAATCAATTTCCTATTTATTTAGATAAATATTGCCTTATATATATATATACATATTTATTTAATCTTATAAAGAGGTAATTATTGGGCTTATTAACCCAAAAATGCTTTGGGCTTATTCTAAGTGTATGACCTTATAGGTTCACGTAATGTTAGTAATGGGCCTAAAATTCCCATTTTAGCCCACAAGTCATAATTGGTCTTTGGCAAGAGATTATGACTACCCAAGTTGTGTGAGGGTCGATAATCTGATATAATCTAATACACAGCTTATACTATAGTCCTTTTGTCACATGATATCTTGATTGAATATAAGGCATGGATTATGTCATCCTTATATTATTCAATCATATTGTTTCTCGATCCTAAGTAGGCTAATATTGATAACTCTTTATCATTCTAGCATGGCCATGCATTTCTTCTCAGTCTGACTCATCGAGGGGTCCAATAGATATCTTCTCAAAATAACTGAGGGACAAATTCCATCTTAATCACTCACACAACTCATTCTATATCCAATCATAATCTATTTTACCATCCGGTTAACGTATGGTGTAGGGATGTGTCAAAATATAGAACTTATGATGTAGGAAACCATGGTGATCTCAGGTTATAGGATTTAAATAATACTATTATGATGAGAATTACCTATGACAATAATCCATGTGGTATTCTCATAATGGGTCAATTCAATAAATCATTTCCCTAAATATATGCCTATAAGTTTGACTTAATATCTCATATACATAATTAGTAAAACTTAATAATCAGTCAACCTCATACAAGTCTTTATTTATTGTAGTTCCCATAATAATAATTGACTAGGGATATTTAGATTAGAATTTAATTATCAACTAAGAGTTTTACTATCAAGTCACGCACTTGATAATCTTAGTAGAATTAACTAATCAAGGATAATACTAGAATTAGTTAATAATAATAAAAATGCCTCTTTATTATTAAAAATAAAAATGTGACAATGTCAAAGTATGGCCATTACATAATTGGCCTAGGACATAACACTAATAAAACCAATCTAAATGGAGACATTCCAATAGGCATTTTTTAGGTTGTTCGATATGCCCATAAAGCATCATCATGCTTTCGAGCCTATTCATTTCTAGACTTGCTCACTATCCTTTTAAGGATTTTCTTCAATTCTCAATTGCTCATTTCTAATTAATCACTTATTTTAGGATGATAAAGTGTTGACACTTTATATTTCACCCCATATCGAGCAAAAAGTGTTTCTACATTTTTATTATAGAAATACGTTCCTCCATCATTGATAATGGTTTGAGCCCTTTCCAATTGAGAAAAGAGTTTCTTTAAAAGCTTGCATATAACTCTTGCATCATTGACTGAGCAAGCTTGAGCTTCTACCTACTTTAACATATAACCTATATAAACAAGTATATACTTATTGCCCTCTGATGAAGGAAATGGCCTTATGAAATCAATGCCCCATACATCAAATATTTCAACTTATAGAATTCCTAATTGAAGAATTTTATCTCTTTTTGAAATATTGCCACTCCTTTGACATGCGTTACAATTAAAAAAAAAATGCACGAGCATCTTAGAGTATTGTAGGCCAATAAAATACTGCTTTATGAACCTTTGTAGTTCTCCTTTGTGCTTTAAAATGTCCTCCACTAATCATCCCATGAAAATGTTGCAAACTAAGCTAATTTCTTTATTTGCTATTCATCTTTTAACTATACCATTGTTACATAACTTCCATAAGAAAGGATCCTCCCATAAGTAGAATTTGGAGTCATGAATAAGTTTCTTCTTTTATTAAGGAGTGAAATGTTTTGGTAGCTTCCCACATGAGACTAAATTGGCTATATCTGCAAACCAAGGAACATTAATACTCTCAATGGTCAAAAGCATCTCATTAGGAAATACCTCTTTAATAGGTTCTACATTATCGCTTTCAGCTCCAACTCCAATCTAGATAAATAATCTACCATAACATTTTCTAATCCTTTCTTATCTCTGATTTCAATATCAAACTCTTATAACAGAAGCAACTATCTGATCAATCTTAGTTTAGAATTCTTCTTATTCATTAAGTACTTCAATGTTGCATGATTTGTGTACACCACCACTTTGGAACCAAGGATATGATATGAATTTGTCAAATGAAAATATGATCACCAACATTTCCCTCTCTGTAGTTATGTAATTCAGTTGTGGATTTGAAAGTGTGCAACTTGTATAGTAGATTACATGTAGCTTGTTTTCCTTTTGTTGGCCAAGTACAGCTCCTATTGCATGGTCACTTGCATCACACATCAACTCAAATGGTAGATTCCAATCCAGTGCTACCATAATAGGTATTAAAATTAAGACTTCCTTTAACCTTTCAAAAGCCATTTTAAATTCATTAGTAAACATAAATGGTGAATCTTTCTCAAGTAACTTATAAAGGGGTTTAAAGATTTTAGAGAAATCCATAAGGAACTGCCTGTAGAAACCTATATGGCTAAGGAAACTCTTGACACCCTTAATATTTCTAGGATATTGCAACTTCTCAATGGTCCTTACCTTTTCTTTGTCTACTTCGATTCTTTGAGCTGAAATCTTATGACCAAGCACAATTCCTTCATCCACTATGAAAAGGAATTTTTCCTAATTTAGCATAAAATTTATCTCTTCACAATAAGCTAGAACTTTCTCCAAGTTTTCTAAACATCCCTAAAAAGAATTTTCATAGATTGAGAAATTTTCAATGAAAACAACTATGATTTCTTCCACTATGTCTACAAAAATGGCCATTATACATCTTTGGAACATTGTAAGAGCATTATATAACCCGAATGGCATCCTTCTATATGAAAATGTGCCATAGGGACATGTAAAGATTGGTTTCTTTTGATCATTTAGAGCTATTGCAATTTGGTTGTACCTTGAGTACCTATCCAAGAAGTAGTAAAAAGCATGCCCCGCTATTTGCTCCAATATGTAGTCAATGAATGGCAATGGGAAGTGATCTTTCCTTCTTGTTGAATTTAATTTCCTATAGTCAATACAAACCCTCCATCCATTTATCACTCTTGTGGGGATCAACTGTCCTTCTTCATTCTCCATAACTTTAATTCCTCCTTTTTTGGTACACATTGAATCGAGCTTACTCATGAACTATTTGAGATTGGGTAAATGATCCCTACATTAAGAAGCTTACAATTTCCTTCATAACCACCTCTTGCATATTTGGATTAAGCCTTTTTTACCTTTCACTAGTTGGCATGTGGCCCTCCTCCATCAAAATTTTATGCATGCAATAAGAAGGGTTAATACCCCTAATGTCAAAAATTTGCCACCCTATGGCCTTAATCCTCTCTTTTAATATTTTCACTAACAAATCCTCTTAGTCTTGGTTTAGCTTAGAGGATATGATTACAGGTAAGGTTTGGTCCTCTCTTAAGAAAATAGATCTTAAATATCAAGGTAAAGGCTTCAAGTTTAAATTTATTAGTTTAATAGTTGAAGGGGGTGCAGGGTCATTGTTTGGTAGTTGAATGTGGGGTAAATAGGTTTGGTGTTTGAGATATACTTCATCTCAAGAAGAATGGATCTAAAAACACTTCTCAATATTCTCAAATTCCATAAAAATTCCAACCTCTATTGTTGGACTTACTTACACCGTCATTAATAACATTAACTCGCATATAATAATCATTATCAGAGGGATATTTCATACCTTGGTAGACATTGAAATTACAGCTCTTATCTCCTACTCTTAATGTTAATGTCCCACCATAAACATCAATTATAGCTTTTACAATATAAAGAAAAGGCATACTAAGGATCAAGGGCACATTTTCATCCTCCTCAAAATCAAGGATTAAAAAATCAACTGGAAAAATCAACTTCCCTACCAATACTAGCACATCTTTAACTATGTCTTCTAGTTCCTTCACTATCCTATCTACAAGCTATAACTTAATGTTCGTGGGTCTTGCCTCTTGTCATACCTAAAATTTGGCTGTTCCAAAAAAATATCCAATGATGAAATAAACTTTTGAGACGACTAGAGTCTGCTCATTCTTAACACCTGCTCGTTCTTAACACCTTTGAAGTGTGCAACCTTAGAAGACCTAACCAACCCCACCAATGTGCAAAATCGATCACTAAGCCATTAAGTTATGCTCTAACTTTACAAAATATGAATTATCATAACAATGAGAAGGTTGTTATGAGAATTCCCTTCTCGGAACACTCAACTTGTAGGACCAATGTTCTTTTTATTAGACCAATACCCAACTTCATGAAAAAATAGAAATCAATTTTGACAAAATAGACTTCAAAAACACATCTAAAAGGCTCCAAAACCTTTGGAAGTGGTCCAAAAATGGTCCAACACAACCCGAGGATCAGGACATGTCGCTTAGAAGTGTGTGCAAAGCCATAAACACCCCTAGGTGCCATGCACTAAAATTGATGCCAAATCAGAAAAAATGGACTTTAGAAACATGTCTAAAAGACTCTAAAATCTTTGAAAGTGGTCTTAAAAAAGTAAAAAAACCTAAGGATTAGCGCATATTTCTCAGAAGTGCGCATAAACACCCTTATATGTCATATGCTAAAATCGAGGGCAATTTTGACAAAATGAACTTTGGAAACGTGTCCAGAAGGCCTAAAAAAATAAAGGACCAACCTTAGAAAAGCCCGTGCAAGCCTCGAATGGAGTGCATAACACATGAAAGTGTGCGTAACTGCGTATGAGCGTGCATGGCCATATGCAACTGTGCAGTCACATGAACTTTGTATGGTCATGTGCTTTGCCCTAGGGACTTGCACATGACCATGCTTATACCCCCCTATTCCACACATTTTTCATTATAAATAGACACCTCCACACCCTATTTTAAGGGGTCAGAGCAAGTGGAAGCACACACACACTCTAAAATCTATTCGATTTAAGGCATTAGAAACCCTTTTCTAAATAGTTTTTGCTCTCCCACTATCTTTTTTGTAGGAGATTATGCCTCTTTCCACTAAACCAGCCTCATCTTTGTCAAAGCACGCTTTAAAGGTATACAAACTAGCATCTTTTTGTTGTCATTTTGAACCTCTCAACGAGGAAAGCTTGTAATCCCGTAAAGCTAAAGCTTTAAAACCATGCAAGCTTAATTGAGTTTGAGGACTACAAAATCATTTTAGCACATTTATTTTATTACACTACATTTTATTTTATCATCGCCAACATTTGGAAATATTGTTGTGCTTGTATGATGAGATTAGCAATTTTGCATGCTCATTTTATATCATCATCTTGCATCCTCTAGTTCCAAAACATGAAATCACATCGTAAATGTCAATAATGTGAAAGTTCATATCCTAAAATAGACTCATCTTGTTCTAGTCCAGTGATGACATCATGCAACCCCTATATTATCATTATAGCATAAATAATAAATGTAAGCATGCATAATTATCTACATTTTGCTTACTCTTTCAAATGATCGAGTGTCCATTGCTTATCCCATTGGTCATGTGATTGAGAAAACTGTGTGAATGGTCATATTTACCTTGCAGATTCATTATATTTAAAATTAGATTTACTTCTCCGTAATTTTTTTCCTTTGATATGTATTTTATTAGGAAAGCGATGTAATAATAATATCCTTTTGCTTTATTATCTTCCACTATCTAATGAATTGTGTGAATGCTACACAAACTATCATTACCTAGGGTATTACGGTAGCTATATGTCGAACATTGTATAATGAGAAATAGTCAAAAAGTATATGCAATCCCCTGAACCCAAAAATCTCTGTTGGGGCTAATACTCACTGAGTGACCCGATGGTGTCCCTTTTCTTTTCCTAATTTTTAGAAAATCAGGTGGTGACTCCATAAAATAAAAAAAATCATCTAGTTCCTCCTGAGACTAATCATTTGTTCCTATTCAATAAAGTTTCCATGTCCCTCAGAAACAAAATACCCTTATGAAACTAATTCATCTTGAAACCAAGAGATGCAAACCAGAAAAAAGGTTGCTAACAATGGCGACTCCACTGGGGACTTCTAAGTAAGAGAGATCAACTAAAAAATGACTATTTCTCATTATACAATGCTCAATCATATAAAGCCCCTCACTACTGCATTTTCATTACACATCACATGTGCATCATTGGTCCCTAAAAGCCTCGATAATACTAAATGACATCGCCACCATGATTCCACTCCAGTCACGGGGCAATAAAGATATGATACTATCAACTTTAATCTTTACTCGTGCTTTCGCCGAACTCATTTAACTATAGTTTATTACCTAAGTCCTAAAGGGTGGTGACTAAGTTATCAAAAGAATGCTAGACTCATTAACCGAAGTTCGTAACCCTAGTCATATGGGGGCATTCTTGCTAAAGGAACCCTTAACCTTTCACCTTGGCTCAACTGATGTACATGTACATAAACCAGTAGTAATATCCATTAGGATTCCACCAACTTGTGCATGCTATCCCTGTCCTAACGCTGTCCGTCTGACTTAATATTCATAAAATGACATGACTCTCCTAGTGTCTATCATCGAATGACATTGTAATTTCAGTTTTATAGAACATTTAGGCTCAGGACCACGTGATTCTCATCTACTTCATACAACCTCAAAGCATGGGGAATGATAAGAATCATGTACCTCAGCTTGAATACTCTATGTAAACTAACAAATAATGACATCCCTTAATGACGGAACCTATGAGATGTCATCCATTTATCCTTATCAAATCAAATAAATGGGTTAGGAATCTAATTAGATTGTGGACCTTTATATAAGAAAAAACAAACTATAAACTATCGAATAATACTTTTATGACTTTTGGTAAACATATCAAATATCGATATGGGGGGCAAGAACTTGGGCTCCCTTTGATTGATCATGGTCCTACGCATACGGGCGCATACAAACTCTAGACATCATTTGAAGCTCGACAATTGACCTTCACATTGACATTATATGGTTACCTCAAGCACATTTTAGTATCATTCCTCACTTTACCCTTTGGTTCTGATTAATATAAATCGAAATAGCCTAGTTCTGAGAGCGAAACCATAGTCCCCCAATGACTAAAGGTTCAAAGCCTACCTAGGAAAGAGACTGAATAACCTTATGGAGAAATAAGGTCAGAAGTGAGAGCTTGCTTATGATTGGTTTGTTCATTGTACAAGAAAACTAACTAGCTTTAATCATGCATACATTACATACATGTAGATATCATGCACTAATAACTGTTTCTTGCAAGAATAACCATCTTTCATCAAGGGATTTTGCATCCACTCCATGCAAAAATGCTCACCCTTTTCTTTTTCAGGCATACGACATGCATTATTCCTTTAGCTAACCTTAATAAATGTATAGGAAACACTAACTAGTTTTCTTAAATCACATGTACATAACATGCATATACTAACCAGATTCTTTCAATCATCTTGCATCTTCGTACGAACACATCATATATATATTCTCATCCTTATCCTTCACATATCATGCACACACGATAAACACTTTTTCAACCTATAACATATCGAGCATTCATGATAATTTATTTTAGCTCATCTTGTTTTGTTTACTAACCTTTTTTCTCTTTTGATGTGTTTCCTTCTCATGAACATAAAGAAAGTACATCATATATACCATATAAGCTCATATGCACTTCTAATAAGCTCCCATGCATTTCATGTAGAATAATAGCATAACATGCATCCATTACATCTTCATCCTTCACATTAATCTTGCATCCTTTTACATAACATTACATACATGCATTTTATAACAATTATACCAGATCATGCATCTTATAACAATAGTAATTGTGCATACATGCATTTCATAATAATCGCCTTAATCTTATTATTTCTATAGCCTTAAAACCTCAAAAGCAACCCTAAAGGGAGAGTCAATAACGGTTAGAATTCTAAATGGACAAGCAACTGGGGAATCAAAGCCTCAATGACTAACTTAAGGAGTATAAGAAGAAACTTGTAGTTGATTGTGGCTTAATTGACATCCTTCGACTTAAGATCAAAGGCATTCTTCAAGCTAAAATTAAGAACATCCTCAATCAACCCTTATACTCTGAGTAAGAGATAATCCTCTTAAATGGTGCTCTTAATGATGAGGGGGCACTTGGCACTCCTAATTCCAAACTGAACAAAGGAAAGAAAGCCTTGATCATACCCGAAGATATTAAAGATAATTGTGAGTTTTACTAGGAAGAATCCTTATTTAGGACAGCAAGCATCGACGAATTTGAATCGATAACAAAGATCCAAGAACTAGCCTATTGAATCACTCAACACGAGGTTCTAGTGAAGGAAAACACTGATAACATAACCAAAGTCTTCAACCAACTTTTTGTGCTTATGAATGAGCTCTAGTTAGATTGATCCAAGCCACCCTTTAGTCCTTAGCTAGATGAAACCAAAAGTCCAAAAATAGGATATAATCCATTGCATATAGAATTCCTAAAACCACCCATAGTTAAACTTTACTCAACCCATAGAAAATATGCAAAGTTCAAGTAACCTCTCTCCAAGACATTCCAAAAGCTCCAACAAAAGGACCTCTTGCAGCCTTAAGAACTAAAATCGCTACCCCCCACATCAACCCAAACCTTTATTGTAGCTTCTACTAAACGATTGGACAACTAATGATAGTTGTAGAACCCTAAGAAATGTTATCTTAAACATAATTGAATCTGAGAAAGTTTAAGACTAACCGTTTACCTAAATACCAAGATGCACCCTACACCAAAAATAAATTGCAACACAACCACCCTTAAAACTAGACATCATTTTAGAACCCTGCATTTGATTATCATAATAAGGGAAAGCAAAAGGGAACTAGGGAAACATATCCTCTCTAAATGACATGAGCAAGCTAAACTGAAGAAATTAGAATGAAGAAGAC
This sequence comes from Mallotus nudiflorus, assembly GCA_947683625.1. NCBI lineage: Eukaryota > Viridiplantae > Streptophyta > Magnoliopsida > Malpighiales > Euphorbiaceae > Mallotus > Mallotus nudiflorus. The sequence goes on from CANTUR010000300.1 coordinate 224,729, forward strand.
CAATAAACCCCTTTTGGATGTAATAGCCAGATTATAACAGTGACCTCTTTCTTTTTTTAGTTTGTTAGTGTTAGTTGTTTATGTGGTTTATCAAACAACTTGTTGGAATGCTAAGTTCTTTATTTGTCATTACCTTATAATCTATTGATCATTGTTTAAACTTAGTTGAAATTACAAGTGTTCAATTCTCACCATAGCCTTATTGAAAAAAAAGGGTCCAGTTAGGTACGTGAAACCATATAGGTAAAAGAGGACTAATGAGAATATAAGGCATATGCTTGAATGAATACTTGCTATAACCCACTCTTCAATTCATCACTAGATAGATAAGTAGCCAAACTTGCATCCTGCCTAATACACTTTTGGTATAAGTTGAAAGGGTAATAAAGGTGTTGACCACATACCAGTTCAAAACTAAAAGACTAAGTCTTGCACATGGGTTTAAGATGCTCAATAACTTGACATGTTGGGTGTACTTTAGCCTCATTAAATCTTAATGCTCTCTAAGGCGTATTAAAACTCACAGGAACTACCAACAACTACTGATGGTCATTTAAAAATCTTAAAAGACTCATTCTTCCTACTAAGACACATGCCTACCTAAAGCCATCCAAAACCAAAGCCTACAAGTTAACCTTCTTTTCAAATAAAGCCTAAACTGGTTATTAACCCAATCTCATCCATTGCAATCTACCTTTCAAAACCATAAACTACCATACTCTTATCTAAAAAACAAACTCCAAACCTTTTAAGTGGTCATTAGCTTAATGCACTATCGTCAAGATCTTTGGTCTTTCCCTTATATATGCATATCCCCTTGTTATTGATCCCAACAACCCTGGCTAAGAACTACTAATCATTTGAATCTCCCCAAAGGGCCTTAACTTAGCCTTTTAGATAAACACCTTTTGCCTTAGCCTTAAAAGCCAAAATACCAACTTTCATCTTCATCATATAACATACTCATTTGCATTACATGTAAACATGCATCTCACATTCATGCTCTAGGAACACAAGTAAATACTATTCATTTTTGTATGGTAATCCCATCATCATACATAAGTGAGATCATCATGCACCATAAACTTGCATAAGAAATTATCTTGCTCTCATGAGAAATAAATGACCATCATCATCCATACATTTGCATAAGCATACTCATCCTTCATAAATAGGCACAAAGTCAAGTGCTACAAAGTACAACACATGCAGGACAAATGCCCAGATACAACACCAAGAGTCCATAACCTCGGGAAAATGATACAACAAAGCAACCATAAGCCAAAAAAGCCCTACACCTAGCTCCTAAAACAACTACATCAACTGTGGCTACCATCAGAAGCAAGCACCAATCCTGCTCAAGCATCTCTTTTATCTGATTCGGGCTCATCATCATTCATCGTAAAGGATGATAGTCGTGACTCCAGCTCACCAATACGATCACGATAAGTCGTGTGCTCCTACTCCCATTCACGACTAGCATAATGGTGTTAAGCCTGTATAACATACTGCATATAATACATGTATACATAAAACATGTGCATAAAATAAATTGGTAGAATAAAGAAAGCATACCCTTTGAGTGGTCACAAACTCCAAAAAGCACTATTGTAGACTCCCTGCAATGGTATACCAGTATTGACTATAGGAGACAAGAATCTACAACAGTGAGCAAATAAGTGAACCACCACTCACTAAATAAATGAAGTAAAGGCAAAACAAATGAAATAAAACATGAACGTGAGTTTTGTTAAGAGGAGAAACACCCGATTGAAGAAATCCAAGGCACGACAAATCAAAATGCATTACTCTACCAAAGATATCCATCCTAAGCAAAGCCAAGGATGGCTAAACCATCAAGTAACCAAGAATGGTATTGCCAGAAGCCATATCCCTAGTTTAGGTAGTTGCCTTAGTACGAAACGTGCCCTTATTCTCCTCAAAATGGGACCCATATCTCTTCTGACGAGATCCTTACTACTACAGATAAGCTCTCGCAACTCATGTCAATTACAGTTTATTACTAATAAAGTTTTTTACATGCTTGCAAAAATCAAAAATAAAAGCCTACCATATCAGAGGAAGAAACTCTTGATGATTCTTGCGATGGCCCGGTCCTCGAATCTGAGGGATGAGACACATCTGCTTGAGGACGTGGAGGTGGAGGAAAAGTGCCACTAGCCATAACATTAATCAATTAAGGGATCAAAACATCAGCATAAGGTAAATCCACACCCTATAAGAGACTCTCAGAGGAGTATCCCATCATGATAGTAGTAAGCTTATCTCCACTAAGCTTATAGCCCTAAAACATGTTACCAGGGGGAGGAATAGGGACACTCCTCGTAAACAGACTATCCCACCAATGATGGACTCACTAGCCTAAATACCACACTCTGCCAGTAAGGCTAGAGAGTAACACTCATCTCTCTGTCAGTTGCCATGCAATCTCTATCTCTACAGTCTAATATGACCTTGCCACCCACTAATGAAGGAAGATCTGCTTAAAAGGCAAGAATGAACAAAAAATTCTAAAAGAGAAATAACCAACATAGCAGGAGTCAAACATACCTTATCAAGGGATAGCTTGCACATGTAGTCCCGAGCCATTACATAATCCTTAATCAAATCAGTAGTCCTCTTAATCCATTAAGAATAATGAGGAAAGCCATCCTCCAGGAAATGCTTGATGGTCGAATGAGGGAGAACCCTAAACTCGTAAGCCTAGATATATCAGAACTAGGAAATCAAAAATAACAAACCAAAGACAAAGAGTAAAAAGAATAAACACGAGAACTCCTAATCACATCTAGCACAAGCATTCATAGATCCTCGAGCCACCTTAACATGCTACATCAAGGCCCAAGTACATGTGGGAAAAAGTGGTAGTCCCCCAGCAATACCTCGATAAGTTATCCAAATCCCTCAAAATATGTAGCAATCATAAACTACCCGTACCCAGAGGGTTTGGGAAGATGAAAATACTCAAAAAATAGAACAAGAAGCAATAAGCCAACTGCTTTGTTGAAATAAAATCATCATTATACATTGTCTGCACAGTGGAGATGAACTTGGTGTAATAAGTAAGGTATAGACAACCAGACTTCATAGGGGTAGGCACCCCAAGCAACTCTGTAGTAAGGCACCTCCTTACCACCACAGAAGAGCACTCCTCCTCACTAAAGGGAATGGGCTCTCCAGAAAACCCTAAGCCCATAATTGCAATAAAGTCTAGAGGAGTGATGGTCATCTCCCCAATGGGCAAGTGAAAAGTGTATGTCATGTCCATCTATCTCTCAATCAACATATACATAGCAATCTAACTTGACATATATGAGTCATAAGAAAGCATAGTGATACTTCCATCAAAACCCTTCCTTACAACCATCTGTTTCACATATAGTGGAAGACCCTAATAATACATGCTAACCCTATTGAAACTACCAGGCAACACAGTAATGGACCTTCGAGGCTACAAATAATAGGTACGCTATCAAACATTCATATAATTAATAAATACCAACACTTTTTTTCTCTGTTATTTAGCAAGAATAATAATGAAAGCCAAAAAGAAAAGGATCACAGCAAGCACAAGCAAGAGCTATCAGCTATCAACATTCATAATAAAGTTATGACTTAATGGATAGTTACAATAAGTACTACAAAGCTACTGGGCTATAGCTATAAAAACCTCATACAATAAAATAAACAGTAAGACAACTGATTAATAAGTGCAAAGAAGGACTTACCTGGCAACGATGATGAGCCCAAGCATGAGTCTCTAGATTATGAACCATAATAATTGGGTCTCCTCAAAAAAGCCTAAATGGCTAAGGACCTTGAGTGCCAGACATAGCATCACTACTAGTCCTTGCAACGGAAGTCCCCACTCCAGTAGCCTATGTGAAGTTACCCTCCTCATCTAAAAAGATATCCTCCAGACCCTTCAGAATGTTAAGAAACTCCATCTTATTCAGATAAAAATGAAAATAGATAAGCAAAAATAGAGCAAAAAACACCTAAAACATGAAAAGGGTCAAGAAGAGTTGGAAGACACTCAAAAAAGTCCAAAAGAACCCTCCCTAGACCTCCAGAACATGTGTTTAAATAAGCATGGAAAGGGGAACTTGTGATTATATGCTCCCCTATGCATAGCCATGCGCACATGCGCTCCTATGTGATTTTATGTGCACCCCAAGACACTACACACTCAATTCTTTAGTCCTAAACCTCCATTTGAGCATAAGACATGCATCAAACTCACACAAAAGTACACTAATGAGGACTACATATGTCTAAAGACATTTTGTGCATCATTAATATTTTGAAAGAACTTAGCACTTTCCAAAAGAAGAAAAATAGAGAAAATATAATGAGGATATCACATTCACATACCATCAAAATGACAATAGCAACATTACAATCAATGACATCATCATTAGTTAGCAGCATTTTCATCCGCATTACATCATGTGCACCCATAGAAGACAGACTTGCGACTACATGGCAACATGCAAGGTGATATACATATAGATAGACGTATAGTCACCATAGTCAGAACTGCATACACTACAATGAGAAATACAGATGCCACAATAAGAACTACAAATATCACAATAAGAGTAGCCAAAATCCGTAGTTTTTTGACAAGTGTAAGACTACTAAAAGGGAAGTCAGAATAAACCCTGAATGAGAATCATCCTTTAGATATAAAAACACTAAACAAAGTTATCTTTACTGTGTAGGGAAGTGCAACTGCACTAAAGCAAAAGAAGTAGTGCAATAAAAAGAGAAATGCAACTACATTAATAAGCAAGAGCAGCGAGCATCAATTTAATGAAAACAATGTAATAAAGGGGAAGTCAAAATATGACCTGGCTTAGAATCATTATCTGAAGACATAACTAATACTAACTATAATTGTTTTATTTTCCTTATAGGTTATTGCAACTATTCAAGTCAAAGCCAATCCAAAGCACGTAAAGGTGAAAGTCACTCATAAAGAAATCTAATAAGAGTTATACAACATGGCAAGTACTACACCCACAGCAAAAGCCATAATTATAAACACAATCATAACCACAGCCGCAAGGATGTGGCAAGGGCCATAGTTTCAAAACATGAAACATGCAATAACAATAATGCCAACATTGAGAATCAGCAGAGACACTAGTAGCAACAAAAATGAAAAACATCAAATGCCACCTCTGTCACTGCCTTTACATGGGGAGTGCCCTTTTCCTTCTCTCTTTAATGCATGCATCTGCATTTGCACTCATGCACTAAAAATAACAACTCTTTTCTTACAGTTGTGCAAACTCTATCTATGCCACGAATTGCATATATCAGAGCAAAGTGAGCTGATTCTGATTATTATAGTCTTCCTTTAATGCCAATTTCATAAATTTTAAAGCATGATCTATAGCTCTAGGTTAGGACCTTCTGAATTTTAATCAACTTAATGCTTGCATACCACCTAGATGGATGAAGAACTCATAAGACAAAACTTATAAAGGACATCGATGGAGAAGACAAATTACAATTATCAAGACATCTTTCAAATGGGCCTATGATCTTAAGACTATACTTATCTAATCCAATACTTGAAAATGAGTAAGAGTATCCAAAGAGACCCTCTTGCGATATTCACACTGAGTAATATGAGAAAGGCGAGGAATACTAAAAGGGGGGAACACAAAAAAAAATTTTGTGCACTCCAATGCTCTAAAAAATAGAGTATAAGTATCTTAAAGGACCTTTTGGCAGTAGTCATGTTGAGTAATATAGGAAAGGTAAGGGATACTAAAGAAAGTAAATCCTTGCAAAAAAAATGTATGGTCAACTATCACTTTCATACTTAAAAGCCTCTTGATAATTGAAATTTATCCTATTCATTTGCATTCTTTAGAGTTTCATCTCAATAAACTCTTTAGAATTTCACTTAGGAAGCTCGCTCTTCATTTGGTAATACAATTAGTCTTGCCCATAAGTTATGGATCATGTTCTTGAATTGCTGAGATCAAAATTAAGTCGAGACCATTATAGTTAAAACAGTTCAAACACTTTAATACATACGACTCTTGGCATCGATGAATCAATCGCAAGAATACAAGAATAAAAGCACTTAGCTTACCATGACTAATGCATAAAATCCCTTAAACATACTTCATAAATAAAGTTAAAATGCATGCTCGTCAATATTCATATATACCTTCTTAGGACTTTGAGCTATAAAAATCTAAGAGTCCTCATCACTAAATAGGATCGAGAAAGCATCCATAAGAACTCTCATTATAACGAAGGACTTAATCCAATGAAAAGGAAGAAAGAATCCATTACATCAATCACAATCACAACCAATATGCTTGCCTAACATTAAAAGATGTTATGGTGGCATTATCTTTTTGATTGACATTGGAGGAGGTTATAGTGGCATTATCCTTTTGCTTAACACTGGAAGAGGTTATAATGGCATTACCTAACATTGAAGGAGATTATAGTGGAATTATCCTTTTGCCTGACACTGAAAGAGGTTATAGTGGCATTGCTTCACACCGGAAGAGGTTATAGTGCCATTATCCTTTCACCTAACACTGAAAGAGGTTATAGTGGCATTGCCTGACATTGGAGGAGGTTATATTGACATTATCTATTTGCCTAACACTGGAGGAGGTTATAGTGGAATTATCTTTTCGCTTGACACCGGAAGTGGTTATAATGGCATTACTTCCTAACATTCAAAAGGATGTTAGAACCATTGACATGGCCAGAGAATGTTAAGTATGATGCTTGAAAAGGGTATTCGTTGCATTTCATGCACATGCTTGTATATCATTTGTCTAATTGCATATCACTACCACACGCTTGTCTCACTTAATTATATCATTGCATGAACCCTAAATTACATCATTACGCATGTATCCCAAATTGAGTCCTTGAGTGAATCCCAAAATTACATCTTACATGAATCTCGAATTGCATCCTTTTGTGAATCCTAAAATTACTTTTGGCACAAATCCTGAAATTGCGTCCTTACATGAATCCCAAAAATTGGATCTTAAATGAACCCAAAATTACATCTTTCATGAATCCCGAAATTGCATCCTTGCATAAATCCTAAAATTGCATCTTGCATGAATCTCGAATTGCATCCTTGTGTGAATCCCAAAACTACATCTTGCATGAATCCCAAAATTGCATCCTTGCATGAATTATAAGATTGCATCTTACATGGATCCTAAAATTGCATGTGTTCCGAACAACATCTTGCTTGACGACCGAATCACAAAACAATAACAATAATTAAATCACAACAACACAACACTCAGGTAAGTGCCTATTTCATCAGAAAATGATTTGTGTATCTTTGCATTTTGCTTCGCGTGTATTAACACTAGTGTAGACGGTGGGGTTTAGCGCGTGTCCAAGATTTTAGCAACTGTGACACTATTTGAACTCAGGGCTCTAGAGAACACACTACTATATCACAGAGACATAGTATAGAGATAAGGAGTTGCCACCTAGGTAATAACTGGGACAAATCGAAAGCGTTGGTACTTGATTCTCTAAAAGAAAGCTAGGACCGTAACCAAGAGATTTTGGATATGGAATACTAACTTCTTTCAGTCTTATGTTCATTTAGAATTACTAGCTTATTCTCTATTTACATGCAATTTCATTTAAACCCTAATTTAGCATACATCTAACTCCAAGGCAACTAGTCATGAAAAAGCATACAAACAATGCATTCATAAAACACAATGTCCCTAAATTAGTCTAATGTACATTAATTTTAATTAAATGGGCAAAATCTACATGTTTTAATTTATAAGTGAGCCTAAAGACTAATAAGCCTAATTCTTATTCAATTTTAATTTTAAAATGGGCCTAAATCTATAAATTATGAAGTATTTGAATTAGTGGGTCTGGTTCTACATGTTTTAATTCTAAGGTGATCTCAAATCTACAAGTTATGAAAAAGGCTTTAAGTTAATGGGATATGTCTAATTAATTTTAATTAACCTTGGTGGGCCTATGTCTAAATTAACTTGGTGAGCCTACATTATTTCTAACCTAAATCTAGTTAATTATGGGCCTAAAGATGCATTTTAATTAAAATATAATCCTAATTAATTGATAACCTATTAAATGAAATGGTGAATCTAGTTATTAAACCTAAAAAACCTAAAATCATGAGCTTAAGGAAAACATGACAAAACATAACATAAAAATCATAAAAATTAACAAATCAAATAAAATAATTAAACAAACAATTAATTAAAATGCATAAATTAGAAGAAAATAAAAAAAATGAAGATAATAAACTAAACTATATAATAAATAAAACTACATTAATCATGCATTCAATGATATCCAACCCTAATAAAATTATATGCAACTTAAATTTACTATAACCACCATTAATTTTAATTAAAGCTTTACCAGATAAACCTAATTGACTAATCAATTAAAAGAAATAAAACACACAACACACACACACACACACACATATAGGATTCCACAATTCCCACTATTGGGGCTATTACAATGATCTACTAAAAATAAAAATAAAAATCAATAAAACCCCAAAAAAACTAAATGAATAAAAAAAATAAAAAACCAAAATAATAATGAATAAATAACCTAGAGGCTATATTCAAATACAAAATTCAACCCATGACATCCCATGGATCTTCATAGGTTTTGTTCTCTATAGTGATTCTATCATGTAACTGCATCCATAATCACAATTACAGAAAAAAAAATAAACAATGATTAGTAATTAAACAAAATAAAAATTAAATGAAATCAAAATAAATCAAACAAAATAAATATAAGAGGGTAGACGAAAAGATGATTGGATGGATGCAGTATTGATTTGCTCCTCATAGTGGTATAAATCACCGTTGTCTTTTAAAACAGATCTTCAATGCTTGATTTTCTCTTCCCAAAAAGTCTATTGCTTCTTTTTTTTTAAAAAAAAGTATGCCAAAAGGATTTTTTTTAGTTGAAAGTTGCATAAAAGAAAAGAAGAAGAAGCCCCTCTAGGAGAGTTGAGCTGGGTTTATATAGAAAACCCTCACTAAAGTCACGTATCATACTATGACTTCTCCCATTCACAATCATAAAGTTTTGGTTTAATAAGAACTTTTAATTTCTTGAAAAATTCAGATAAATCTTAGAAAAGGGATTTATCACATTAATTAACTAATTAAAATTCATAAAATAATTTTTTATTGACTGAAAAATAAAAAAATACAGATAGAACACGATTAAAATAGCATAATCCTGATCGAGATTATATAATTCTAAGTGGAATTATGTAATTCCAATCAAAATTACATAATTTTGATCAATTTTATATATTTTCGATCAATTTTTTTTACTTTTAATTAAAAAAGACCCATGAACGAATTTAAACTTTTCAATTAGGTCCATAAAGAAAACATTACAATTAAGTCCTTAAAAAGCTAATTAAGTTCTTTTGAAAACACATTTAGGCTTTTGAGGTTTCAAACTTCAAGTGTTGAAGATCCATTTATAATATTTTCATCATTGGATTCCTCTATCGTATCTATACTTAACTATCCCGAAATTGGGTGCTTACAACTAGAGCTAGGTGGCTATGCAACACACGCGAAGTAAGGGGCAACTATCATACCTAAAATTTGACTATCCCATAAAAAGGTCCAATGATGAAACGAACTTCCGAGATGACTAGAGTCTGCTCCTACTTAACACCTCTAAAGTGTTCAACCTTAGAAGACCTAACTGACCCCACCAATGTGCAAAATTGATCATTGAGCCATTAAGTTGTGCTTTGACTTTACAAAATACAAATTATCAGAATAATGAGAAGGATGTTTTGAGAATTCCCTTCTCAAAACACTCAGCTTGTTGGACCGACGTTCATTTTGTTATAACGGGACCCAACTTTGTAAAAAAATAAAAATCAATTTTGACAAAATAGACATAAAAAACACATCTGAAAGGCTCTAAAAGCTTTAGAATAGTCCCTGAATGGTCCAACACAACCTGAGGATTAGCGCGTGTCACTTAGAAGTGCACATAAAGCCATAAACACCCTTAGGTGTCACACGCTAAAAGTGAAGCCAAAGTAGACAAAATGAACTTTAGAAATACGTCCAAAAGGCTCTAAAACCTTAGAAAGTGGTCCCGAAATAGTCCAAAACAACTTGAGGAATAGCATGTATTGCTTTGAAGTGTGCATAAACACCCTGAAGTGTCACGTACTAAAATTGAGTCCAATTTTAACAAAATAGACTTTGGAAACGTGTCCGAAAGGCCCAAAAACCTTAACAAACAACCTCAGAAAAGCCTACACAAGCATCGAATGGAGTGCGTAATGCACTAAAGTGCGTGTAACCGTGCACGAGCATGACCATGCTTATACCCCTCTATTCCACACATTTTTCACTATAAATAGACACCTCCACACCCTATTTTAAGGGGGGAGCAAGTGGAAGCACACACACACTCAAAAATTTGTCTAATCAAAGGCGCTAGAAACCCTTTTCTAGATAGTTTTTACTTTCCCAATGTCTTTTTCTTAGGAGATTAGACCTCTTTTCCACCAAACCAAGCCTCATCTTTGTCAAAGCACACTTTAAAAGTATACAAATTTGCATCATTTTGTTGTAATTTTGAACCTCTCAATGAGGAAAGCTTGATAATCCCTCAAAGCTAAAGCTTTAAAACCCATACAAGCTTAGTTGAGTATGAGGACCACACCATCATTTTAGCATGTTTATGTTATCACATTGCATTTTATTTTATCGTCACTAGCATTTGGGAATACTGTTGTGCTTGTGTGATGAGACCGGTGATTTTGCATGCTATATGAATAATCTATGCTTTGTTATGCTTATTTCATATCATCATCCTGCATCCTCTAGTTCTGAAAAATGAAATCACAACTTAAATATCAATAATGTGAAAGTTCATATCCTGGAATAGAGTCATCATATTTCTGGTCCAATGATGATATCATGCTTCCCCTATATTATCATTATAGCATAAACAATCATTACAAGCATACATGTTATTTACATTTTGCTTACTCTTTCAAATGATCAAATGTCCATTGCTTATCCCATTATTCATGTGATCGAGCAAGCTATGTGAATGGTCATATTTACCTTGCAAATTCATCATATTTAAAATTAGATTTACTTCTCCATAATTTTTTTCCTTTGATATGTATTTTATTAGGAAAGCGATGTAATAATAATATCCTTCAGCTTTATTATCTTCCACTATCTAATGAATTGTGTGAATGCTATACAAACTATCATTACCAAAACTAGGGTGTTGCGGTAGCTATACATCAAACATCGTATAATGAGAAATAATAGAAAAGTAGATGCAATCCCTTGAACTCAGAAATCTCTATTAGGGGTAATATTCATTGAGTGACTCGATGTTATCCCTTTTCTTCTCCTAATTTTCTAAAAATTGAGTGGCAACTCCACAAAATAAAAAAAGCATCTTATTCCTCCTAAGACTAATTATTTTCCCCTATTCGGTAAAGTTAACATGTCCCTTGGAAATAAAAGACCCTCACATAATGAATTCATCTAAAAACCAAGAGACGTAAAACATAAAAAAGGTTAGTCACACCTCTTTTAGTCCTAATTTTCTCTAAATTGATAAAGGCATCAAATTAATTGAAGCTCTTAAATCACATAAAGCTTTTTGAAATTTTAAGTTACCAATAAAACATGGAATAGTGAAACTCTCTAGATGCTTCCTTTTCAAAGGAAGTTTATTAGAAATGATAGCATTACACTCCTTTATGAGTGTAACTATCTCAAACTCCTACAGTTTCTTTTTTATTAGAAATTAGCTCCTTTAAGAATTTTTCATACTTCAACATTTAAGCTAGAAATTCCACTAAAGGCATGTTAATGTGGAGTGTCTTAAACCTTTCTAGAAATCTTGCAAAGTATTAGTCATATTCTGATTTTTTTTAACCTTTGGGGATATGGAACGGAGGGTTCATATGGCTTTATTGTGGTGGTCTTGGCTTTTCCTTGCTCTTGTCTTAGACCTCTGGCTCCTTTTTCACTTGAATTTCAACCCATTCATCTTCTATTTCTTTTTCCTCCTCCTTTTTCTTTTCTTTTTCATACTCTGTGGTTGCTTTTGAAGGTTGAATTTCTGTTCCACTTCTCAATGTAATAGCCTTCAGCTATTCCTTTGGGTTCTTTTAAGTTTTACTTGGTAAAAACCTTGATTCCTCATGGATAAGGAATTAGTCAATTGTCCCACTTGCACCTCTAAATTATGAATAGAGGAAGAGTGGTTTTTGAACATGAGTTAAGTGCCTTGGTGCATTTGCTCGAATATACCCTCTAAACTCTTTGTAGCTTCATCATATTGATTCATTTTTATTGATATTACATCCATGAACTTCTCTAATTTACTTTCCAATGAAGCCATTAAAGATGAACTCTTGTTTTGTTGGAATTAAGACTAAGAATGTTATGCATTTTGGCCTTTAAAACCCGGTGGAAGTTATGGTCTCCAATAATTGTTCCTTTAATTACTTTAAGAGAAATTTGGATGATTTCTCCAACTGGGATTGTAGGTGTTTCCATGCACTTGGTTTTGCTGGTCCTTGTTGAAGTTATAGACATAGTTGACATTGTCCATAGACAACCCTTGCATCAACTAGCATTCTATAGTAGGATGACCTCCTTAACACAACTCACAAGAAGAAGAAGAAGAAGATGTAGATACTACATTAACATTCATCTTTTCAATCCTTTTTTATATGGCATCCATCTCTGAATTCAATATAGTTAAGTGGTCTACTTCAATTGCTCCTGCTTTCTTTGGAATGGCTCTTTCATTAGATTAAAGGCTTTGTGTATTAGCCATTTCCTTAAAAGGTTAAAGACATCTTCAAGTGTTTTTTACATTATGGTTCCCCTAGCTATTGCATTAATGTACACCTCAACTAATTGATTGACACCTTTATAAAATGACTGCACTAAATCTTATAAAGGTATCAATTATAGTGGACATTATCTTTGAAGATCCTTGAATCTATCCATCTATTAAGAACCTCTAAGGATTAAAACCATGAAACCTAATGATTATAAACCCATGAATTATTATCTTGGAAACCCAAGATTAAATTAAATTTCAAAACCCAAGAATCGCTTAAATTAAATTATAAGGTTTGGTTGATCAAGACCAAAACCTAAACAAAACTAAGTTCTTTAAACCTTTACCCTTAACATGCCACAAGGATAGATTAATTCCTTCATAAGTGGTTTATGCATTCAACAAGAATTTAAGAATTCAAGCAAATATGCAAAAGGACTAATTTTCATTCAATTTCTATTCTCCCAAAATACACCATAAGGACGGTTTTTATAACATCCTAACATATGAAACCCTAATAAAACTATTAAGCATAATAACAAATAATATAGTTTTGAACTTAAATAAGAGATTTAAGCCCACATACTAGCCCATGTTAGTTTTCATGTATTTGGACTTGCAAAACATTAAACAAAGTCCATTCAATTGTGTCTTCACTTGGGCAAACCTAGCATGATCAATTGAACTTCCTTGACTAGCCCAATCTTGCATATAGCCAATTAAGGTTTCCTGTAGCTTCTTGGACATTGACCTTGTAATTAGGCCTTGTGGCATGCTTAATGGATCTTTGGCTTTATCTTTGTTTTTCTTGTTGTCCTCTCTATTAAGCCCATCCTTAGCTTTATCTCTAGAAATGCCACCACCATCACCATTCTCAAGCTTGGCTATGTCCATATCATTCCCTCCTTCTTTAGGATGATTCGTCCTTGAATCAAGCTCATCACCTACATCAAAAGGACTCAAATCAGCAACATTAAATGTACCACTCACATTATAGTCACCTTTTAAATCAATTTTGTAGGTGTTGTCATTGATCCTCTCAAGGACTTGAAATGGACCATCACCTCCTTAGACTTAGCTTAGACTTTCGTTGATTTGGGAACCTTTCCTTTCAAAAATGACCCCAAACCCAATCTCCAGGTTGGAACACCATTGGAATTCGTCCTTTATTAACCCTCTCAGCCACTTTTGCATTTTGGTTCTTAATTCTCTCTTTAACTTGCTTGTGTAGCTTTTAACCAAATCTACCTTAGAAGAACCTTCAACACTAATAAGCTTGTTAAGAGGTAAAGGAACCAAATCAATAGGAGTCAAAGGATTAAAGCCATATACAATTTCAAATGGTGAAGTGTGTGTAATGCTATGAATAGTCCTATTATATGCAAATTCAACAAATGGCAACAAATCCTCCCAATATTTTAAATTCCTAGAAATTAAAGCAAAAAGTAATTGAACCAAAGTCATATTCACAACTTCAGTTTGTCCATCTATTTGTGGATGGCAAGTAGTAGAAAAGAGCAATTTAGTGCCTAACTTACACCATAGCACATGCCAAAAGTGACTTAGAAATTTAACATCTCTATCACTAATAATGGTCCTTGGTACTCCATGCAAACACACAACTTCCCTAAGAAACAAATTAGTAATATGAATAGCATCATAACTTTTATGGCATGGTATAAAGTGAGCCATCTTACTAAACCTTTTCATAATAATAAATATACTATCTTTACCTTTCCTAGATCTAGGCAAACCAAGCACGAAGTCTATAGACAAATCTATCCAAGGAACATCAGGAATAGGTAAAGGCATATACAACCCATGGGGTTACAATTTGGACTTAGCTTTCAAACAAACAATACATTGACCACAAATCTTATGCACATCATGTTTTATGCACAGCTAATTAAAATTCTAAATTAGAGTATCATAAGTCTTTTGCACCCTAAAATGACCCATTAAACTGCCCCCCATGTACTTCCCTAATTAATACAACCCACAAAGAACAATTAGGAATACAAAGGTGATTTTTCTTGAAAAGAAAACCCTCAAACACATAAAAATCATTAAAAGTAGCCCCATTTGCACAAATTTCAAAGACATTGCTAAAATCATTATCACTCATATACAACTCTTTTATGAACTTAAAGCCTAAGAATTTAGAATCAAGAGTAGTAAGTAAAGCATACTTATGAGAGAGTGCATCAACAACCACATTTTGTTTACCTTTCTTATACTTGATTACATATAGGAATGTCTCAATGAACTCCATCCACTTAGCATGTCTTTAGTTCAGCTTGTCTTGCCCCTTGAGATGCTTCAAACTCTCATGATCTGTGTGTATAACAAATTCCTTGGGCCACAAATAGTATTGCCATGTTTGGAAGGCCCGAACCAAAGCATAGAGTTCTTTGTCATAGAGTAGGTATCAAAGGGTTGTTCCATTTAGCTTTTCACTAAAATAGCATATAGGTTTGCCCTCTTACATCAAAATAGCCCTAATTCTAAAGCCACTAGCATCACACTCAATCTCAAAGGTTTTGTCAAAGTTAGCTAAAACCAACAAAGGAGCATTACACAACTTATTTTTAAGCATATTAAAAGCATGTTCTCGTGCATCACCCCAAGTAAACCCAACATTTTTCTTGACAATTTCATTTAAGGGTGTAGCTATACTATTAAAGTCTCTAAAGAAACTCCTATAAAAACTAGCTAAACCATGAAAGTTCCTAACTTGGCTAATGGTTTTAGGTGTCAACTACTCCCTAATTGCTTCCACCTTCTCCACATCAACTTCTGGACCCTTTGAACTAATAAAAAAACTAAGGAAATTAACTCTATCCATGTACAAACTACTTTCTCAAATTGGCATACAACTTTTCTATCCTAAGAATTTCTAAAACCCTTCACACATGCATGACATGATCATTAATTGACTTGGAATAAATTAAGATATAATCAAAATACACAGCCATAAATTTACCAAAACACTCATGCAAGACATGGTTCATTAACCTCATGAAAGTACTAGGTTCATTTATAAGCCCAAACAATATAATTAACCACTTAAAAAGACCATACTTAGTCTTAAAAGCCATTTTCCACTCATCCCTAGTTTTCATGTGAATTTGATAATAACTAGAATGCAAATCAATCTTAGTAAAAAAACATGCACCAAGCAACTCATCAAGCATATAATCTAACCTAGGGATAGGATGAGGATACTTTACCATTATTTTATTGATTGCACGGTAGTCCACACACATTCTCCATGTGCCATCCTTCTTTGGAACCAAAATCACTAGAATTGTATAAGGACTTAAGCTCTCACGCATATACCCTTTTGACATCAGTTCTTCCACTTGCCTTTGAAGCTCCTTTGTCTCTTTAGGATTACTTCTATAGGTTGGTCTATTTGGTATAGCAGCTTTAGGTATGAAATCTATTTGATGTTCTATCCCTCTTTGAGGAGGTAATCCACTTTGAATTTCCTCAGGAAATATATAAGCAAACTCCTATAAAAGATTAGTAAACACACTCAGTAAGGAAAGATCAAGTTCAGTAGTGTTCAAGTATGCATCTTTATAAGTAATAACAAATAACATCTGACTTGAATGTAATGCATGCCTAACGTCACTTTCCTTAGCCAAAAACTACCCTTTGCCTTTGTTTTCTCTTTAGGCCGAATCTCACCCTTTGGGTGTTCACTCTCCTTTTTGTTATTTTCAACCTCACTCCTCTCTTTTTCCATCTTACATTGGTCATCATACACTTCCTTAGGAGAAAGAGGTGTTAATGTAACTTTTCTCCTATCCTTCACAAATGAGTACCTATTTATAAAGCCATCATGGATAGCCTTTATATCAAATTGACATGGCCTACCTAATAAGATATGGCCAGCATGCATTGGCATGACATCACATAGCACCTCATTCGAATACCTACAAATTATGAAAGGTAAAATAACTTGCCTATTGACTTTGATATCACCATAATTATTTAACCATAATAATTTATAAGGCCTAGGATGTGGAATCAAATTTAAACCCAATTTTTCAACCATTAAAGTGCTAGCAACATTTGTACAACTACCACCATCAATAATAACAAAACAAGTCTTACCTTATACATGGCATCTTGTGTGGAAAATGTTGTCTCTTTGTTGCTCCAAGGCATCTTCTTCTTTTAATTAAACACTTAGTGTGTGCCTAGCCACCAAAAGCTCACCTCCCATAGGACCTTTAATACAATCATCACTACCATCTTCCAATTGTGGTATCTCATCTTCATTGTCACTCTCCTCACTTGCTATTTCAATCTTTCCATGCTCTCTAGCCATTATTGTTCGCTTGTTGGACATTATGAAGCAATATGGCCATGCCCCAAGCATTTGAAACACTTAATATCTCTATTCTTTTCTTCGTTGATTTCAGGTTTAGATGAGCCTTTGTTGCCTAAAATGCTTTTCCCTTTGTTCTCATTAAAAATAGCCTTGTCATCACCTTTTTTGCCTTCGTTCCATGAATTAGACTAATATGGCCTACCACTTAAAGAACCCTTATATTTGAACTTGGTTGCTACTCTAGGTTTTAGTTGCCTTTCCACCTTAATTGTAAGGTGAACTAACTCCTCAGGCTCCACATAATGCTGCAACTCTACCCTATCAACAATCTCCCTATTAAGCCCACCAATGAATTGTGCCATGGTAGCTTCCCTAGTCATGAGCATCTCCATCTCCTTGTAATAATCCTCAACACTCTTTGTACCTTGCCTCAAAGATAGAGTCTTTGATGTAACTCCTTATGGTAATATCTAGGTACAAAATGCTTCCTCATGATAGTTTTAAGTGTAATCCAACTATCAATAATTTCTTCCATGTTCCTCATCCTACTAATCACCAACTAATCCCACCAAACTATAGCATACTCACCAAATTAGGTAATCACCAATTTCACCTTTTTCTCTTCTAAAAAGTTATGGCAATCAAAGATAAGGTCAGCTTACTTTTCACACTTTAAATATGCCTTCAGATCAGTTTTGCCCAAAAAGATAGGAATCCTAAGTTTGATGCTACCCAAGTTCCTATCAACATCATTATAGTTCCCATAGCCACCAAACTCACCACCAAAGTATCCTTTACCTCTACCACGATTTTGGTACCTCCTAGCTCCTCTACCCATGCCTCTACCAACCCCACCATAGGCTACATTATCATACTCCTCAAAGCCCTCATCAAAGCCATCCTCATTCACCCCAATTCTCTGCCTATAATTTCCTTGTATATTCACCCCTTCATTCAGCCTATTTCCCATACCTAAGTGCATTAATTTGGTCTAGAATGGCTTATTGATTAGCTGCCATTTCATGTTGCAACCTCTTTATTTGCTCATTCATATTCCTTATGCTTTGTTGTACCTTATCATTTTTATGCATTTGTGTCGCGGGTATACCGGTAGTTAGCACATTATCACCTCCATTAGAACCATTTGACATGTTGTAATAAGAGTTAGTATGCAATAAAAAAAATAAAAAGAATTACGAACCTCACTATCACTCCCTCATGTGTTTACCCTCAATTAATTAGGATGGTCGTTCGTGTTTCACACAATAAAGAATGATCACACAAGGCTAAAAACTCACACCACTCAGCTTGTTTTCAAGGATTCTTATGTGAATCAATAACCACACATCAAGTTATTTCATTATACTTGAAAAGCATTAAGAATTATGATTTAAAAAGCTTAGTTAAAGCAAAATGTAAGAATAAAGAAAATCAATAAATATCCATGCTTTCAGTAAAATTAGGAAGAAAAATAAAAGAAAACTTCCAAAGGATGTAAATGACATATAAAGAAACAATCTAGATACAACAAACATGAACATTAGATAAAGAAACAAGAAACATGTAATTCATGTTGAAATAAGAAAAAAAGGGAATAGTAATAAAAACAAGTACTTAATGAATTAAGAATAATGAAAAACACAAAATGATGGAATGGTCATGTAAAAGGAATGAAAATAAGGTGCAAGAAACAAGGAATTAAGTTCAAGAACCAAGAAATCAAGTTTAAGCCTGAATAGAAAGTTCTAACCAAATAATAATAGAAATAATATTTTAGAGCTCAATGATTAATTAAAAACTTCAATTTGATGTAAAAGACATGCAAGGATTAGATTAGGAAGCAAAAATCACAGAGAAAGTTTATCAAGAAGGAAGGTTACCTCTGCATTCCTTAAATGTGTCAATTCTGCCCAAACTTAAAAGACATGCAAAAAAGAGAATATTTGAAGGAGAAATCTTTAAATAATATGGTATATATAGGGTTCAGGTCAATGGAATTCAATGTCCCTTTCAATCTTCCTAAACAACCACCTAATCCTTATTTGTGAAGGATTGTAAAAATCTTCTTAATTTCCTTTTGAGTTTAGGAAACTTTCAAGGCTAGCTATAATTGGAATCTTTTAACAACCCTAAAATGTATATAAACACACCAAGAACAAGGATTAACAAACCAAACACATTCTTAAGCCAATCAAGACACAATCAAACCTATTCCTTAATCCTTTTTTTATACTTTAGATATGATTTTGTTTTTTTTTCTTCTTTTCTTCTTTTTTTCAAATTAGAATAAAAAAACTACAAGAATAAAAAACTAAATAATGTAGAACATAAAGAAAATAATTAAATAACTTAAAGAAAAGGATAGATAACCTTATTTAAGAGCCAAAGCTCTAATACCAAATATTAAGAACCTCCAAGGATTAGAACCACGAACCCTAATGATTATGAACCCATGAATTAATATCTTGGAAACCCAAGAAAAAATTGAGTTTCAAAACCTAAGAATTGATTAAATCAGATTGCAAGGTTTGGTTGATCAAGATCATAACCTAAACAAAAATAAGTTCTTTAAACCTTAACCCTTAACACGCTATAAGGATAGATCAATTCCTTGATAAATGGTTTATGCATTCAACAAGAATTCAAGAAAATATGCAAAAGGACTAATTTTCATTCAATTTACAATCTTCTAAAACACACTATAATGAGGGTTTTCATAACATCCTAACATAAGAAACCTTAATAAAACTATTACGCATAATAACAAATAATATAGTTCTGAACTTAAATAAGAGATTTGAGCCCACATACTAGCCCACATTAGTCTTCATATATTTGGACTTGCAAAACATTAAATAAAGCCCATTTAATTGTGTCTTCACTTAGGCCAAACCTAGCATGATCAATTGAACTTACTTGACTAGCCCAATCTTGCATATAGCCAATTAAGGCTTCTTATAGCTACTTAGACCTTGACCTTATAATTAGGCCTTGTGGCATGCTTAATGGATCCTTAGCTTTATCTTTAGTTTTCTTGTTGTCCTCTCTATCAAGCCCATCCTTAGTTTTATCTTTAGAAATGCATCCACCATCACCATTCTTAAGCTTAGCAATGTCCATATCACCATCACTCATAAAAATTCTCATCCTCTCTTTGGTAAAAAGAATTAATTTCATTCCCGATCTTCAGTACTGTAGCTAGTGGAAAGTACATATTAAAAAATATTATGTACAATTCTTGCCAAATGTTGAAGGAGTTAGGTGGCAAGCTTGTAAACCACCTCTTTGCTCTATCCATAAGAGAAAATGGAAAGAGAATAAGCCGAATATCTTCAAGCTGCGCTCCATTCATCTTGAAAGCTAAGTAATACTCTAAGAATCAGGTTATGTGACCAATTGGATCCTCATGTGGTAACTCACTAAATTATGAGCTCTGAATCATTTGGATTATCGCTTATTTGATTTCAAAGTTGTTTACTGCAACTGTTGGTCTCAAAATCAGTGTTTGGTCACCTTGAACATTTGGACTCATAAAATATCGTATTGTCCTTTATTTATTTTGCCCATTGGCAGCTACTCACTATCTAAGAAGTGGATTTATTTCTTCTTTCCCTCCATTCATCTTGCTAGATTACTACTTCCTCCTTCTATGTACTATTTTCTCAAGCTATAAATCAAGTAGCACTAATAAAACTGTTTGTTTACTTACATTATGTCTTAATTGCATGCGATAGCACAAGTTCCTGCAAACCACAAATTCAATCAAAAATAAAGAAACAAAACTAAAAATAATGTCTAAATCAAACAACATAATTTTCTTAACAATATCAATTTTTGTAATCCTCGGTAACAATGTTAAGAACTTGAGGTGTGAAATTTGCAAGCGTATGGAATTATGCAAGTAATAAACAAAGATCATCCTATAAATATTGAAAAATTAAGTGTTGTTCTACTTAAAGTGTTTATTTCTCTAGACATTGAATTTGTTTTTAGACATAGAGATGAAAATAAGTGAAACAAATTAAAGCTAATATAAAATTCATAATCCATAAAATTCTAGGTTCTTAAACTCAATTCAACCTTTTCAATGATATGATTAATTTCTAAGTTTATTTTAACCATATTTCATTATGAAAGCATCTAATGAACCATAGATTTACCTCTCAGACAAACCTATATTTCACTGAATATAACTAGTACTTTATTTTATAGCTCTCGCTAATCCAGTGTTCATTATACTTAGTTTAAAACTCAACTTCTGAACGTTGTTAACTATCTAAGTGTCTCTCGACTAAATAGACAATTAATAGGCATTACTT
This sequence comes from Mallotus nudiflorus, assembly GCA_947683625.1. Classification (NCBI taxonomy): domain Eukaryota; kingdom Viridiplantae; phylum Streptophyta; class Magnoliopsida; order Malpighiales; family Euphorbiaceae; genus Mallotus; species Mallotus nudiflorus. The sequence continues at coordinate 246,302 of CANTUR010000300.1, forward strand.
TATCTCAATAAAACTTATCTCTCAATCAAGTCTCATTGTTTAGATTTGAACAAAGGATGGCCCATCTATTAAAGACATTAAGCAAAGCAATAGCCCATGAACTATGTTTATGAACTTATTTTTAATCCTAACGACTACATGGTTAAATTGATTTAAGAGCCCTAACTAGAAGTTCTAGCTATACATATTAAATAGAAGAGAAGATGATGAATAAAGAGAAAATGAAATAAGTAAAATTGAAATAACAAGCAAAATGAATAATAAAAACCCTTGGAATGGAAGCCTTCTGTTCTTAATCTTCAAACATCAATTATCCTTATTAAATGAAAAGAGCTAGAGAATTTCTAGTTTTAATTCTTAGAAAAATGATGTCAAACTAAATAAAATAGTAATTATTCTTTCTATGATGGCTCTGCACCTTCTTAAAACAAATATCCCAGTTGAAATTTTGAGCCATAACAGAAGATATAGCTATCCCTAAGAATCAGCCACTTTCAGAATTCAAATTTTGAATTTTGATTGTTGACACATGGCCATGCTCACCCTCCTCACATAGCCTTGTGTCCTTTACTCCTTCCTAGGCATGGCCATGCATAATAAGGTGCACAACTGTGTGTGTCTTCCTTAACCTAGGCATTACTATATGTGGTATTAAGCACAGCTGCATAACCTCTTTTCTCATCAAAACTTAATTTTTCATCAAGGACTTTATTTGCATTAACTTGCCAACCATGGACTTGACTTGTTCAATACCTTTAATCTCTCCAATTCATCCTAGAGATCAAAAGTACACAAAATAACACCTAATTAATTTAAAATTAAAACAAACTAAATAAAAGAATAAAAAGTAAATAAAAAACCTTATAAGTAACTAAAAATGCAATTAAATAATTCCTTATTCTACCCCACAGAGTATTCAAAATATGAAACTATTCACACTTATTAGGTACCGATCTATTAGATGCAGGTGGATCTTACCTATGAGTGTTTGGTTGGGTAGCTATATGTGCATATTCATTCTTAGTCTCTAATAGTTTAAATTATGTAATACTTTTTCATAATAATTTTGAAAATGCCTTAGAGGGGGGGTGAATAAGGCTAGTGAACAATAAATGGAAACTAAAAGAATTCTTTGTAAGAATTAAAAGAATGTTGAGAATAAAGAGTGAAGAATGAAGAACACAATGATTTAAGGAGTTCAAAATCAATAACAATCCTATGTCTCCACCTAACTTATCCTCAAGTTAGGATTTTCAATCACTCACAATTTTATTCATAAGATTGAGATTACATAAGAGTTTTATAGCTCACTCTTTTAACCTTACAACTTGAGTTTTCAAGGCTCTCTCAAAAACCAAATCCCAAGTGTTTCAATGAATAACACTTAAATAAATTCCTTTTAGAATAGAATCTCACTTCCCATTTTCTTAATCCTAGAAAATATAAGAACAAGAATATCTATTTTAACATTCACCAACTCTTACAAGAGTTACATAAATACAAAAATTGTTTCAAAGAGAATTTAAAAGCTTAATTGAATGCTTAAGAGAGAATGAATGATAAAAAAGTATCTTAAACCTTCAATTTAACTCTATGGAGTATTTATATAGATAAACACTAAAAAATATGGTTATTGGATGCATCAAACATGTCTTTAATATCTACAATTGATTTTTGAATCAATTTGGACTTTATTTATATTAAAACGCCGCTCATGTTAGTGAGGAGCAAGTTCTAGCTCGTGAGGAGCAAAATACTAGCAATTGTAATAAAAAAAATATCTATTTAGAGCTGTGAGGACTGCCCTTATAAGTTGCTCATGAGTGAATAGTGATCATGAGCGACATTGTCCATTTGCTCAATTTTTCTCTCACAATGCTTCTACTCATGAGCAGCACTGTCCATTTGCTTAATTTTTCTCTCATAAAGCTTTTGCTCATGATCAACTCATGAGGGGATCACTGTAAGTCCACAAAATGTCTCTTTTTGACACATAAAAGCTCTGAATACTTTAGGTATAAGATTTGGATATTATACTTCACTAAAATATAATATAATGATAGTATTTCATATTTCTGGACTTGAACTAATAATTTTGATACAAATAAGTCCCTACACACTTAAATGAAATTATTAGAGTCTAAATTATTTTTCAAAGTTCAAAATTAGGAGTTCGATAATGCAAATGGTCAATAATCTTCCCCTTTGTGGCTTTGACAACCAATTTGATAAAAATAAATAAATTGAGTGCGAGTGCCAAATAATTAATATGAATAAATATGTGTTTTATAAAATAGCTCCCCCTTTTAATTTAAATAGATGCAAAATGAGAAAATATTTTTCTCCCCCTTAATATATGCATAAATGGAAAAATAATTTTAATCAAAGCATAAAACATACCAAACAATCACAAAGGAGATAATTTTTGAAAAGATATGAATTGAAAAAAAATATATTTATCTCCTTTAACAAATATATTTCTTTATTTCTCCTCCTTTTTGGACATGGTGAGAAATATAAATTTAATATTTTATTCCCTATTTTGTTAAAAAAAAAACAACATAAAATTTAGTATGAGGAATAAAAAGAAGCATGGCCTAACATAACAAATGTGTTAAAAACATAAACAGATGATAACATGATTATTTTGAAAAAAATGTTATGCAATATGAAGGAAATAATTTCAAACATATATGCATGTAGTGCTACTAGAATTCATCATAAAAATAGTACATATGGCACTAAATTGAAATTTAACAAACTTAACTATCACATGATCATATAGAGCTTAGCTAGCTAACACATATGATCATGTGGCACTTAACATATTACAAACACTACATAACTTCTTCTCCCCCTTTAGCAAAGACAAAAAGAAAAGAGAGAGATATAAAGGGAAATAAATCTAAAGGAACAAAAAATTCTATAGGGAAATAAAAGATCATGAATAAAAATAATGAAAACAAAGATACACCAAATCTTTATAAAATTTTTGTTATATATAAACAAAGTAAGAAAAATAAGGCTTTTTATCACAAGGACAAAACTAGCCACACTTACATTGTTACTATGTATGCATAAACAAAATTATGGAAGAAAAAAAATTAAACCATTTTCTCCCCCTATTGAAAAATAGTAAAATAGAATAAGATTTGGATTAAAAAAATTGATATCAAGGACACACTCTCATATAGTGATGTCATTAATAGAAACACATCTTTGGTAAAAAAAAAATCTTCCTAAAAGAAATTAACTAAATACACATGCAAACTTAATTATTTCTCCCCTTTGTAAAAATGCAAAAAGAAATTTAAAAAGGATAAATTGCATTAAAGAAAAGGATAAAGTTATAATAATATTAAAATATCAATTGTAAAAAGAAAAATATAAGACATAGACTAGTATCTCAAGGCTTGAAAAGTTGAAAACAAACAGTAAATAAACCAAACATAAACTTAATGAAAGAAGAAAAAAAATCTAGTCTTGTAGAGGAGGAGGAGTCCAATTGCATTGTACGTTATAATGAGCATACAATTAATGAATATTATACTCCATGTGATCTATCCTATTCTCAAAATGATTAAGTCTTATGTCCACTTGATCAAACCTATTATTGAAGTTGGATTCAATAATGGAGAGATGATAAAAAAATCCACCAACCCAAGCAGGCTCATCATTAACACTTTACGAAGTGGAAGGTCCTCTTGTTCTTTTTATTTTAGATTGAGGAGAAGCATGCAATTAAGGGATTTCTTCTTTAATTTGGACACCTTCAAGTCGAAGAGTACCTATGTGCTCAATATCTTTTAAGTCTTATGCTAGCTCCTCATCAACATCTTCATTACCTACTTCGTCTTTCCAAATCCATGAATTTTTAAAAATCTTAAATTGGCTAGTGTTTCTCAAGAGGTAATCATTAAGTAAAGATAGAGGAATGGAAGGGATGTTGGTTAAATTGATCCCAAAGTGATGAGCAATTTTAGTGATAAAACCTCCTACACGTAAGGCACTACTAACACTATCACTAGCTAATTGAAACCTCTATTGATGCCATCTTCATAGTTCAACATCTATGCGTTCAATAAGACATCTAACAAGGAAAAGATCATAAAAGGAAATAGCTTTATTACTTAAGCCCCTAGCATGAATATAGTAGGTAATAAACCTATGCACATACCAAAGAGATTTTAAAGAAAAACTATATGCTTTTGTGTATCCCGCTTCAAATGGTTTTGCAGTAGGTTTAGCATGTTGAGTCCAAAAAGGGTTAGGAAGCCAATAAGAATTAAGAGAATCTAAAACCCCGTGTTTAAAATTAAAGATACCATTAAAATCTTAAGAGATAAGGAACCTATCTCTCCTACCTAATCTAAATCTCATGCTATTAATAGGATTTTATGCAGTGAAGTGGTGGATTCTTAAGCAATAGGAAGCAAGAAATTCATGGACTAAAGAGGGATAGGTAGGAAAAGCATTGAATGTAAAATCATATAAACCCGCATGGCCAAGTAAGGTCCTAACCTCATTGAAACAACCCATATTCTCTAAAATAGCTTGAGACATGTACTTAGAAGAAATAATTTTCCTTTCCCTAAATTGAGCAAGCCTTTCCTTAAATTGAGTTGAAGTGTAGGAGAGAGGAGGTTGCTTCTTATGTTGACATTGGTAGCTCTTTTAGAGGAGGAAGAGGCATCTTAACAAATCTTCTTCTTTGGAGCCATGATGATGAGATGGAAGAGGTAAGAGTAAAGAATTTTAAAGAAGAAAAATTTTGTTTTGAAAGAAGTTTTGATGTAAAGATAATGATATGAGGATTAAAAGAATAGTTTGAGGGGTTATATAGGCAAGAAGTAGGTTTAAAATAATTAAATAAAGTCCTAAAAGTACTCAAAAAATATAGGTTACCATTTAAAGAAGGAAAGAGTTAAAAAAAATATAATCCTAATAGAATTAGGTTTTGTTGCCTGTCAGACCGTTGCTCATGAGCGGTCTGCTCGTGGGCAGCTTTGGATAGATCAACCCGCAACAATCACGAGTTTAGTGGCTCATGACAGAAAGAGCTGGAAGGCCCTTAAATTTTTAAAATCTTTGCAATTAGGTCCTTAAAATCTTACAAATAGGTCCATTTGCACTAAATTAATAATCAAAACCAAACAAATCAAATCACACCTAAATTAAATACTTTGACAAATGTCATCATAAATTAATAAAATCAAGTTTGCTTGCTTTAAAAATAATTATTAAAAATAAATCATGCAAACAAGAAATCTATAAATTATGTTTGTGAAATAAATTTGCTTACTTAAATAATCAATAAATAAAATTCAATAATTAATTATTTAAATAGTAAATATTTTTTAGATTCACATAAAAAATAAATTTTATTAATAAATAATTATGATAGAGTATTAGACACCACAAATAAACTAAGAATATATGAATCATGACAAAGCAAGAATTTATGTGATGTTATTAAATCTGGAAAATAAATAGAAACTAAACATTAGTGAAAAGCATGATCACGCACGAATCTAATAATCAATTAAGCAAGTTATCAAGACAAGCTTAAACCATTAATCATACTAAGTTCATGCTTAATAAAATTTAACCTTTCCTCATAAAATGACTTGATAAAGATGTCTGCTAATTGATAATTAATATCAACAAATTTAAGAGAAATATCACCATTTTGCATATAATCAAGCAAGAAATGATGTTTAATGTCAATATGATTAGTTCTAAAATTCTAAATGGGATTCTTGTTAAGGTTAATAGCACTTGTATTATCACATTTAATTGGAATGTGATTAATATTAATGTCATAGTCCAATAGTTATTGTTTTTGCCATAAAACTTGTATGTAACAACAACTAGCCGCCACATATTTTGCTTCAATGATGGATAAGACAACTGAAACTTATTTCTTACTAAGCCAAGAAACTAAGCAATTACTTAAAATTGGACAAGTTTCGGAACTATTTTTTCTATTTAGTAAACTTCCAACAAAGTCCGCATCAGAATAACTAATTAAGTCAAAGGAAGACCTCCTAGAATACCAAAGTCCTAAATGCATTGTACCACAAAGATATTTGAAAACTCTTTTGATAGCATTCAAATGAGACTCTTTAGGACTTGACTAAAATCTTACACATAAGCAAGTAGCAAATATAATATCAGGTCTACTAACGATTAAATAAAGAAGGGATCTAATCATACCTCTAAATTACTTTTCATCAACTAGTTTACCATTCTCATCTTTGTTTCGTTTGGTGGTGGTACTTATAGGAGTCTTGCTTGATTTATCTCCATCCATACAAAACTTCTTAAGAATGTCCTTAGCGTATTTAGTTTGATTGATGAAAGTCCTATCTCTACATTGCTTGATTTAAAGTCTAAGGAAGAATTTGAGTTCTCATATCATACTCATCTTGAATTCTCCTTGCATTAACTTAGAAAATTGCTCACACAAGCAATGGTTAGTAGCACCAAAAATAATGTCATCAATATAAATTTGAACAATTAATGAATCATGGTTGGATTTCTTTATGAAAAGAGTTATTTAAACTCTTCATTTAGAAAACCCTTTTTCTAAAAGAAAGTTACTCAATCTTTCATACCAAGCTCTTGGAGCTTTTTTCAATCCATATAAAGCTTTTGAAAGTTTAAACACATGATTAGAAAAATCAAAACTTTCAAAACCCAAAGGTTGCTCAACATACACCTCCTCTTCAATGAAACCATTTAAAAATGCATTTTTAACATGCATTTGATAAAGTTTAAAATCCATGAATGATGCAAATTTAAGTAGTATTCTAATAACTTTTAACCTTGCAACCAGGGCAAAGGTTTCATCATAAACAATGCCTTCCTCTTGATTATAACCTTTAACTACTAATCTAGCTTTGTTCTCAATTATGACACCTTATTCATTCATCTTATTTCTGAACACCCATTTGGTGCCTATAACAGGATAATGTTTAGGTCAAGGAACCAAGGTGCAAACCTTGTTTCTCTCAAATTGATTTAACTCTTCTTGCATAGCAAATACCTAAAATTCATCACATAAAGCATCATCAATATTTTTGGGTTTAATTTGAGAGATGAAGGCTGGATTAATGATAGACTTAAGTTTAGATTTAGTAGTTACCCATTTTATAGTGTCACTTATGATAAGGTCTTGAGGATGAGCTTTCTTGAATTTCCAATCCTTTAGAAGTTCATCCTTCAAGGTAGGTTGAGATATATCCTCATTGTCTTCCTTACTTAGACCTTCAAGCTCTAAAGGCTTACTAGCATTTTCTTCTTAAGTATCCACAATCTTATTTTCACCTACAAGATCATTAACACTACAAACATCCTTTCTAGGATCAAGTGAGTTTGATTCATTAAATACAACATACATTGATTCTTCAACTACTAAAGTTCTCTTATTAAAGACTCTATATGCTTTGCTAGAAGTAAAATGGCCTAGGAAAATTCCTTCATCAGCTTTAGAATCAAATTTTCTAAGATTATTCTTAATGTTTAATGTAAAGCACTTGTATCAAAACACTCTTAGATATGCTATTTTGGGTTTTATATTGTTTTATAGCTCATAACAAGTTTTATTTAAAATTGTATGTCCTAACCTCTTATGACATGTCCATATATCATAGGAAATAGACATTAAGCATTTGATGTCTTTATTATCAATCTTAATTAAATCAATTACATAAACATTATCTACTCTTTCACCATTAAAAATTGTTTTGTCTTCATCAAGACTACTAACAAAGCAATTTCTAGGATAGAAAGTTACCTTATTTCCCATGTCACATAATTGACTTATACTTAGCAAATTATGTTTAAGACTGTCAACAAACAACACATGATGTATAGATAAGGATTACCAATTTCTCTAATGCCAATAATCTTTCCTTTTACATTGTCCTCGAATGTGACATGACCTCCATCTTTAGCATTAAGCTTGCTGAATCACTCCTTGTCTCCCATCATGTGCTTTGAACATTCACTATCGAGATACCACTTGCTTTTTATTCTTGTGGATTTTAAGCACACCTATAAAAAATAATTTAAGTGTTCTTTTGAACCTAAACCTTTTTTGGTCTAGGTTGGTTAGTTTCAAGATAATCCAAAGGAAGCAATTCATGTGTAGTCTTCTATAGAAGCACACATTGTTGGTGTAACCTTTGATCATGCAATATGAACATAAAACATTTTCAATTTTATTTCTATTAGGATGATATGTTTTCCTAATAAATGAAGTATGCCTTTAATGTTGTGGTAGTGCGTGTCTCTTATTATTTTGAGTCATAATATGAGGCATGCATAATAATGGCAATGTGTATTTTTATAGGTTTGTGTAACATATTTAGGTGCATTATGTTGTGAAACATGCTTATGAGTGTTGTGTCTAGTGTACATGTAAGCATGTTTAGGTTACGCTTTTCTAGCACGAGACTTACCCCTTTATGTCATATAGGATTGAGTCTTATGAGACTTCCCTTTAATATTTGACATATGAGACTTATTAGCTTTCAAACCTTGAGTCTCAATCGATTTAGAGGTAGAATAAATGGAATTGCATGATGCTTTAATAAATTTAATATGTGATAATGATTAAGATGAGGCCATTCCATTAGTATATCTAATTCCATAAGTATTTCCATGAAATTTTTAAGAGTCAAGTAAATTATCTAAACTCTCTTTTCCTCTTTGGAATTTTGATATGGAATTTTTTAGCTCAACTACCTCATTAAAAAGTTTATGATTTTCATCACTTGATTTCCTAAGTTACTCTTCCAAGGAATTAGAAGATTTTAAATCACTAGCAAGTTTATCATTTGATTTAACAAGACTAGAAAAATTCAATTTTTAACTTCTCAAATTCCTTAGTTAAACTATTTAACTCATGCTTATAATGCTTCTTTTTAGAAAGTAAAATTTTGTACTTAAGTAAGAGTTTGCTCATAATAAAGCTCTTAACATCATCATCATATTCATCATAAGCACAATACTCACCACAATAAGAGTTAAAAGTATATGGTACCTCTTTTTCATCTTCAAGAGCCATAAAGCAAAAATTGACCACTTTTTATTGTTCCTCTTCCTTTTGGAATTCGGAAGAGTCATCATCCCAAGTAGCTTTGAAGGCCTTCTTCCTATCCTTTGCTTCCTTATTCTTGAATTTGAGTTTAGGGCACTCACTTCTAATATGTCCCGATTTCTTACATTCATAGCAAGTAACCTTTAGTTTCCTTCTTTCCTTCTCCCTTATATTTCTTGTTGAAGTCTCTTATTCTTGAGAAATTTTTCTTTTTTAAGAACTTTTTGAAATTTCGAGTGAGCATGAAAATATTACCATCTCCATCACTAGAATCTTTAATGCGTTCCTCTTTACCATCTTCTTCAAGAGCTTTTAGTGATATGCTCTTTTTCTTTTCTTCCTTTTCTTCACCTCTTTGCTTAATTGTAAGCTCATGTGTTAGGAGCTTTCCAATAAGCATATTGATTAGAAGGGAGAGAGGTCTTGAGATTCCTCAATTGAAGTGATTCGAGATTCCTAATCCTTTTTAGGTAAGATTTTTAGTATCTTTTTATTCACATTTTCCTTAGAGAAATGTTTTCCAAGTTTCTTAAGGGTAGTGAGGAGACCATTAACAGGATTTTTCATCTCCATGATTGAAACTTGAGGTTTCATTTTGAAGAGTTCATATTTATACATGTGAAGTTAAACCTTCTTGCTTTTAACTTGCACGTTGCCTTTATAATGGTTTTCCAAGGTCTCCCATATTTTCTTAGCTGAATTGTAATGTTGAAGCTTGTCTCCTTCTTCTCATGTCAAAGAAAAGAGTAGAGAGATCATAGCATTTTATTCTTGTAGTTTTCTTCCTTTTGATTATTACTCCAATTACTTCTTGAAAGAGTAGTTTGAACATCATCAATGGTAGTTTTTGGTGGTTGCCAACCTTTGAGAATAACTTCCCAAAGTCTAATGGAATCACAATCTAAATATAGCTCCATTTTGAATTTCTAATGAGGATAGTCATTACCATCAAAGAATGGTTTAAGTGAAGACATATTTTAAGATTCACTCCCCATAATCTTATATTCTAGAAATTAAGTTCCTAGAATTCAAGCTTTAATACCAAATGAAAATTCCTTAGAGGGGGGTGAATAAGGCTAATGAATAATAAATGGAAATTAAAAGAATTCTTTGCAAGAATTGAAAGAATGTTGAGAAGGAAGAATGAAGAATACAATGATTTGAGGAGTTTGGATTCAACAACAATCCTACATCTCCATCTAACTTATCCCCAAGTTAGGATTTTCAATCACCCAGATTGAGATTACACAAGAGTTTTATGGCTCACTCTTACAACCTTACAACTTGAGTTTTCAAAGTTCTCTCAAAAACCAAATCTCAAGTGTTTTAATAGACAACACTTAAACCAATTCCTTTTAGAATACAATCTCACTTCTCATTTTATTAATCCTAGAAAATAGAAGAATAAGAATTTCTATTCTAATACTCACCAACTCTCATAAGAGTTACACAAATACAAAAATTGTTTAAGAGAGAATATAAGAGCTTAGTTGAATGCTTAAGAGAGAATGAATAATAAATAAGTTTCTTAAACCTTTAATTAAACTCTATGGAGTGTTTATATAGATAAACACTAAAAAATATGGCTATTGGATGTATCAAACATGTCTCCAACATTTAAAATTGATTTTTGAATCAATTTGGACTTATTTTTATAAGAACACCGCTCACAGTCGTAAGGAGCAAGTTCTACCTTATGAGGAGTGAAATACTAGCTAATGTATTAAACAAATGTCCATTTAGAGTTGTTAAGACTACCCTCATGAGCTACTCAAGAGTGAATAGTGCTTATGAGTGACATTGTCCCTTTGCTTAATTTTTCTCTCATAAAGCTTATGCTCGTGATCAGCTCATGAGGGTATCATTATAAGTCTAAAAAATGTCTCTTTTTAACACATAAAAGCTCATGACACTTTAGGTATAAGATTTGTATATCATACTTCACTAAAAATATAGTATAATGACAATATTTTGTATTTCCAGACTTGAATTAATAAGTTTGATACAAATAAGTTCCTACACACTTAAATGCAATTATTAGAGTATAAATTATTTATCAAAGTCTAAAATTAGGAGTTTGATCATGCAAATGGTCAAAAAATTTCTTTTCATTTTTGAACATGTAGGCTGATGCTTTTGACCATATATCTTTGACTCGAGATGTAGCTCAGTCCACTTGACTAGCTAGTAGTGCTTAATTTATATTTAATGATGATAGATGTAGAATTAGTGATGATATGCCATGAACACGACATGCAATAGCACATATTCCACTCCTATAACACTTACAGAATGTTGGAGCTATTGATGAGTAGATTATTAGACATCATTAGCATCGCGCATGATGATCTAGTCCAACTAATATACCTCATTCAGCCCCAACTTCCATTTTTCCTATTCCTCCTCCTGTCTCTTTTTATACTCAAATGTTATCTTCATCATCTTTTGATGAAATTAACCTCTCAGCTATATTTATTAATGTTACTGCTCCTTTTTCATCCTTTTTCAATCCCACTAGTCAATTTTGCTCTTTTTATCCATCTGCTCCATCTTCATCCTCTTTCATTCCTTCCCTTCAGTTTTCATTTTCTCATCCACTCGGTCCTTTTGCATCTGCTTTCATTCCTTCCCCTCAATTTTCATTTTCATATCCACCCATATCATCTTCCTTAATTTTACCACCAGAGTTGACTCCTATCCAATTTCTATTTTCTTATCCTTCTAGTCCCTTTCCCTCGCCTCATCATATGATGCCAACTTCTGATGCCATATCAAATTTCCTTTCTAGGTTTAACACTCCACTTTATGCACCATAGGCACTACTATTACATTTTACACTTACAACAGCACCATCACAGTTTGCACCACCTACATGCCTAAATCTGTTTGCACCTCATGACTTTGCTCCTGCTGATGAGGATGATAATGATGATGATGATGACAACAATGATGGTAATAAAGATGATTATGACGTTGTTGGTGCTTCTCTTGTTGGTGGAGGTACATCTTGTTTTTCATAGTTTATTGACATGAGCTTTGGTTGAATTGCTCAGCAACGTAACTTGCTTTTATGGTCAAAAGTGTAAAAAAAGAAGCATTGTCAATCTTAATTTATTTTTATTTTCTGTTTAATTTTTATTACTACTGTTGTAATAATAATGATTTTTGTTATTACATACCTTCTTCATTAATTATATTTTTATTAACTTATATAATTATTAAATTTAATAAGTATGCTATTAATTAAATTCATCATTTTATTATTCCATTATTTTTTTCAATATATACAATATATTGTTTATTAATATTATACAATATATATTTTTTTTTACTACTATATATTAGAATTGCCAACACAATTCTTTTCAATATATAACAACATAAAAAAAAATTAACAATATTTAGTCCAATTATTAGCATGAAACATTAATTATTAACAATATATTAACTAATTATTAGCTTATCACTTGCATGATTACAATTCAAATGACTTGCATGAAATTCATGCATTAACCAATTGCATGAAGATTAGAGCATTTTTATTGGCCAATATATTGCATTAACCAATTGCCATTAAATTTGGTGCATTTTTAGTCCAAAAAAGTTGTTATAAACTTGTGTAAATAATAAATCAAGTACCATCTTAGTAAATTTGAAAACCATCCTAAATTTGGAATAAGTTTAAAAACCACCCTAAATTGTGAAAAAATTTTCTTTTTTATCCTAAATTGGTAAAAAGCCCTGAAATAACAATTAAAATTAAAATACCAGAAAAACAAATTAAAAATTGAAACTAATTTAAAATAAAATGTTAAATTATGTGACCATTACTACAATTAACCTACTTGCATGAGCTGGCCATCTCCAACCCAAAACACAAATTTGGTGCAAGTTTTGCACCAAATTTGTGTATGTAAAATAATTTCATTTCCAACTCATAACATTAATTTTCACACCGAAATGAATATTCTTTGTATATTATTTTATATTTCTTATTATTTATTACTTTTTTACTTTTTATTATCTTTATAAATTACACCCATACTTTTTATTTGTTACATACTCATTCAATTTAAATATTTTTAATATTTATTTATAAATATTTTATAATTAAATATTATATTTATTTTAATCAAAATTTAGTTTAATAATGATTTATCTTAATTCAAATTGAATATAAGATAAGATAAAAAAAAAATTAATCCAATGGTTGAGATGAAGATAAAATCCATCCAATGGTCTATTTTATTCATCCAAATTTATTTTATGTTTTTATTTTTATCTCCATTTTAGTATATAAATACGACCCATCCTTTTTCATACATACCAACTCATTCTGCATTTCTATATACACCTCTCATATTTTATCACTTGTAAAATCCTCTTAATACCAGCTTTAAAACCAAAAAATGGCCTTTAGAGCTTCTGGATATAGTGTTCAAAGAAGACATTCTCTTATGTCAAGTGTATATGAAAATTTTTCAAGATCTAATTATGGGTGTACATCAGTCTTATGATTATTTTTGGTCTCGAGTTGAAAAAAAATATAACAGTGCAAAGGATTAGAGTTGGGACTGTCGCAATAAAATATTTCTCCATTGTCAAATTCAAACAATAGAGAAAGCAGTAAGAAAATTAAATGCATGTGCAAGACAAGTTGAAAGTTTAAATCCTAGTGGTGCCTCTGAAATAGATATTGTGAATATTTATTTATTTATTCTTTTTTCTACAACAACAACAACATCAACAACAACAACAATAACAATAATAATAATAATAATAATAATAATATTAATAATATTAATAATAATAATAATAATAATAATAATAATATTATTATTATTATTATTATTATTATTATTTATGTTTTCAATGTAAATTTGTAGTTAAATAGTGCAAGAATATTAATTATGCAAGATGCTAATTATAAAAGAGGTTTTAAATTTGATCATGTGTGAAATATTATGAAGGATTTCGAGAAGTTTAAAGATCATGTTAGTACTAAAAGAGAAAAATCTTGGACGAAAAATTTGAATTACGTTTCATCATAATCAAATAATCCTACTCCTAATTCTCTTGTACTTGAATGTCCTAATTTGTCATCATTTTCTCTTAATTTAGATGACACCAATGTAGGTGGTTCATCATATGACTACCCTATTGGTACTAAAAAAGCAAAGTTAAAGAGAAAAACTGATGACCAGACTTCAATGGTCATAAACACTCTGAAAGAAGAAAATGAAAAGCTGAGAGAGATTATTTAGAAAAGCGGTTCATATAGATTAGAAGAATATAAGGGGAATACAATAGTGTAGAAGTTTAAAGAAGAAAATAAATTTTTTATTTTGGGACTTGAATACTATCGTGAATCCAAATATGCATGCATTTTATTGAAGCTGAACAAGCATATATTACGCAAAAGAAATTTGCATTGCATCAACCACCGCCTTCTACTTCTAATGAATTTAATTTTTATTTTGATAATATTGTTGGATCTGGAACTAGATTATCAGATTATTAAAATATTTGATATTTATGTAATATTTTTAATATTTATGTAATGTTGACTAATGTTTGTAATATTTATTCAATTATTCTATATTCATGTGAATATAATTAATAATATATGTAATTTATATAAATAATTATGTAAATTTTTAAAAAATAAATAATAATATATTAAATTAATTTTTTATTTTGTTAATTAAAAAGTAAAAAATATAATATAAAAGTATAGGACTATTATGTAATTATAAAGCAAATAAAATAATATTAATCAAAATTGATCTAAAATATTAGAAATGTAAAAGTATATGACTATTATATTTTTTAAAAAAAAAAAAGAATAATGTTTGCTGCGGTTAACAGCGCCTATCAAATTTTGCTGGGATACTATTCATTCTAGCAAATTTGCTGCCCAAAAGAGAGTGGGTTGGGATCATCTCCAACCTCTAAATAGTAATTATAGCATATGTGGTTGGAGATAGTCTAAAAATACTTGCAGGACATTAAATTCAATGAAAAATATCAGCTAACATTTTACTTGAATTAAAAATTAAAATTAAAATATCAGAAAAAATACAATAAAAATTAGAAATTATTATAAAATAAATATAAAATTAGCTGAGCATTAATGTTATTAACCCACTTGCATAAATTAAGCAGGCTCTTGGAGTTGGAGGACATTAAATTCAATTAAAATTATCAGATAATAACTTTTTACTTCAAATAAAAGTTTAAACACTAGAAATATATATTAAAACTTAAAATTAATTTAAAATAAAATACAAAATTAGGTGGCCATTAATGCAATAAACCCCCATGAATAAGTTAAAAAGAACTCGTGGAGGACATTTTCGTTCCAATTCTTTTTTTTTTTCTCTGGGGAATTTATATTAGATTATAATATCAGAATAAAGGATTCGTGAGGGAGTGGATAATTGTTTTAAAAAAAATTATAAGATAAAAAATTAAATTTTACCATTATTTATTTATAAATTCAATTTTATATAATTTAAAAAATATATTTTATATTATACGGCTCATTAATATTAAATTATTTTTTATAAATCATACATTTTTTAAAAAAAAATTGCATTAGTCATATTATTTTATAAATACTATTTTCAATAAAATTAAGAGACATTTGTCAAAAATATCTAATTTTTAGATTTTTTTTACTAAAATGTAACTAATTTTTATTTTATTATATTTTTATCTCAGCCCTTTTTCTTTCTTGTAATTTTTTAATTTTTTATTTTCTTTTTTACTCTCTTTTATTTTCTTCCTTTCCCTTCTTTTTTTCTTTTTCTTTTTTCTTTTTTTCCTTTTTATTTTTTATCCCTTTTTTTATTTCTTTTTTATTTATTTTTATTCTCCTTATTATTTTTTTCTAGTTCATGAAAGAGATGAGTGCATGAAAGAGATGAGGGAGCAAGGAAAAAAAAAAGGTGAATTGTTATTGTAAGAAAGGATGGATATGTTATTGTCAATAAAACAAAAGCTCGTCAATAAACAGAAGTCTTCATTAAAACAAAAGCAAGTCAGTATATTGTTGTCATTAAAACCCATCTGACGGTTACAATGTCCTACATTAATCCTACGGTTGACTTTCCTCCTTGCTCCCCTCACTGTGTGATAGATTTCGAGCCTTAAAAGTAAACTCATTAAGGCCTCATTGAGTATTAGCTTTTGGAGTTGAATTAGGCACTGCAGCTTATCAACTTCAGAACTGGCAGGTGCAGTATTTCTGATCATTGTGACAAATATTGATGGCTGTTGGAGTGTGGAGGGAAAGAATGTGATACTGCAACAAGGTTTCATGGTTGTTGAGAAAGAGTCAGTAACAAAGGACAGGATTGAAAATGTAAAATGAAATATTTATTGGGATTCTATAGCGATCAATATCTGGAGAAAGGATTGAAACATATAACAAACAACGTTGTAATATTACAGAGCACTTGCAGGAAATGAAACATATAAAAGACAACCGCTTTTACATTTCCTAATAAAATTCTCCTTGCAAGAAAATTCTATAGCAATAGAATATTTATGATACAAATTATACTGTAATGAAAATATTATATCAGAAACGTAAAATATATAAAATATATTTTAAATTGATAAAAGCGTATACTAAAATTTTGAATATTAATATTTCAAGTGTAAATTAGAATTTTCAAATATTTAAATATTATTCGAAATATAAATAGTTGAATAATTGTGTCAAATATATAACTATTATCAAATTTATTTTTCGTTCAGAAATATTTAAATATCATTAGATATATAAATAGTTGAATGATTGTATCAAATATATAACTATTATCATTCAGAAATATTTAAATATCATTAAATATACAAATAGTTGAATAATTGTTTCATTTACTGCAAATAAATTAAAAATATATAAAAAATAAATAAAAATTATATGGCAAATAATCCAAAAGTATATAAAAAATATTTTAAATTTCATGTCTTTAAAATTTATATTCTAATAATAATGAATAAAACCATAAATATAGATGGCACGTGGTTACCTATAATAAAATAATTAATAATAACTAGTCAATAACTCGCGCATAGCGTAAATTATTATAAAAAATAATATTAATGAAAATTAATATAACATAATATAATATAAATAAAATATTGATATAGTTGCAGTTATTGATAGTTCCAAAAAGATTTAGTAGATCATATATTACTTAAGGATGAATTTCAGCACAATATTTCCATAACAATAATTCATGAAAGTCCCATGCCAACATAATGTTGTACATTCATTGAACTAAAAATAAATATTTTTCATAAATTTAATTCATCATATATTAAAAAGATTCTTCCATAAATGTTTGTCATTGAACATGCTTGAATTGAATCTAAGCTTTTTATTTAGAAAATTAATAAAATAAATGATTGTGAAATATAAAAATAAAAGTAAGCGTACCACATCTTTCAATAGCTCCACTTTATTTGTGTCCCTTGCAAAATTGTGTAACATCAATGATTGTTTTTATAACCTACAGTATAATAAAAATGAAATAAGTCATCGAAACAATATATAATTTGAATAGAAATTTATATTTTTTTATTTGTAGACTACATAAAGCAAAAGTATTGAAGCGTGTAATTACATTCAAGGAAACATGTAAAATATGAAATTTTATATAAGCAATTTTATGGGAAGTGAACTTGTTAAACAATTTTTGAATAGAGTTCTTGGAAATAAAACTCTATAAAAATAATAATATGCTCTAAATAATAAATAAAAAATTTATATGAAACTTACATTCAATTATTGAAGGATATTGTAAATTTTTTAAGATTTAATTGCGAAATTGACAAAAATGTAATTGGAATGTGAGGTATTAATCATATATTTTTATATTTGAAAATGGAAATATTTAGTAGTTTTGAGATTTTGAACAGAGGAAGGAATTGTGAAGGGGAAGGGTGAGGAAATAAAAAATAGAAAAGAAAGCTACTTTGATACTGCACTATTAATTTTCTTTTAATTGAAAGGACACTTCGTTTCTTCTTTTTTTTTTTTTTAAATTGAAACGGGACTTTGAATAGTTTTTTTTTTTTTTTGGTTGTGTGTGTGTTAGTTTACATCAAACTGTTTTTTTAGTGAAACGTTACTTTATAAGAGAAATGATACTTTCGATTTTTAAAATTAAATGGCACTTTTTTTTAAAGGGAAGTATTTAATTAAAACAAAATAACTATTAAAGCAATATAAAAAAATCTATTATTATCAAGTGTCATAACTTGGTGTAAAGAGACATTGTGCTTCTTCTTTTAATATATATATATATATATATATATGATGATAATACATTCAACCAAAGAAAGGGAAAAACATAATGAGATTATTAACAAATTGTTTCATATATGCAAAATAAATAAAAAATAAATAAATAAATATTTCAAGTTTCATACTTTTCAGAATTTGTATTTCAATTACTTTAAAATTTTTAAAAATGAAATTATCACTTCATTTTCTATTGTATTGAATACCCTGAAATTATGTATATATGATTTTGTTAATTTAGAATACTTTACGTTTATTTTGCATTTTTAATACAATAATTTTGTATATGTTTTTTGTCAATTCAGAATATTTTTCGTATAATAATAATAATAATAATAATAATAATCAAAGATAATGAAAAATATAATGAGCTGAATAAAAGTGTCAGAAATTGTTTCATATATAGAAAATAAACTAAAAATGTACAAAAATAAACAAAAAATATTCAAACTTGAATTGAATTTTTTTTAAAAAAAAGTCACCGTAATTTTGATAATTTGTGTTAAAAAAAATAGTGCAGTTATTCTTTACCTATTAATAATTAAAGGAGTCTGTCATACCTTAAATTTGACTATCCCTAAAAAGGTCTGATGATGAAACGAATTTTCGAGATGACTAAAGTCTGCTCGTTCGTAATACCTTTAAAGTGTGCAACCTTAAAACACCCAACTGACCCTACCAGTGTGCAAAATTGATCACCGGGTCAATAAGTTGTGCTCTGACTTTGCGAAATACGAATTATCATAACAATGAGAGTTTTATTTCAAAAAAATTCATCTCAAAATACTCAGCTCATCAGGCTGGTGCGTATTTCGTTAGACCAGGACCCAACTTCGTGAAAAAATAGAAATCGATTTTGATAAAACGAACTTCAAAAACACATCCGAAAGGCCCCAAAACCTTTGGAAGTGGTCCCAGAATGGTCCAACACAACCCGGGTATCAGCGCGTATCGCTCAGAAGTGCACTTAAACACCCCTAGGTGTCACGTACTAAAATCAAAGTAGAATTTGGCAAAATGGACTCCGAAAACGTGTCTAGAAGGCCCAAAACCCCTAAAAATCAACCCTAGAACAACATGCATATAACCCAGGAAGAACACATAGAGCATAAAAGTGCGCGTGAAAAAGCGCACAGGAGCGCGTGGCCACTCACCAAGTGTGTGACCACGCGCACACTATGTGTGGTCACACGCACTTAGCGTGGCCACACACAAAAATTCACTTACACGCACATGACCACTCTTATACCACCTCATTCTACACTTTTTTTTTCTATAAATAAACCCCTCTACACCCCATTTTAGACGGGGAAGCAAATGAAGACACACACACACACACTCAAGAGTCAGTCCGATCAAAGGCATGAGAAACCCTTTCCTATATAGTTTTTGCTCTCCCATAGCCTTTCCTTTAGGTTTTTAGATCCCTTTTTCCATCAAACCTAACCTCATCTTTGTCAAAGCACACTTTAAAGGTATATAGTTTAGCATCATTCAATTGTCATTTTAAACCTCTCGATGAGAAAATTTTAATAATCTCTCAAAGCTAAAGCTTTAAAGTTCACACAAGCTAAGTCGAGTTTGAGGACCACACAATCATTTTAGCACATTTACTTTACTGCTCTACATTTTATTTTACTGTCACCAACATTTGGAAATGTTATTGTGCTTGTGTGATGAGATTGACAATCTTGCATGCTACGTGAATAATATATGCATTATTATGCTAATTTTACATCATCACTTTGCATCCTCTATTTCCGAAATTATGAAATCACATCGTAAATATCAATAATGTAAAAAGTTCATGCCCTATAATAAAGTCATCATGCTCTTGGTCCAGTGATGACCTCATGCATCCTTTATATTATCATCATTCATCATCATAGTATAAATAATCATTGCAAGCATGATCATCCTATCATTCATTAAATAAGCTATGTAAATGATCATGTTATCCTTGTAGATCAGTCATATTAGATTTACTTTACCATAATTTTTTTCTTTTTATATGTATTTTATCAAAAAAGCGATGTAATAAAATTCTCAGCTTTATTATCTTATATTTGTTTTTGTACTGTGTGAATGCTATATAAACTATCATCACCGAAACTAGGGTGTTACGATAGCTATATATCGAATATCGTATAATGAGAAATAGTCAAAAAGTAAATGCAATGTCCTAAACCCAAAAATTTTCTGCTAGGGACAATACTCATTGAGTGACTCGATGTCCCTTTCTTTTCCTGATTTTCTAAAAATCGAGTGGTGACTCCATAAAATCAAAAGCATCTCGTCCCCCCGAGACCAATCACTTATCCCTATTCGGTAAAATTGTCATGTCCCTCGAAAATAAAAACACCAACAAAGATAAAAAAGAAGAATGCATAATCAATCAAGGTCGTTCACAGTGGCAACTCCACTGGGGACTTCTAAGTAAGAAAGATCAACTTGAAAATGACTATTTCTCATTATGCGATACTCAATCGTATAGAGCCCTTTACCACTACATTTGCACTACATATCACATGTGCATTACTTGTCCCTAAAAGCCTCAATAATACTAAATGACATCGCCACCACAATTCCACTCGAGTCATAGGGCGACAAAGATACGGTATTATCACCTTTAGTCTTTACTCATGCATTCACCAAACTCAATTAACTAGAGTTTGTAACCCAAGTCCTTAAGGGGGGCGACCAAGTTATCAAAAGAATACTAAACCCTAGTCATATAGGGGCATTCTCGCTAAAGGAACCCTTTGCCTTTCACCCTAACTCAGCTCATATAGATAAACCAGTAGTAACATCCACTAGGATTCTGCCCAGATATACATGCTACCCTTGTCCTAACGCTGTCCATTTGACCTGATACTCATAAATGACATGACCCTCCTAGTGTCTATCATCGAATGATGTCGTAATGTCAGTTTTTATAGAAAAATTATGCTTAGGACCACATGATTCTTATATACTTTGTGTGAGCTTGAAGCATGAGGAATGATGAGAATCATGTACCTCAACTTGAATAATCTATGCGAATTAACAAATAATGACATCCCTCAATGACGGAACCTATGAGATGTCGTCCATTTATGGGTTGGGAACCCAAGTAGATTATGGACCTTTATGTTGGCAAAATCAAACTGTGAACTATCAAATGATACTTTCATGACTCACAGTAAGCATATCGAATATCAATGTAGGGGTAAAAATTAAGACTCCCTTTGATTGACCTTGGTCCTATGCATATAGGCTTTGGACATCATTTAAAGCCCAACAATTGACCCTCACATTGACATTATGTGATTACCTTAAGCACATTTAAGTATCATTCCTCATTTTACCCTTTGGTTCTAACCAATATAAATCAAAACAACCTAGTTCTGAGAGAGGAACCATAGTTCCCTAATGACTATAGGTTCAAAACCCACTTGGGAAAGAGACTGAATGACCTCATGGAGAAATAAATTCGGAAGTGAGAGCTTGCTTGTGATTGGTTTGTTCACTGTGCAGGAAAACTAACAAGCTTTAATCATGCATACATCATATACATATAGATAGCACATACTAACTACTGTTTCTTATAGGAATAATCATTTTTCCATTATAAGATGTCTTGCATCCACTCCATGCATATATGCTCACCCTTTTCTTTTGCAGGCACACATCATGCATCATTCATTTAGCTAACCCTAATATATGTAAAGGAATACTACATTCAAACATGAGTGACAAAGAAGATACCTCTTGTCAACAATTCAAAGACAAACTAAAAGAGGGGATCCAAAAGTTTCTCGTTGATGGCATTATAGCTGAAATCCTCGAAGCCCAAATCAAAGCCAAAAGTGCCCGAGACAGGAATAGCACACCATTAAATGAAGCATCTGCATCTATTAACTCGAGGGTAGACAAGGCAAAGGGAATTGCCCGTACTCCAGTTCAAGCTGATGATGACAATAACTACTACCAAGATCTCTGGAATGCACCAAAAGCTGCAAAAATTGCTGACATGACGAGGCCTAAATCATCAAGGGAGGTTAAACTATTGGCTAATAGGATGGCTCAATTGGAATTCACCTTTAAAGACAAGGGAACTCATGGCTCTAAAAGCTTTACCGACCTGACACTGTTTAAAGATGAGCTGCTTCTAAATGATTTTAAGCTACCAAAATTTGCTAAGTTTGACAGAACAGGAGATCTGAGGGTCCATCTAAAGCAGTATGCTACCTTCATGGTTGCCACAAAGCTTACAAAATCACATATTGTTCAATTCTTCTTCACATCACTAGAGGAAGGACCGAGGGCATGGTTCTTAGACCTTGAAGATGAAATAAAAAATGATTGGCTACTGCTAACTCAAAAGTTTATTAAGTAATATGAATACAACACTCAGTTAGACATCACTCAAAGGGACCTTGAGACCACAAGGTAGAAACTCGATGAAGCTTTCTCTGATTATATCACCAGATGGCAGGGAAAGGCAATCAATATGAGAAATTGTACTACTAAGGATGAACAAATGGAGCTGATAATCAAAGGGGCACTACCACACTTTAGAAAATAGATGGTCTTTGCTCATTATCCTTACTTCAAAGCTCTCCATCAGGCTAAGATTAGAATTAAGGATGAGGAACCTCAGTAAGCCAGAAACACTTTTTGCCGCAATACCTAATCAAACACCCAAAACACCTTCAGCCGAATCGCAGAAATAAACATGATCCAACCCAACGCCCACAGCTTACCATCTATCAATGCCATCAGACCACTAAGAAAATTCTCAAACTTTAACCTCCCACTATCCAAAGTATTCCAAAGTATAATTGTGGAAGGTGATAAATTCTAATCATTAAGTTTATCATAGTATTGCAACTATTGGGGAGCTTGGGTTATGAATCTATTAATTTCCATCAGTTTGTTTTCTTTTAATGTTAATGATGGGAGAAACTTGGGCTATGAAGTGAACACCGAATAAAACTCATGAAAATCTATGGAATGCCATGAATTAAATCATGTATTAATCTCATGTAGATTATAGGGTTTTAATTTTATTTTGTTAACTTTAATTATTATTCTATGTTTGTTTTATTTATTTGGTTTCTTGGGTTTGTATATAATTTAGTTTTAATTCATATAGGAAATGTAATAGTCCCAATAGTGGAATTATAGTTAAAATTTACTTTTCTACACTTTTTAAAATAAACTAGTAAATCAAGTTCAATTTGGTAAACTCTAATTAAAATCAATGATAGCATCAGTTAAATTAGGTTGCATGTAAAATATTAGATTAGGAACGCATTGAATTAGGTTTTTTTAAAATATGTTATTGTTTGGGCTTTATTTGTTTTATATTTCATTTTGGGCTCAAAAGCCTCCTTTTAGGTTAATTCACATAATAGCCCATTAAAATTAATTTAGTTTTAATTCAACCTTAAAATAAATTTAGGCCATTTAAATTAATTTAAATTTAGATCCATTTTAAAATTAAAATTAATTTAGACATAGTTCAACCCATTAAAGTTAGCCTATTTTTAAAATTAATAGATATAAGATCATTTTAACACTAAAATAAATTTAAAACTAGATCCATTAATCTAAATAATTCCAATTCAATTCCCTTAAAATCAATAGACTTAGGATCATTTTTTTTAGAATTAAAATTAATAGATTTAGCCTCATTAATTAAATTAAAATGTAGACCCACTTTTAGTTTTCAATTCATTTATAAATAAAAACATGTAGAAATTAGCTAACTTTAATAAAATTAATGTAGATTAGAATAATTTAAAGACATCTCACCTTTCATGAATGCAATGTTTATGTGTCTTTTCATTTACTAGTTCCCTTAAAGTGATTGTAAAATAAAAATTTATATGAAATTGCATGTAAATATAGAATATAATAATAATTCATAACTTAATTCTAAATGAACACGAGATTAAAAAGAAATTAGTATTCTATACATATAATTATCTTGGTATAGTATTAGTTTTTTTTTAGGGAATCGAGTTACCAAAACCTTTAATTTATCTCAATTATTACCTTTGGTAGCACCTCTTTATCTCGACACTATATATTTATGATATAGTTAGTATATTTTTTAGAGTCCTAAACTCAAATAGTATCGTTGTTGCTAAAATTTTAAATGCGTGCTAAACATTACCGTTTACACCACTGCCCTCTCACTAGTTTTTGTTTTTGCGTCCTTTGCTTTGTGTTCATCCAGTTCTGGGCATTGGCCTTCGAGGGGGTATCGAGAGATAGTTATCATCCATTATTCAGTTCATTTAGTACTTATCACTCATGCTGTAGTTTTCTAATCTTATCATATTGTTGTAAGTGTTTTCTTTTTATTCTATTTTAAAAGCTTTGTAACCAAGAGGAATGACATATTGAAAATATACCAAAAACCTACTTCCATTCAAGTACTACCACCACAAATAAACAATCCTCCACCAATGACCGCCACACTAGAGGGTCTGGCCGTACCCGCTGCTAGTATTCTAAAAAAGCTTTTATTATTATTATTATTATAAAAGAAAGCTTTAAACCCCATGAAAATGTCAATTTTAAATCCCACACTACATAACCCTCATCAAAACACTAAATGCATTACTTAAGATGTGCATGCAATCCAAACCTATTTTCCAAATCAAAAAATTGTAACAAGAAAAAAAAAATTGACAAGTATCTGATTCAATTAATAAACTTGTACCTTTTATAGGTAGCTTGAATCTCGTATTATATGAATCTTCTCTTGTTGTTGTTGATGTTTGTCATTAATCGCAATGAGAGAACAAAGTACTTGGTACGTATATAAATAAGAGAAAATCCAGTGTACTTGGTGGAGGCAAAGGCAGAGGCAAAAGTGAAAGCAGCCAAGAAGAGTCAGTTGCACAATCTCTTGAGGATGGGAAGAGAAAATCTGGAGAAGGTGAAAGAGGAGTGGCGGAGTACGGAGGAAAAGAAATAATAAAAAAATGGATACATAAGTAATAAACAAAAATGATGAAAGAGAAGGTTGCGAAAGACCAATAGGTCAAAAGAGATTTTAATAAATTCTGGGATATGCAAAGGAAAATATTAATAATTGAGTTCATATATTGGTAATGGTGGCAGTAGGGACACATAATATCAACTCCTTAAAAAAAAAAAAGAATTATAATTGAATCATAATTTTCTTTTTTTAACATATAATTGAATATTAATTGCTGCCAATTTCTTTAGAAATTAACCATTTAATGTACAGTAGCTACATTAAAATAATAGGTTCGGTAGAACAAAGCCTTATGAGTCAAACATACACCAACTCCTTCCTTGTTTTGTCGTGTAGTATTTCTTGCCTACTTACATGAAGGCTGACAAATCATTCAACTAATCAAATGATATACTTCATCCGTTTTTAAAGCTTTAAAATTTTAAAATTTTTTACTAATCCGTATCATGTAATTATATCTCTAGTGATGGGCTATTAGTGTTGTTATTACCGTTTTACTATTCAACTAATAATAATAATAATAATAAAGATTGTGATAGATGTTGTTAGCCATTACGTTAATGGTTAAACAAAAATATATTTTTTAAAATTATAGTTTTATTTTTATTTGGTGATAAAGAAAGCAATTCATCTGAGAAAAGAAATATATTTGTCGTTTACAGCGGAGAGCATATTGCTATGGGCACACTAAACATTTTTCTAATGATAATAAATTACCTATTGAGTGGAAGTTTCCACTCTCTTGTGCATGAATCCGCAAGTCCGCCAGAGTAAGAGGCCCTACAAGAAAAATGAGAAAGCATGTTGTTGCGAAAAAAATGTGCCGACTTCGTACAAATTGGAAACACAAGAACACTTTAATCATCAGCAATTGCAGGTTTTCAGAAGTTTCGTCCTCTTTTGGAAGTGTACCAACCAAGTCGATAGGGTAGAGAGGAATGTCTTTCAATTGGCAACGTCAAAGAAATAAAAATATACTCATACAACCAACTTAATATTGGTATCAATAATTTTATTTTATTATCTTCTTTAGGCCGTCTTCTGATTCCTAGATGACAAAGCCCCAAAAAAGAGAACAAACATTACACTTCATCACTGAATCTTTTTTCTTTTTTTTTTTTTTTTTGTGCTACTACTTGACAAAATTCTGAATCACTTGATTGATTTTCATTCAACTCTCTAAATACCCTTTTCTGTCAGTACCATGCTCTTCTTCAATCTGTCTTCACCTACATAAACCATCAAGAATTTGGTCATGATCATCAACACATAATATGGAACAAAAATAGTACTTCAATGGTACTCCAAGATTTCAGATACCGTTATTTCGTTTAATTGTTTTCGTAGCTCCCCCAAGTAATCAATTAGTGCTTGAACTTTTCTTGGTGTCTAAGTTCTTTAGGAACTTGATACAAAGTGATAATGGCAGAGCCTTTCACTAGAGATGAGCTTGCAAGATCAATGAGGTCATTAAGCTCAAGATCAATGAGCAGAAGTATATCATCAGCGAGCAGAAGAAGCTGGGCTTCAGCTAGTATTCGAGAAGTGTGGACAAATCAAGGAGATGCATTTCGAAGGAGTCAGAGAGAGGATGATGAAGAAGAGCTGAAATGGGCTGCAATAGAGAGATTGCCAACATATGATAGATTAAGGAAAGGGATGCTAAAGCAGGTTTTGGATGATGGAAAAATTAACTATGAAGAGGTAGATGTTACCAACCTTGGTATGCAAGATAAGAAGCAGCTCATGGAAAGTATACTTCAAGTTGTTGAAGAAGATAATGAAAGGTTTCTTGAAAGGCTTAGAGAAAGAACTGATAGGTGAGGCTTTTCCATCTCAGTGAATACTACAAATCTTCTTCTCTTTTTTTTTTTTTTTGTCCCTATACAAAAATTTTGATGCTGTGGTGATAAAAATAGAGTGGGAATTCAGATTCCTAAGATTGAAGTTCGGTTCGAGCATTTGTCAGTTGAAGGAGATGCATATGTTGGAACCAGGGCACTTCCAACTCTGATGAATGCTGCTATGAACACTGCAGAGGTATTTTGTTCTGTTTAACTGTCCAATTTTTCTTCTGATATTGTGAAATATTAATTATGAAGTTAAATATTGGGTCATTACAGATTCTAGGAGAAGATGTTGCTTTCCAATTGATTTGGTGCTTCAGTATTTGTACTGATTAATTCATTATTTTTGTTTTTCTTTACTGTGATCGTTAGGCAATGCTTGGATTACTTAGAATTTTCCCATCTAAGAAAAGGGTTGTCAAGATACTCCATGATGTTAGTGGAATTGTGAAACCATCAAGGTACGTCTCTGCTAATTCATTACTGATTTAGTACAGAACTCGGGCTGGCTAATTAACATGTTTTGACTTAAAAATGATTTCTGACTGACGCAAAGGAATTTAATGCTGCTATATATGCATCTCATGTAATCGTGCTTTGTAGATGGGAATTGTTGAATATAATCTCATTCATTTTTCTTTATATTTTCATCTCAGAATGACTCTGCTT
Source organism: Mallotus nudiflorus (assembly GCA_947683625.1). NCBI lineage: Eukaryota > Viridiplantae > Streptophyta > Magnoliopsida > Malpighiales > Euphorbiaceae > Mallotus > Mallotus nudiflorus. The sequence continues at coordinate 274,237 of CANTUR010000300.1, forward strand.
CTTGGACCTCCAGCATCAGGCAAAACTACATTGCTGCAGGCACTTGCCGGCAAGATGGACAAGGATCTAAGAGTTTGTTCTTCCTCTTTTATCTTCTTGTTCATTGATGTAACATCATTCTTATTCACAATAATGAATTGATTTATAAACTTAGAACCCATTACTCCTGCTCGGTCATATGTTTTTGGCAACCAGGTTGCAGGACGAGTAACTTATTGTGGTCATGAATTGCACGAGTTTGTTCCCCAAAGAACATGTGCTTACATTGGCCAGCATGACCTTCACCATGGTGAGATGACAGTTAGAGAGACTCTGGACTTTTCAGGGCGCTGCTTGGGTGTTGGAACTAGATATGAAATGTTGGCAGAGTTATCAAGAAGAGAGAAAGAAGCAGGAGTAAAGCCAGATCCTGAAATTGATGCATTCATGAAAGCCACAGCAATTGCAGGCCAAGAAGGCAGTCTCGTTACTGATTATGTGCTCAAGGTTTGTTCACTGCTATGCAGTTGCTAGCTAAAACTTCCATGCTTGGAGCTTTACTTATTTAAGGTATTGCAACAGATTCTTGGATTAGACATTTGTGCTGATATTATGGTGGGTGATGATATGAGAAGAGGCATTTCTGGTGGACAAAAGAAGCGTGTTACTACAGGTATCGTATGAGATTAGCGTTGTTTCTGCTTGAGAATTTTACAATAAAAAGAAATGCTTCTAGTCTATACCGTCTTGATAAACAGGTGATGATTAAGCTTTTTTTTTTTGCAATTTAATCTGTCTTTTTCGTATAAAATGCAGGAGAAATGTTGGTTGGACCAGCGAAAGCTCTTTTCATGGATGAAATTTCGACTGGTCTAGACAGTTCAACTACTTACCAAATTGTCAGATTTATGAGGCAAATGGTTCATATAATGGATGTGACCATGATAATCTCTCTTTTACAACCAGCACCTGAAACATACGATCTCTTTGATGATATTATCTTACTTTCAGAAGGTCAGATTGTGTATCAAGGTCCCCGTGAGAATGTTCTTGAATTCTTTGAAAGTGTTGGTTTCAAATGCCCAGAGAGGAAAGGGGTTGCAGATTTCTTGCAAGAGGTAACTTCCAAGAAAGATCAAGAGCAGTACTGGTGTAGAAAAAATCAGCCTTACAGATATATCTCAGTGCCTGAATTTTCACAACGCTTCAAGTCTTTCCACGTTGGTCAGAAACTCTCTGAAGAGCTTATAGTTCCTTATGACAGATCTACTGCTCATCCAGCTGCATTGGAGACAGAAAAATATGGCCTTTCTAATTGGGAACTCTTCAAAGCTTGCTTTGACAGAGAGTTGCTATTGATGAAGCGAAACTCTTTTGTTTATATATTCAAGACAGTCCAGATTACTATCATGTCAATAATTGGCATGACAGTGTTTTTTAGAACTGAAATGAAAGTTGGTGGAGTACAAGAAGGAGGGAAGTACTACGGTGCACTGTTCTTCAGCCTCATCAATGTTATGTTCAATGGCATGGCAGAAATGGCAATGACTATGTTCAGGCTTCCGGTTTTCTATAAGCAAAGAGATTTCTTGTTCTATCCAGCATGGGCTTTTGCATTGCCAATTTGGGTGCTTAGGATCCCCGTCTCCTTAATGGAGTCGGGAATATGGATAATGCTTACGTATTACACTGTTGGGTTTGCTCCAGCTGCCAGTAGGTATGTGTTCTGATACTATTGGCTTTAATGTCTCGTCACTTGTTAGTATAATAGTGAGGTAACCCATTATGATATGCTTGCTGTGTTTGTTAACACATTGAAAATATTCAGGTTTTTCAAACAATTCCTAGCATTGTTCAGTGTGCATCAGATGGCTCTATCGCTCTTCCGTTTTATCTCTGCAATTGGAAGAACAGAAGTTGTTGCAAATACACTCGGTACCTTTACATTGCTCGTGGTATTTGTCCTTGGTGGTTTCATTGTTGCCAGAGGTGAATAATTTCTCAATGCTACTTATGTTCTTTACTTCTGAAGTAAAGAAATTTTTACAGCCCTAATTTCCCACATTAGTCTATTCTGTCAGATCAATGGTTGAAGAAGCTACATTCATTCTAGTGATAGTATAGATTTTAAGATGTCCAAGTAAATGTGAACTCTTCATATTCTTTTCCAGTTGCTACATTCATTCTTGTGATGGTATAGATTTTTACAGCTCTGATTTCCCAGATTAGTCTATTCTGTTAGATCAATGGTTGAAGAAGCTACATTCATTCTTGTGATAGTATAGATTTTGAAATGTGCAAGTAAATGTGAACTCTCATACTCTTTTCCAGATGCTATTGAACCGTGGATGATCTGGGGCTACTATATTTCTCCTATGATGTATGGGCAGAATGCCATAACCATCAATGAATTTCTTGATGAAAGATGGAGTGCTGTAAGTGTACAAAGAATATGAAACAAACAATTGCTTGTTCCATCCATACTTTCTTTTTCACTTGGTTATAATTCATGCTCAATTTGTCTTTCTTGCAGCCCAATAATGACACAACAATTTCTCAACCTACAGTTGGAAAGGTGCTTCTGAAAATGAGAGGCATGTTCTTGGAAGAATATTGGTATTGGATTTCTGTAGCAGCACTTGTGGGGTTTTCTCTGCTTTTCAACATCCTTTTTGTATGGGCGCTGGCGTACTTAGATCGTAAGCTCTCAACTCTGATACTAATGTTCGTTTCACTTAGTGTGGATATAATACTGGATTTGATCAACATTTTCATAATTAATGCAGCTTTGGGAGATTCTAAATCCATTATTCTTGAAGATGATGAAAGTAAGAAGAACTTGTCATCTTTTGGACAAACAAAGTCCACTGAAATGACTACACTATCGACTGGCCCTTTATATGAAGGTCACATATTGCTGTTAACTTCTTTCTGTGATTAGTATGTAGCCTTAAGATTCAAGGAACTCTTACATATAAATTAGAAATGACATCAGAATCACGAACAGCTTTGGTATTCATTATGTTTATGGCTGCAGGTGATGATATAGCAGTGAAAAAGACTCCTGATAGACCACCTCCTCCTGCCACGGAGCATGCACCTGTGAAACGGGGAATGGTGCTGCCCTTCCAACCCTTATCACTAGCGTTTGCTCATGTGAATTACTATGTTGATATGCCTGCTGTAAGTTGCTTCTCTGGAGTCTCTTCTTGTCAATTTGCATTTGTAATAACTGAAGGAACACAGAACAAGATTTTATGAAGATGAACAAAAAATTTTAACTCATGAACTATCCTTGCAATGAGCACATTATAAGCAGTTGGTGAATTTTTGTGTATTAAAGTTAAATTTGTACTCAAGCAAACATTTATTTGTTCATTAGGAAATGAAAACCCAAGGAGTTGAAGAGGATCGCCTGCAGCTGTTGCGAGATGTTAGTGGTGCTTTCAGGCCAGGGGTACTGACGGCACTGGTCGGAGTAAGTGGTGCTGGAAAGACTACCCTAATGGATGTGTTAGCAGGAAGGAAAACTGGAGGATATATTGAAGGAAGCATCAGCATTTCTGGTTATCCGAAAAAGCAAGAAACTTTTGCTCGGATAAGTGGTTACTGTGAGCAGACTGATATTCATTCTCCACATGTCACTATCTACGAATCCCTCATGTATTCTGCCTGGTTACGTCTTTCTAAGGAAATTAAGTCTGAAACCAGAAAGGCAAGTCATCTTCATTAGGATCTGATATGCATAATTTCAATATGACTACTGCATATGCAGCCAGCATCCTTACTATGTCTTAGTCTTTCATGATACAGATGTTTGTTGATGAGATCATGGACTTGGTTGAGCTGAACCCACTTAGAAATTACATAGTAGGTCTTCCAGGAGTAGATGGTTTATCAACTGAGCAGAGAAAGCGACTCACTATAGCTGTAGAATTGGTTGCTAATCCATCCATCATCTTCATGGATGAACCAACATCTGGCCTTGATGCTAGAGCTGCTGCAATTGTCATGCGTACAGTGAGGAATACAGTTGATACAGGTCGGACTGTTGTATGTACAATTCACCAACCAAGCATTGATATTTTTGAGGCATTCGATGAGGTACTTCAAATTATTCTGCAAACATCCTTTTTGCCTAGTTTTTTTTTAGCATTGCCAACATGTGTCTTCTGAACTTGATGTCACATTGTCTGCACAGTTATTACTGATGAAGAGAGGAGGACAAGTTATCTATGCTGGGCCGCTTGGTTGCCAGTCTCACAAACTTGTAGAATATTTTGAAGTGAGTATCACTTATATATGGTGATAATGTCTAACATCTGCAAATAAAGGATTCCTAGGAATTTCGGTTAATTTCGTCTGTTCAGCATACTTAAAATTACAGATGATTAATGTCTATGACAACTTTCAGGCTATCCCAGGCGTTCCTAAGATTAAAGATGGTTATAATCCTGCTACCTGGATGCTGGAAATCAGTTCTGCAGCAGTAGAGGCTCAACTCAATGTAGATTTTGCCGAGATTTATGCCAATTCTGAGCTCTATCAGTAAGAACCTCAAAACCTTCTTTTCATGTTCATCACAATAACCCTCACTTCGGATGATCACTTATAAGTGTCTCTGACTTCTACCAGGAGAAATCAGGAACTCATTAGTGAACTAAGCACTCCTGCACCAGGATCAAAGGACCTTTACTTCACTACACAATACTCTCAAGATTTCTTTACTCAGTGCAAAGCTTGCTTCCTGAAACAGCATTGGTCTTATTGGAAGAACCCAAGATATAATGCCATCCGAATGTTCATGACAATAGCAGTCGGTCTCATATTTGGACTTATTTTCTGGGACAAAGGGAAAAAGACGTAAGTTCACAGCTTCTAAATTTTCTTTTCACTACTAGTCACTCAATGCTGTGAAACAACACAAAGAAGAACAATAATCGACAAACAGTCTCTCTTATATTTTGATATAGACCCCCATTTTCTTAGGCTATCTACCCTTTAGAGTCACAATCTTAATGCATATTTCCACTAGAAATGCACCATATGTCTGTTATTTGGTGAAATCATGGAAAGAGTAATAATTGAAAACTCTCCTGTCAAACAGGCAAGAGGAACAAGATCTATTGAATTTGCTTGGTGCAATATATTCAGCTGTCCAGTTCCTTGGAGCCACCAACACTTCCGCAGTAATGTCTATAGTATCAGTAGAAAGAACAGTCTTTTACCGCGAAAGAGCAGCTGGAATGTACTCAGAATTACCTTATGCATTTGCTCAGGTAAATTACAAAGAAAACCTCCAACTTTGAGTTGAAGAAAATATGCAGAATTTAATGCTACAATCTTGTGTCTTGCAGGTTGCAATAGAGGCCATTTATGTTGCAATCCAGACACTAGTATACAGTATAATTCTATACTCAATGATTGGGTTTCCATGGAAAGCTGACAACTTTTTCTGGTTCTACTTCTTCATGTTCATGTGCTTTATGTACTTCACATTGTACGGAATGATGCTTGTCGCTCTTACTCCAGGCCATCAAATTGCTGCCATTGTTATGTCTTTCTTCCTTAGCTTCTGGAACCTGTTCTCTGGCTTCCTCATCCCTAGGACGGTATGCTCCTTTCATAAGTAGATGCCAGAATAGTAAACTTCAGCTATCATATTTCTTTTTACTGTTGGTACCAAAAATCATATAATTTGGGACATTTTCCTAGTGTTAACTCCGCAGTAATTTAGAATCTGTTTGGTATTGCTTTTATATGTATCTATGTTTAGAGTAGAGAAAGAAAAGTGAAATCTAACACCTTGCAAATCTAATGCAGCAAATACCAATATGGTGGAGATGGTACTATTGGGCTTCTCCACCAGCATGGACAATTTACGGTCTGATCACATCTCAAGTGGGGCAAATATCTGATAATGTTGAGATCCCTGGGGAAGGTCCTATTCCAGTTAATGTTTTCCTCAAGGAAGCATTTGGATTTGAATATGAATTTCTTGGAGCAGTTGCAGCTGGTCATGTAGGTTTTGTTCTACTCTTCTTGTTTGTCTTTGCCTATGGAATCAAGTTCCTTAACTTCCAAAGAAGATAGTTGCTGACAAGATTTCTGTCAGAAAATACAAGAAGATATGAAAAGTAAAGCAATATTTTTCTTTTTTCAAGTCAGTAAGTTCGGCTTGGCTTTTGTGCTATCTTCATGTCTCAATTCCAATTCATTGTATTTAAATCTCATTTTCATTGAAAGCTGATTTTGAATCTTGATTATTGTGTATCTTGTTTGTTCTCTTTGTTACTTTGAAACCAGTATACTTTTCGCCATGTTATTCTAGAAAAAACTGTTGTAGATATTTTGTATGTAAAATTTGAATTAGTTGAAAAGTTTGGATACATAGTTGATGATCCATGTTCCAAGGAACTTGTCTTATAGAAGTATAGTAGTTGCTTGTATTTTGTCTTGTTCCTTGCAATCTGTTAAAAATTCAGAGAGGAAGAAACAAGGATACTAAAGCTTAGACGCTTGTATATATCATTCATTAACTAAACTTGGTTTAAATACATAGAGAGATAATCATAGGTGAATACAAAGAGACTACAAGTTATCTAAAAAAGTAACAAAAAAGCAAAAAGCAATTAGAATGCTTCTCTGCAGCTCAAACAGCAGTGGTTATAAAGGGAGGTGCATTAACTAGTTTGAGCAACTAGCTAAATCGTGTACTTAATAGATAATAAGGCTGAAATTGGTCTTCTTTTGGGATATGGTACTCTAACTAAAGGGTACAAAGTCTATAACGTGCAAAGCAAGAAGGTGATGTTGAATAGGGACTTGCAAATTGATGAAGACAAGCTATTGGAATTGGAAAAAAATTTGGTTGTGAAGAAACATGCCATCTCTCAACAAGCCAACGCTTCAATCATGTCTTTAAGTTTTTCAAGTTAAAATGAAAAATTTGGTGATGAGCACCCAAATACCGATTCACCTATTTTGAAAATAAAAGTCTTTTATAGATGTTTTATGAAAGGTGTAGTGTTCCTATTGTAAAGTCGTCTTGTTACACATAAGCATCAACATGAGGTTTAGAATGGTGCAATGAAGGAGGAGTTGACTATGATAGACAAGAATAAAAGCTAGTTTCTTACAAACTGGCCCAAAAATAAGAATGTTATAAGGGTTACATGGGTGTATAAAACAAAACTCAATCCCGATGGGACTATTTTCAAGCATAAAGCTCGATTGGGGATAAAGGGTACGCACAGCTCCCTAGAGTGGATTTTAGAGTGTTGCAATATATGAAGGGAACAATTGATATGGAAATATGATGTGTTGATGATTATAATAGTACTTCTGGTTATGTTTTCTCTTTTGATTCTGGTCTTTTTCCTAGAATTCGAAGAAGTAAGACATAATTGCTCAGTCTACAACTAAAGCTGAATATGTCTCAGCAGCCTCTACTACAAACCAAGTGATTTGGCTCAAAAAAATCCTTTCAAATCTAGGCATGCATCCAAAGGAAGCTTCAGTTATCTTTTTGGATAACAAGTCTACTATTTCCATGGCAAAAAATCACATCCAACACGGAAGGACAAAGCACTTCAATGTCAGGTTCTATGCTCTAAGAGACACAAAGAAGTCTGGTGAAATTAAATTAGTTCATTGCATAACTGAGGAGTATCAAGCTTATACTCTTACAAAAGCTTTGCCTAGAGCAAAGTTTGAAATCATAAGATCATTGTTTGGAGTATCCAAGAAAAATCTCAAGATGGAGTGATAGCTACACTGAGATTTTCCTTGAAAACCAATATACTTTTTGCTCTGTTTTTCGAGAAATTATTGTTTTAAATATTTTGGATGTAAAATCTGAATTAGTTGAAAAGTTTGGATGCATGGTTGATGATCCATGTTTTAAGGAACTTTCCTTGTGAAAGTATTTTAGTTACTTGTGTTAGGTATGACCAAGTTATAAAGCAACTTTTTGTACTCTATATATATGAAATGAAAATATCATTACCTCAATGAGAGGAAATTATGTTCTAAGCTTGTTTTCTTTTTTCTGGTTATGTTTTAGTCTTTGAACCTTTTTTTTTTTTTTACACAACACAAACTGCTACAAATGTTAATAGAAAAAAAGGAAAAAAGAAAAAATGGCAATTGTGATATTTTTTTTGAGAAAGAAAATAAGCTTTATTGCATAGAAAATGGCAACACATCAACATGAGTGAAGGCTCAAAGGCCAAAGGAGTTTCCTCCATGCATACATACTTAACCTCAATATTTATAGTGTAGTGTGCTAGTTCACAAACCACCTTATTCGATGTTCTAGGAATAAAAGAAAAAATGAAATGTGAAAACAGGAGACAGAGTTTAAATATTGCTAACAAAATGTCTTTAACTGGTTCCTGAGGCTCTCAGAAGGTGTCTATAAGGTTAACTGTGATGCCTCTTTTAGCTTAAACTCTCGTTCATGTGAACTTGCTTTCATATGCGGGGACTTTAGAGGGCAAGTTATTCATATATCTTAGCCACTGTTATTCAGCTCTTCAAGCCGAAGTTATGGCATTACGTGAAACAATAAAATACTCTTACTACTCTTCTCATCAACAGGTGGTTATAGAAACAGACAACCTCAATGTTACACAGGCTCTATCATCTATCAACGACTCAGTTTCATGGGATATAATGGCTGTCATTGATGACATTAAAAATTTGTTGAGTGACGGACATTATATCAGAATAGTTCACATTCCTAGACTAGCTAATTATGTTGCCGATTGGTTATCTAAAAATTAAGATAGTTTATTAATGTTAGAGGTTTTAGTGTTCACCCTCAATGGTCTAACTTATTGCAAAAAGACCTGGATTGTAATTCTCTTATTTCTGTTTAAGCTTCTTTGTTTGGTTGTTCCAAAAATAATAATAATAATAATAATAATAAGACCTTCGTGGATTGTCCGAATGTTCCCTTGCCTATCTCTGTATGTGGATATACTATACTTTTAATAAAATAATAATAACAATAATAATAAATTATTGTAATAATTTTTTAAGTTCTTTTTTATATTTAATTAAATTGTGCTTGTAATTTATTAAAATTATTTAATTAATTGTTTTAAAATATATATATTATTTACAGTCCGCACAAAACACGAATTCATTCACGATTAATATATATTAAATACTAAACTCTGAAATCATTAAATTATGTTTTTCTTTATAATTCAACATTCACCCTTAAAAAACTTATATGTTGAATTATTAAAATTTACATTATTTTTTGATGATAAAATAAAAAATTTTATTTTAAAATACACATGTTTTACAACATTTAAAATATTACTCTTCATTTTCATAAAAAAAAAATAAAAAATTATGTTTTGCTTTCTAACTAAAACATCTTTTCAAGTATTTTCCATTTTTTTATTTATTTAATTATTTTTATTATTGTACATATTAAAAAATATATGTACTTTTTACGAAAAAAATAAAGTAAAATTATTTCAATATTTTTTTCAGTTTTCATTTTATAATTGATTAATTGTAATTTTATTTATTAAAATTATTTAATTAATTATTTTAAAATATATATTATTTACAGTACATATAAAACATAAATCCATGACTAATTTTATTGTAAATCAAATAGTTAGTGACCTAAAAAGAAAAGAGCAAAGAAAATTTTTTCTGTTTAAACACTTAACAAGAGATATATACACAAGGAAAATGATGCCTTTTGCTTAAAGATCAACTGTTATAAATGAGAGAGCCTTACAAGAGAAAATTTTCAAGATGAACTAGAACACTTTATCTTAATGTGAGGTTACTGCTGCAACATTGTCACTGCCGCCCTGTGAACTACCAGGAAAATTGAACAACAAAATTCGTGTTGAGATTCAGAGGTAACTCCCCCGACTCAGTGCAAAGTGAAATAAAATGTGTATAAATTGGATACAAAATATAGACCTGCAACTGTCATCAACCAACAAAAATCATAAAGTTACAGAATACATGCAGTGAGTAATTATATAGATTATATATTACATTTCTAAAAATTAAAAATATATATAATCATGACAGATATTTGGAATCTAAAAACTGTATACAGAGTTTAAGGTAGCACCTGCCTATGATCATAAATTGTCTAAGGATGAAAGATATACGCAAGCTTTTGCACATAATTTCCTCTTAACAGTGAATTCTTTCCCGCCTTCTTTAATTCATGCAAGGAATAACAATTAATTTCACCGCTAGTGAGTTAGTGCTTTGTCAACAGCTGTCAAAGCTAGGATATCCAGAAGAATAGGATGGAGGATTCCTCTGATATTGTTGTGACTGAGAGCAGTAAGGTGGTTGTGCCATTGCTGCCTCCAAGTCCACAATTAAGACAGCTACCTTTCATCGGTTTTAACAGGAGCATTTTCAAGGTCCTCAATATCCTTCTTGCTTTTCACCGAAATCCACTTCTTGGTGTTAAAGTCGAGTTTGTCCAAGTCCTCTGCAATTCCAATGTACCCATATAAAAGGCTCTCTTCTAACTTGTCTCCATTCATACATTCTTCCAAGAGATTGCTGCTTTTGCTGCTGTTAGATGTATTTTGCTCAAATTGTTCTCTCCCGTGATTATTTTCAACAAAATATTTATCAAGTCTTTCTGCAATTCCAAGTCCAGTAAAAGTTCCCAAAAACTTTACCAATATAACACTTTGGTCAGCAGGTTTACCTAGACAAACTTTGATTTTGCCCCCAACAAAACCTTTACCTATCATTATCCAAAGAACCATAAAATAAAATGCGTTAGTGATAAACAAATTTAGTTCAGCACTGCCGTAAACCCCATTAACTAGCAAGCATCATATGCATCGTGAACACTGTCCAGCTTATTCAAATACTGAATTAAAATGCCAAACATAAGGCTATACAGTTCGCAAGTTCCCCATGCATTAAAGACAACTAGACAACTACTTTTATTTTTTGTCCAACACAGTGATTATGCATTCTTTTACTGGCATTTTCCATTTCTTAATTGAATTTAATTTTGCCATATTTGCTATAATTGACCATAAAATATGCTACTTACCTCTCAAAAAAGCTTCAACTCCCTCAATAGGTATAACCTTCTGTTGTTCTGGGTTGTTGTTTGACATGGAAATGTTATGGATGATAACAAGCGGAGGCCAGATCATCAAATCCTGCTTCTGAGCCCAGGCTTCTGCATCGGGCAAGATATCAGGAACCCAAGTTGTTGTGTCAGAAGGCACGTATGTGTTCCACCCCATCAAAACGCATATTGCTTTGTGAAGACCCAAATGCAGAGCTCTCAACCCAGCCTTGTGAGACATGAAGGCATGTGTCACTAAGCGACGTGTGTCCATGAATTCCTTTGATGCACTGTGAAAGAACAGACATAAAAAAATCAAGAATTGGAGTGAAATATAAATGTGGAGATATATCAAAATTTCCTCAAAGAAATATCATGTCAATATAGAAGGATAAAGTACAACATAGACATCAATAGAATTGATATTCTACTCTTGAAATTATTACAAATTCAGGAGCACATAAGAAATAAAAGATCACCATGATGTCCAAAAACACAAGGATTCAAGCAGAACTCATCAATCATTAAGGCATAACCAAAAATTGAAGAATCAAAGACAAAGACAACCAAATATAATTTCAGTATGTATTCCATAACCTCAGATGGACCTGATACCATAATTCTGATCCGTTCACATTAATCTCCAATTGTATATCAGATATACCTCCAATTTAGCATTTGTCCTTCACTTTTCCCAGGCACATAATGACATGTCAGCAACATACATGAATGCTACAGAAAAATCCCATCAAATGATCCTTCTGATGTAAAAGTTAAAACATATACCGCTTGATCTAGCTACTCCTAAATACTGTAAGCTGCATTCGATGTATCTAATCAAAACCTACCTTTTGAAAGGTTTCATCTATTTCTGACAAGCTAGTCTAAGGGAACAAAGGACTCAACTCCAATGTGGATTGGTTAAAACAACTCCTGCATCATGATGAAATGATGCTTGGTCCATGATATTTATAATATTCATCTATACCTAAAGTAAGACAGAGACCCTGTACCCAAGTCACCAATTTAAAAAAACATATATTGATTACTACAGAGAAACAGCTTCACCCATGAGTATTAGTAGTATTTCCATAGCTAAGACATAGCTTAAACTATTACAACCATGATTTTCTGTTTTACACATCCTCAATGGTTAGGAAGTACAAAACTTATCTTTTGCCTTCTGATCAATGTACTCTCACCAAAAGATTCTAATAGATATCAATGATCACAATCATCAAAACTATTTGAAACTTGTTTTAGTGTCCAAAACATCTTGACAATTTCATCAGCATCTCATTTATCTGTAAGTTGGAGTTTGCCAAAAGCTCTTGCTCCAGCTTGCATAATTAAATACAATAAAGCCATCCACTACTAGATCTACAACCACAAGAAGGAACAATGGAACCCCAGAGGAACTCAAAAGAAAAGTTTTCTAGATTAAAATATGCCCACATGTTTACTGCTGTTAAGAATATAACGAGGAACTCCAGAATCAAAATGCAAAAACGTGCTCCATTTTTTAAAAGCACAGGATAGAAAACAGACCTTCTGCCACATACGATGCAGAACAAACTGCCAGCTTTTCCTTGTTCCTTGTATCTCCTTCGAACTGACGAGCTCAAATTTAATTTTTTAGAATACTCCAAAAAGGCTTCATGAACCAGTTGCTTAAATTTGTCAGAGTCCTCAGATAGATCAGAGTCTGCTATATTTAACCAATCTTCTGGTAGATCATCATTTGCTTGCTCATCCTCATCATACTCATTTCTTTTCCAAGTTTTGTGTTTTCTGATAACACCTGTTCTTTTATCAGTCTGATTTGAATTATAAAAGGTCCAAGAACTAGATCTTGGATGACCCTTTGTATATTTAACATTTGGTTTGTAATATCTAACTGAATGTTTTCTTGAATGTGCCAAAGAATCTTGAGAAGATAACCAGTCTTCAGATACCAAATCTCCATGATGATCTTGACTGTCGTATGTTCTCTTAGCTTTTCTGAATTCAGTGTGGTCAAACCTTTCAGTCCTTCGTTGATGTAGCACACCTGCATCTTCATCAATCCATTCCTCACCGCTTTCATATGCATTCTCATAATCTTGTGGTGCATACTGTTTGCTAGACATGCTAAGAGTTCTTGGATCATGCCTATTTATATCTTCCTCGACACCGTACCTTCTTTTTAGCACCTTATCTGGTTGCTCATATATAGCAAGTTCCTCCTCCATTCTTTGCCTTTTTCCAGAAAAATCATGCATTTCCAAGTCATACATGGACATAATTGGGTCTTGTACTCTTTCCTTTTGAAACTGTGGACCCGCATCTCTTCCAAATCCATAATCTGATCTCAAATGTGAGTTTTGTTGATTCTGCATGGCACCCAAATGAGATGCTTCATTATCCCTTGAGTCTCTCCTTCCAAATTCAAGTAGATTATATCCAGAACCCAGATATTCCCCACTATTCTTTGAGGCATATAGTGTTCTACTTGGGTCAAGCTTCTCTGTAGCTGGCTGCTTGAGTATTCTATGATCCCATATAGTGCTATTTCTTATGTTCCTGAAAGAATCCCCCATGGAATCAACCTTGTCTACAGCAGAATGCTTAACACTCATTCTTGTCAATTCTCCATATTCATAATCTGCTTGAGCTTGATCATGATCCAACCTGGATCGTGGAGGCACCATTCGATGTAAGTCAACAGATGAATAAACATTATCGTCATTGACTAATCGTTGTGATATAGGATAAAGGAAATCATCATGTTCATTCCTGTTAGGGCTATAATTCCCATGTGGATAACTTGACATGATTCTCCTGCCAGTTTCAAGATTTCTCATATCCAGACCTGGCCTTGGACCAAATGTATTAATATCCATAGGTTCTGTGAGTTTCATATTGCTCCTTGGATATTCATCAGAAGACAAGGGTATACTTTCCCTATAGGAACTCAGAAACTCACTCCTTGAAACACCTGCAGATGTGCCAGCAAAATCTTTACAATGGGTGCTCCCGAACCCTTTAGGGTTAGAAGCTGGCTTCAAGGTGTATGAATCATCCCTTGAGAAAAACAAGGGTTTTTCCCCTTCTTTATAAAACTCCATCACTGGTATCTTATCAGGAGATATGGGATCCTGATACATAAGTTTCTCATGTTCAAACTGGCCGACATCCATGCGTCGGGATGAAAAATGTAGATGATCAGCAGTTTTTCCATAATTTGAAGTGGGAATGAAATGTGGAGGCACCCGATGGGATCCCCTCAAAATCCCATCATCCATAGCCATTGATTTTTGACCTAGCATCATGTGCCCATCAATATCCAGAATCCTATTGTCACTATAATCGTTCTCTTTACTCATTCTAGAAGACACACCATGATGATCATACCCATAAAGATGCCTTAGTCTATTGCTTTTACCATCATCATAATTGATATCATCAGTGTACTCATATTTCCTATGTGAAACACTCTCATTTAAGTGAGGCTTTCTATGCTCAGGTGTAAACGAAGGTGAACCAGAACGGACCTTTTCAGTCCTACCTACACCCAGATGCCAACTATGGTCCCTCCTCTCAGCTGAACCACTTCTTCCCTCCCTTGTTAATACCCTTCTAGACCCATCAGTCTTATTATGATGGGGACTCAAACTCCTATGTTGCATGTGTGGGGAACGATCCATAGCATCACGACGAGATACTGGATATGATTCATGACCACCTACTTCATATCTACGTTGATTGCGGATCTTTGAAGAAGGAGATAGTGTCACATAATCATCATGTCTTCTAGATTGCATCTTTCCTTCTTTAGTTGCCAGAAAGATAGGTAATTCAATCAATTCAGCAATCTATCAATATATCTCTCTACAGATATATATAGTTTGTTATGTAACAATACAGAAGCAGCAAGAAGACAGTGGAAACCCTGGTAAATGGCCACTACCCAGTAAAGAACATAAGGTTATAAAACCTTCTAAAACCTGCATATGAACACTCTACGTACAAATCCAAAGGAAACAATTCCACGAGAGATAAAGAGAGTTGAAACAAATCAGATCGAATCAAACCTTTGATGGCGATGGCTGCGAATTGTGAAGAGAACCCATGATCATCAAGTAATTGATTGATCTCTGCCAGTAAAATTTGCGGGTTTTGTGGATTGATTAAAAATTGGTTGGTGTTTCTGTAGTTTATGCGGAAAGAGAGAGTGAAGTGATTTCGTTTGGCAAAAGAGAAGATTGGAAGACGTTGAAGCCCTTGTGCTTTTTACGCGTTTGGGTTTTCTTCCAATAATATAACTTTTGGTTTTGGGTGATGTCCAATCTGAAAGCAGAAAATATAATTTCACAACCGAGTGGCTGCAGAGAGCACCACCGCTTGTGCGGACCGGACCGCTCACTGCAGCCCTATCCAATCCAAGGGGCAAGGGCTACATCTAAATTCTTTATATCTATGCTTTATATATTTTTATTTTACTTATTTATTTGAAAATCTCTTAAAGATAAAATGAAAATTTTATTTAATACAAATAATTTTTTAAATATATAGTTTTTTTAATTTTATTTATATTTAAAATGTATAATTATTATAACAAAATATAATATATGTTAATAATAATTATATTTTAAAAATTATTATAAAAACTATTATTAATACAAGAATAAAAATTTATTACTAGTACAAAATTTATTTTTATTCTAATATTAAAATAAAAATAAAACTATGATGATCTTCACATATTTATATTAGAATAAAAATATAATAATATTGTAAGAGAGTAATATTATTTTATCGACAGTATAATAAAAAATATCTATAGTTGTGTTATAAATATTATTTATTTGTATTAAAATAAATTAAAAATTTAAACTGAAAATTTGGAATACTTGAATTTTCAACAAATATATATTAAATAAAAATTTTGACACTACTTAAAAGTAAATTTTTTAAAAATGGTTAATTTTTTAAAAAAATTATGTAATTTTTTTTTTACCAAATGTATAACTAAAAATCTTATGAAACAAGTCATTTTTTCACCAATTCATTAAAACCTTTTACTTTTTTTAATAATTTGTAATTTTTAATTAGTTTTATATTTACTATTTACTAATATATATATATATATATATATATATATATATATATATATATATATATATGTATGAAAGTGCCTTATAGGGTTGAATAAGGCTAATAAGGATTTTAAAAAATTAAAAAGAAATTAAACATGTATGACTAAAGAGTAAGAGTAGAAATTAAACATGTATGAGTAAGAGTTTGTATTCTCAACAATCATACGTATCCACCTAACTTAATTCTCTCAAGTTAGGATTTTTAAACACCTCAATTTATTTTCTTAGATTGATTCTTATAATTTGAATTTTTGGCTCAACTCAAACCTTACAAACAAGAGTTTCAAGGGCCACATCACACGAACAAGAGTTTTTAAGACTCACTCTAAAACTGAATTCCCAAGTATTCTGATGGACAAACATTTAAACCAATTCATTTAAAAATAAATTTCGCTTCCCCTCTAATCTATCCCAGGACTTACATGAACTAAAAATTATATTTCTAACACACAACCAACTCTCACAAAATTTTATGAAACGAAGAATAAATGTTTGAGAGTTTGAGAGTTTTGATGAATGTTAAAATGGAGAATTGTAATAAGCAATTATATTAACTTTAATTGAGCTCTAGGAGTAGTTTATATAGATAAACAACTCAAAAATATGGTTGTTGGAGGCATTAATTGTATCTTCAACGTCATTCAAATATCCTCAAGTGTTTTTCAAACTTTTGCAGCTGAAACGCCACTCACAGACATGAGGGCAGTGTTCTAGCTCATGATGATAGATTTGAGGACCATTGGAGTTTGAAATTTGTTTGTTTTTGTCCATCATGAGCCGGACTGCCCTCACAACCGTGAGCGGCACTGTCCAAAATAATTGAAATGGCTCAAAATGGGCACCAACAAGGGATAGCTCGTGACCAACTCGTGAGACGCTCATGAGAAAACACCTATAAGTCCAAAAATTGATTTTTTTTTTACTCCATTTGTATCATTTAATTTAGGCACTTGCATTGGTTCATGTACTTTATAAAATATATGTTAAATACTCTTTTAAAGAGTATTTCATATCTCCAAGCTTTAAATAACTTAAATTAAGTTTCTACACACTTAAATAGAATCATTAGCAACTTAAATTATTTATCAAAGTTTCAAAATTAAAAGTTTGATCATACAAATGATCAACAATAAATAAATAAATAAATAAATATATATATATATATATATATATATATATATATATATATATATATATATATATATATATATATATATATATATATATATATATATATATATATATATATATATATATATATATATATATATATATAATTTAATGGTAAATATAGTAATTTTTTTTGTTTAAATCTATCTTTTACAAACTATGATTGTTAGTTTTAAAATTTTAAACTAAAATAAATTAAAACTATTTTTATAAATATAAAAAAAATACATATACTACTTTGTCTAAAATTGTACCGCTATTTTTACTTTTATATATAACAACTTTTCTTTTTTAATGCAATGAACTTAATTAAAATATTTATTAAATTAATAATATATATTTAATTTTATTATATATTATAAAAATATAATTTATTATAGTATAAATACAATAAATTGTTGATAGAAAATATTGATCATAATGCTTACAAAATATGAATTATATTTTAAAAATTGATATAAATAATTAATATTAACATAAATTAATTAAGGTTTAATGATCTAAAAAATTTAAACTTGTTTAACTTATTATAATTTTAGCTGAATTTTAAAATTTTGAAAAAAATACCGTTCGGCATATATGCAGCAATTATAGTCCAAAATTTCCTGTGAATGTGGTGACGTGACATCTAATATTATTAATGTGAGATATACTATTATATCAATTACATATTTGTATAAAAAGAATAAACATTTTTTATTACGGTAATTTTGTCTTAAATTTTTAATTTTGCCATAAAGTCCATAGTTTGAAGTCCCAAGCTCATTCTCTCCTTCATACTGTCCCCCTTCAATTCTTCTATGCTTACCATCAATAATAATGAAGTCCTGTGGTATTGGTAAGTCTTGTAGTTTTGTGACTTCCATATCCTCTGCTTGGTATAGCCTTGCGATCTTAAGCCCACATTCCCATTACAGGCTGAAGTTTGGCCCAAACATTGTATGATTAATTATTCATTTCCTCTTCTAGTCATTCCTTTTTTATTTATGAAAGATTCACAGGCAAAAAATTTCCAATGATGTTGTTCTCATTAGCAGCAAGAGATTGTCAAAATTCCAGGGTCTTTATTCTATTACTCGGGCAATATCTAGTTCATGAAATAATTGAAATATGAACAAATTAGGACCCAACTCCTTAATACACACTCCCCGTACTGGTCTCTAAAGTGATGCCAAGGTATTCTGCAGTGCATTAAAATTGGCTACCTTATCTGTAAACAAACTTTCAATCATACAACATTTAAAGTTTTCGTTGACAGCCCCTTCATCATCTTCATCGATAATTAAACCATCCTCACCTTTGTCTTTAATCGACCGCGCACCTTTCGCTGGCCTCCAACATCATAATCCATTGAGTATCGTCAGCCTGTGTCATTTGATTCTTCAATCGAGATTGTAATGTTGATTTAAGGATGGTATTTTTATATGAATAAAAAAAATACATATGTTTTAAAACTATATATATTGATACTTTTCATTTATTATTTTTAAAAATATTAAAAATTTTAATAAAAATAAAAATCTTAAATGAAAGTTTATTAATTTTATTTTAATTTAAATTAAAAATTGCTAATTGTTAAAAAATATGAATTAATTAATTTTAAACCTAATAACTAATGTTTAGCATAGTTAATAAGTTGGGTTATTAATACTCACAGTCACTAACTTATTACTTATTTCTCACCATCGTTTTAAAGAATCAATTATGCAAATAAAAATTTCAACTTTTAATTTCAATAAAAGTGATTCCTCATCTGTCGATTTCTGATGAAATCAACACCGAAATGCTAACTGTAGACGACGGGGTTTAGCGCATGTCCAAGATTTTCGCAACCTCGACACTGTTTTAGCTCAGGGCTATAGATAACACACTAACCAGTATCACAAAGACATGGCGTGGAGATGAGGAGTCGCAACCCAAGGTAATAACTAGGATAAATCAAAAAGGTGGTGCTCGATTCCCTAAAAGAAAACTAGCACCACAACCAAGAGATTCTGGATACGGAATACCAACTTCTTTCAGTTTTGTGTTCATTTAAAATTACTTTATGAATTATTATCTTATTCTCTATTTACATGCAATTTCATATAAACTCTAAAAATAATAAACTTCAAGGTAAACTAGTCATGAAATATACAAGTAAATAATGCATTCAATAAATCACATAATCCCTAAGTTAGTCTAATTTATATGGATTTTAAATAAATGAGCTAAACTCTACATATTTTAAATTATAAGTGAACCTAAAGAATTAATTCCTTTTTATTTTAATTAAATGAACCTACATCTACGTATTTTAATTCTAAAAATGGGTCTAATTCTACATGTTATGAAGATATTTAAATTAATGGGCTTAATTCTACATGTTTTAATTAAATAGTGATATTAAATCCACAAATTATGAAAAAATGTTTAAATTAAGTGGGCTAAGTCTAAATTAATTAAATTAAATAAGGTGGGTCTATGTCTATTTAACTAGATAGGTTTAAGGATATTTCTAACCTAAAATCTAATTAATTATGGACCTAAAAATGTATTTTAATTAATTAAACCTAATTAATTATTAAGTGAGATGGGCTAAAAGAATTGTCTAATCTTAAATAAATAAATCAAGACCTAAAGTGGGTTTAAGGCCCAAAACACATAAAAATAATAAATAAAACCCAAAAACAAATAAAAATATAAAAGAAACAATTAAATAAGATCAAACAAATAATTAAATTAATTTTTACTAAAATCCTAATTTTTTATTAACATGCAACATAAATTAATCTACTTCCTCCATTGATTTTAAGTAATTACCTAGTTGAAACCTAATTTTACTAACCAATTAAATAAAAATAAACAAACAACCATACATATAATTTCATAACTATTCCCATCATTCGGGCTATTACATTAATTCATAAAACAACTAATAAAATAAAAATACAACAATAAATAAAAATAATGATAATAAAAATAAACAAAACCCTAGAAACTAAGTCTCTACGAGACTTTATTCATAGTCTTCCATGGACTTCTCATGAATTCATCCCCCACATGATCACCATGCATTTTCCTCCATAATTACCACAAAAATAAGATAAAATAATGATTAATGAACAAATTATGATAATAAATTAAAAGAATAATAATAAAAATAATATAAAAAATAATAAGATGAAAGAAACAAATAAATAAACAAATAATAAGAAGAAGATGATATGATTATGAAGGATTTAGGATACTCCTTAGATTAGTAGTTCACCGTTCTTGATAAGCTTTCGAATCTTCTTCTTCAAAAATTCTCTATGAATCTTGAATTAATTGCTAACAAAAGGAATTTTTTGGTAAAAAAATATCCAAGAGAAAATCACGTTTTTTGTCTCTCTTTTCTTCCTTCTCTACTTACTTTTTCTTCTTTTTCTTTTCTTTTCCTACACTTTTATGTTTTTCTACTACTTCCTCTCCTTTTCTCTACACCGTTCCCCTTTATATAGTGGAACTATGAAATCTAACCCTAATCCTAATATGATTATAATTCCTAAATTATATTTAGGAATTTTAAACCAGTTAGGATTGAGTTAATTAGGAAGTTTAAACCAATTAAAATATTGAATTGGAAATAATTAAAAATAGAAAAAAATGGAAGAATTCAATTCCAACCGGGATTGTGTAATTCTGGTTGGAATTACATAATTCCAATAGAAATTATGTAATTCCAACCGGAATTACACTAATTCCGATTGGGATTGTGTAATTTCAACTGGAATTACATAATTTCAATCGAAATTATGGAATTCCGACAGGTTTTTTTTAACATTTAATTATAAAAAAACCCTGGAAGAATTTAAATTTACAATTAGGTCCTAAAAACCTTACGATTTAGTTCCTAAAAATATTAAATCCTTCCTTTAAAAGCTGTAATTAAACCATTAGAATTTTTAAAGATTAAGTATCGAAGACATTTTCATCACTGTAGCCCTTTGCTACATTCATAACACACCATCCTGAAATTGAGTGTCTACACTAACGTTGGCAAATAAGGGGATGATATGGCAAAATTATTTTCAATAATAAATCAGAGATCACATGGACCTCTGTATGTTTCCATGTGGCCACCTTCCTCTCTCCTCCTTAAATAAATAAATAAATAAAGCATCGTTATCTCTAACCCACCATAGTTTCCTTCTTTTTTTTTTTTTTGCTAAAGCGTTTCCCTCTCACTATTTCATTAACACCATTAAAGAATTATCAAACAAAAAACCTAAATCGATTATATAAATATCACAATTAAAAACTTACAGATTTTGGGTACCAACATAAAAAAGGACAGACAACGTTGGAAAGAAAATGTAAAGTTTTGATTGATTTTTTAGTGTTGTTAAGTGAAAGTGAACATAAAAGGTGTGAAAGGGAAATCAATCTCCTGAATGAAGTGGTCCTGATGGTTGTTGCAAAAAGAAAGTAAAGAAATACTAGAAGTCTTGGTTGTTGGTGTTATAAAGGAGGAGCAAGGCAATAAATACAACAAAAGAAGATACATTATGGGTTATTGTCGAACATGGCTGATGACTTAGGTATGGTAAAAGTATAGTATTCAACCAACATGTTATTTCTTTTGAATATAAAATGTAATTTTATATTTATTTGACTGCTTCTTGTTTGAATTTGTTTGGAAGACATGATGAAGTGAATAATTTATTTAAAGAAAAGGTCATTGAAAATCCCATGTAGTTTGACATGGAATTAAGCATAAGCACTTTTTGATTTTGTATGGTGTTTTTGGTGTGTAAGTTAGTTTTATTTTTTTATTTTCTTGTAAACTTATTGAAATATGTTATTTTTATTTCTATATGACCACATGGAAAATGGGAATGTAACATTTGATATTATTTTGCATTATAATAGGGAATTTGGTGAATGGGGATACGATGATGGAGATGTTGATTCTAAAGAATTTGAAATTGATAGGATACCATTATAGTTACAATTTGAAAGATTCCTAGAGAGGGGGTGAATAGGACTATCAAACAAAAATAGAAAATTAAAGGAATTTTTTACAAAAATTGAGTAAGAGTTGAGAAGGAAGAATGAAGAAAATAAATATTTAAGGAGTTCGGATTCAATAATAATCCTACGTCTCCACCTAACTTATCCCCAAGTTAGGATTTTTTAATCACCCACAATCTTATTCACAAGATTAAGAATACACAAGAGTTTTATGGCTCACTCTTACAACCTTACAACTTGAGTTTTCAAGGCTCACTCAAAAACCAAAGTACAAGTGTTTTCAAGGCTCACACTAAAACCAATTTCTCAAGTGTTTTAATGGCTAAACACTTAAACTAATTCCTTTAGAATAGAATCTCACTTCCTGTTTGCTAAACCCAGAAAATAGAAGAATAAGAATGTCTATTCTAATCACTCACTAACTCTCACAAGAGTTATACACAAAGAATTGTTTAAAGGAAAGTTTAAGAGCTCAATTGAATGTTTAAGAAAATGATGAATGATAAATAATTTTCTTAACCTTTCAATTGAATTCTAAGTTGTGTTTATATAGAAAAACACTTAAAAATGTAGTTTTTGGATGTATCAATCATGTCTCCAACATTTAGAATTTATTTTGAATCAATTCTTGGACTTTTGGCAACTCAAAGGATGCTCACGGACAACTCATGAGTGAACAGTGCTCGTGAGGGGTGAAAATATATTCGTTGCATTCAAAAATTCCTGTTGGAATGCTGTTAGGAGTTTTCTCACGAGCAAGTCATAATCAAACAGCTCATGAGGAGTGCTCGTGAGGGGTGCTACCATTTTTTTGGCAAAAACGTGCTTCAAAGGCTCTATTGAAGGATAACTCGTGAGCACTTCGAAAGATGCTCATGAATGGGATTGAAGACGATTGATTAAACCAAAATGTTATTCATAAAAGTTGTAGATAATTGTCTTATCTTTTCATAAAACTTTTAATCACCTCAATTAGACATCTATAGCTTAACATATTGCTGAAATACCAAGAGTTATGCAAACTGAAATGCAAGTTGCATATGCTGACTTCGACTGAAGATTTGTATACCCAAATGAACTTGGATTTTGATAAGAAAGCATAATTTGGAAAGCTTAAGATTTCTACTTCAAAAGTGAAGAAGCTAATTTTCTCATTTAAGTGCTCTAAATATGTCAAAAGTCTTCTTCAATCTCAGAGGTTCAATCAGCCAGAAAAGTCACTATTCATCCAAAAGTGTATATGCTTGGTATATGTTTGGTATATAATTCTCTACACACTTAATTGAAGTTATTAGTATAAATTTTTTTTTCAAAGTCCAAAATTAAGAGTTTGATCATGCAAATGGTCAACACAATTGATGTGTGGGTAGAAAGTTTAGGCTTGATGGTGAATTCTTGTATTATTGGAGAATGTTAGGGATGGATTTTAATTCTGGTTTGAAAATACTAAAGAACGATGCATATGTTCTTGAAATGAGTTTACATGCAACTGATGAAGGGGAAATTGATGTATATGTGAAGCATTTATTGGATGAAAACTTAAAGGAGTTAGTAAATGATAGAAGAAAATCTAATGTGGTTACAGAGAAAATTTATAAATCCAGCCAAAAAGATTATGATAATGTTGTGCAAGTGCATAGTAAAAGTGTTGGGAAGAGAAAATATAGTAAAAATGAAAATGTAAAAGCTAGCGAAAGTAGGTTATGCATAGGATATGCAGCAAATAAAGAAAGTGTTGTTGATTTTGATTTTCAGGACATGCATACTGAATCTAATGAGGAAATGTGCGATGCTTATATTGTTAATGAAGTTGAAGTTGCATCTATTGAAATGTAGAATGATGAAGCAACAACTGAAGGTGATGAGGTTGCTGGTTTTAAGCATCAAAATAAAGGTGAAATGGAAAGGGGAGATGATTTTATTAATCCAGATTATGACATAGTCGAGGGAGATGAGGATTTAATTAATGTTTTAAGATCAACAGGGCAGTTGAATGGTGATGGTGAAAATAAAAGAATGGCCATGAGAGTGCAATACTAGCAGTTGATACATAAGTAGAAACAACAAAGATAGAAGTAGAAATAGAAAAGGCAAAAATAGTAAAGGCAAAAGCAGTAAGGATAGAAGCTATATGGATAAAAAGATTAAGAAATTATAGTAGCTCCTAAAAGGAAGAAGGGTGGGGGTAGGCTAAAAAATAGTTGAATGAGATTAAGAACAGGTGTTACAGAGTCCATAATGAGGTTCAATCAAAATGATGTTGAATCAGATTATAGACCCTTTAATGAACTACACACTGCATCAGACTTTGAGAAAGAAGGTGTAGAGAGAACATCAAAGAAATTCCCACTCCATAATGTTGAGGAGGATACCATGAATTCTACATTTAAAATTTGTATGATATTTCAAAACAATAAAGTTTTCAAGGAAGCTCATAGAAACTGGGAGATTAGACATAGATACTAGTTGTATTTTCTAAAAATGACAATTTAAAAGTAAAGTGCAAGTGCTTTAAAGAGTGTGGTTTTTTATTTATGTGGCAAAGTTTGAAATGCAAGATAAGAATGATAAGACTTTCTAAGTGAGGAGATTTAATTTGAAGCATAAGATTAACTACTACAAATAACATAAAAATTTCCACTTAACATCCAAGTGGTCTGCCTAGCAACACCTAGAAGATTTCATAAATTATTCAGCATGGCATGTTTAAAGCATTATTGATAGGGTAAATAAAGACATGAAGCTAAAGATTACTAGGATGAAAGCTTGGAGGATGAAGAGTGATGCACTAAAACAAGTTATTAGTGATGAGAGTTTATAATATTAAAGACTATATGATTATCAATATGAGATATTGATTATAATATTCTAAATAGCATTTGTTGTCATTTTTTCTTTTGTTATAACACTGATTAATAATAATCTTCATATTAAACACATTCCAACTTTACTCAAAGATAAAACACATTCACTTTGATAATAATCTCCAAATATTAAGCTAGTTTCATTTCATTCAATTTTTATGATAGTACATCATCAGTTGATGCATAATAAGCACTTCCTACTTAAAGAGCACTATAATAAACATACATAAAAAATAAAAAAAATAAATAAACAACACAAAGAAAACACAATATCTGCATTTTTTCTTCCTTCTCATTGCTCTTTCCCTATCTAACTTCTCTAGTTTATCAATCTTCCTTAGTAACCTTATTATCATTTGTCTTGATCTGTCATGACCCGAACCCAAAAGGGGCACGTGACCGATACAAGGAAATGAGAATACATAAAGTACCCAAAACTCATAATAAGTCTTAACGAAAACTTTAATAAAATAAAGACGATAATAAAATGACATAATTTAAATAAAGATAAAAAAGCACAAATGAATTAAAATCCAACACAAACTTAGATAATATATATAATAATAAATTTAGTACATGTTCTTCATACATAAACATAATAATTAACCACTCCATTACTACTGTGATGTTCTAGATTTAAATACACACATGATAATAATAATAATATATTAGATAGACCTACATAAAACAACCGGAGGAGAAGAAACTCGACGTAGAGTAGGCTGATAGACAGGCGACTCTTGAGATCCTGAAAAAAATAATTGAGACAAGTCAGACCTCACTAAATAAGTTAATAAAAGAAATGTATATAATATTAAAAATCTCCAATAAAAATATTTATGAAAATGAGAAATTTATAATTTATAATTTAAAACTATTAATTTTTATTAGAATCATCATTTACTAAAATAAAGTATTTTTAAAATCATAAAATACTTTATAAAATATAAATAAGCTTTTTTAATCATTTATATATGAAAACTAGGTAGAATCCTAATCCATAAATCTAATAGTCTTTTAACTCTCTTATAATCCAAAGACTGTCGGTTCCCGAGAGCAAAGCATCAACCGAGCTATCAGCACAGTCAATTCACTTAAACCAATATTTACTAGTGGTTTCTAAGAGTAAAGCATCGCCGAGCTACCGACCTCAATAATATATAAATCATGCCCAAAAGCAAAGCATCACCGAGCCTTACATATATATCCTCACAAAATCATGCCCGAGAGCAAAGCATCAACCGAGCCTTATAATCACCAACCCTCACTCTCAATTCTACCAGTGTGTACATGGTCCTGATAAAACTCATCTGGTAGCCTGTTCAACTTTAGTTTCTTTTAAAAATAAATAAATAAAAATAAACAAGGAAGATTACAATAAATTAAAATAATATAAAATTTAATAAGCATGTGAAACTTAATATAAACATGCTAATATATATATATACTTCCTAATACACAGTTCAATTATTAACTTACAATTAGAATGCACTCCTCTACGCAGTCGTGCTCGACCCCGACCAATCGACTCAGCTGGAAGTGCGGCTAAAGAGAAGAAATAAATAAA
Organism: Mallotus nudiflorus; assembly: GCA_947683625.1. Lineage (NCBI taxonomy): Eukaryota > Viridiplantae > Streptophyta > Magnoliopsida > Malpighiales > Euphorbiaceae > Mallotus > Mallotus nudiflorus. The sequence goes on from CANTUR010000300.1 coordinate 301,042, forward strand.
AACGAAATTAAAAATGAAATTTCTACAAATTCTAGATTTTTAAAGAAAGACTTTACTAAAGAAATACGACTCTACTAAAATAGACATGATGTCATATTTTATGAGAAATCTATCGAAAATTCGACGGAGTTTTCTTTGTAAAATGGATATCTCTCTACCAAAGTAAAGTCAAACCTGTATAGAAAAACACTTCAAAATTCACAAATGTTCACCACTTCAGGTTAGGACCCCAAACTACACAATTCTCAACCAAGAATCACAATTCACAATAAAAGCAATGTTTAATAGTAATAATAATAATAATATACTAAAAATCATCAAAATCCATAATCATCAATAATAAACTACAATATAATTTATTTAAATAATAAAAACATTAAAGCTAATTATTTTTTCAAATTAGTTAATAAAATCTCAATAAATTATATAATATTAATAAAAATTAAATAGTAAATTCTCCATTAATTATCTAAATAGTTTAAATATGTAATAAAAATAGTTAAAAACTCATTTATTCACAAAAATAATAAATAAAACTATTATTTGAATATATTTCTGGAAATTATTAATAATTAGTTATAAATAGTGAATAATTCATAAAAATTGTTTTAATACCATTTATTATTCCAAAATTATTTAAAACATATAATTTAACTATAATTTCAATAAAAATACATAATTTACCCATAAATCCAAAAATCACATAATACTAAATATTTACTCAAAATTATTTTCTCACTTCTAAAATTAATAATTTAAATTAACTATACTAATTTAACATAATTTCATTATAAAACACATAATTAATAAAAATTCATTTTAATTATTAAATATTCAATAATTACCCATAATTCAAATAAATTCAGAAAAATAAACCAAAAATATATTTAGGAAGCTTAAGATGCATACTTTAACATTTCTTAAGGAATTTATCATGAATCAAACACAATCAAGCTTAAAAAAAAATAAAAAACCCTAATAGGCATAAACTAAAACTTAGAGAAAACTCACAATCCAGACATCGTAGAGTTAAAACAAGTTGAGAATTGAGAAGTACACGTTGAGAGGAGTCTAATAAGCCCAAAAACTCGAGATAAATCAACCATTTTTCCGTCGGAGCTACAATAGCTCACTATGGCAACACATGGTTTCCAGCGACTCCAAGGCTACAGGCAGCGTTAGGAAGATAAGGGAGGAAGGTGGTGAGCTTGGGTGGCACTGGTGGTGGCTGGCGATGTGGCTAGTGGAGCTTGGTGGCATCAACAATGATAGACAAAGAAGAAAGAAGAAGAAGAAAAAGAAGAAAAAAAAGAAATGGGTAGGGAAAGGTAAGGTTGACCCATTTTTTTTTATTTTTGACCTGCTCTTATATATATATACACACACATGCACATACATATTAATAACAACAACAATGACAACAACAATAATAATAATAATAATAATAATAACAATAATAATAATAATAATCATAGCAATAAAAAAAATGATAGTAACCATAAGAAGAAGAAGAATAATAATACTAACATCCAAATATGATCATTATGTAAATAAAATATTTAAAATAGAATAAATAATAATATTCAAAAATAATTATATATGTATATATATATATATATATATATATATATATATATATATATATATATTATCAATACTGCGTATCTCAAAATAACTTTTAGTAATTTAAAATAAAGGGTTATTACAATCTCCTTTCCTTACAAAAATTCGGCATCGAATTTTCAATAATAAAAATACCGAATCTAATGGAAAAGATAGGGATAAGCCACCTGCATCGCTGCCTCCATCTCCTATGTACAGTCCTCTATTATGTGGTTGCTCCATAACACCTTCACCATTGGGATCTCCTTGGTGCAAAGCTGACGAAATTGGCGATCCACAATCACCATAAGATATTCCTCATATGACAGATCTTCACTAAACTCCACTGTCTGAGGCTAAAGGACGTGAGAAGGATCAGGAATATATTTTCTCAACATGGAAATATGAAACATCGGGTGAATCCGAGATAACTCAAGTGGCAACACCAATCTATAGACCACTTCTGCAACCCTTAAACGTATCTCGAATGGCCCAATGTACCTCGGGGCTAATTTTTCTTTCCTACCAAACCTCATAACCCCTTTCATTAGAGACAACTTCAGAAACACCATGTCTCCAATGGAAAAAGACACATCCTCCTCTTCGGGTCTACATAGCTCTTCTGTTTGCTGAAGGCTGTCCTTAAACGCTATTGAATAATAAGAACCTTCTTAGAAGTAATCTGCACCAATTCTGGACCTGTCAGTTGTCTCTCTCCAACTTCCCAACACAATGGTGATCAATATTTCCTACCATACAGTGCTTCATATGGAGCCATCTCAATACTTGCATGATAACTATTGTTATATGAAAATTCTATCAATGACAAATATATGTCCCACTGACCACCAAAGTCAATCACACACATCCTCAACTTATCCTCAAGGGGTTTGTATGGTCCTTTCTAACTGAATATCTATCTGAGGATGAAATACTGCGCTGAAATCAAGTCTGGTACCTAATGCCTTATGCAACTCTTACCAGAAGACTGAGGTGAAAGTAGCTCCTCTATCGAATACTATGCTCACTGGTAACCCGTGAAGATAAACAATTCTATTGACATACAATCTTACTAATCTGTCAGTAAAGTATGTCTTTTTTATTGGCAGAAAATGTGTTGTCTTAGTTAGTTTGTCAACTATCACCCAAACAGCATCATAACCACCAGTAGTATGAGGCAATCCAGTCACAAAGTCCATAGCAATCATATCTCACTTCCACTCTAGGATAGACAATGGCTATAATAACCCTGCAGGCCTTTGATGTTATAACTTCACCTGCTGACAAGGGAGGCATTTGGATACAAATTATGTTATATCCTTTTTTATTCCATTCTACCAATATGTATCCTTCAGGTCACGATACATCTTGCTAAAACTTGGATGAACACTGTAAGCAGAAAAATGTGCCTCCTCCATGATTTCTTTCCTCAACTCATCTGCATCTGGCACATATAATCGAGTACCCAAACACAGCACACCTTCACCATTAATCACAAATCCAATGGACCTGTTTTGTTGCACTTTAAATATGATCTTTTGTAATTATTCTTTGTGCTGCCTTTACTCAATCCAAGTACACTGACCGTACACTAAACTATGCAAGGATGCATTTCTTAGTCACCTTCAGCTGTAGTCCCTAGTCAATCAATTCATGCATCTCCTTAATAATTGGTCTCCTCTCAATACTGATGTGTACAAGGCTGCCTACAGACTTCCTGCTCAAAGCATTTGTAACTACATTTGCCTTGCCTGGATGGTACAGAATAGAATAATCATAGTCCTTTAAAAGTTCCATCCATCTCCTCTGCCTTAAATTTAGATTCCTCTGCTGAAAAATGTACTTCAGGCTCTTATGGTCGGTGTATATCTCACAAATCACACCGTATAGGTAATGCCTCTAAATCTTTAATACAAACACCACTGCTGCCATCTCTAAGTCGTGAGTAGGATAATTTTGCTCATGCGTCTTCAACTACCTTAAAGCATAAGCAACCACTCTTCCATTCTACATTAACACACAACTCAATCCTACTTGGGAAGTATCACAATACACTGTATAACCTTCATCCCCAGAAGGTAAAGTCAACACTGGAGCCAAAGTTAATAAATCCTTAAGCAACTGGAAGTGCTCCTTACATCTATCTGTCCATATAAACTTAGCATTTTCTTTGTCAAAGGTGCAGCTATCTTGGAGAAGTCCTTCATAAACCTCCTATAATAGCCTACTAAACCTATAAAACTCCTCACTTTTTTCACTGTCGTGGGCCTCAGCCACTATGTAATAGCTTTGATCTTCTTTAGTTCCACTTGTATGCCATTACTAGACACCACGTGGCCTAAGAATGCCACTTGATTCAACCAGAATTCACACTTTAAAAATTTGGCATACAACTGGTGCTCTCTCAAATTCTGAAGCATTAATCTTAAATGCATTGCATGCTCAGCCTTACTTCTGGAGTATACCAAAATATCATCAATGAACACAATAAAAAATCAGTCTAAGAATGGCTGGAACACTTTGTTCATCAAGTCCATAAAGGCTGCTGGGGCATTGGTCAACCTAAAGGACATAACTAAAAATTCATAATGGCCATACCTTATTTGAAATGTAGTTTTGGGTACATCTCCACCTCTAATTCTCAATTGATGGTACCTAGACCTTAACTCGATCTTGGAGAAACATTGAACTCCTTATAACTGATCGAACAAGTCATCAATCATCAAAAGTGGATATTTGTTCTTGATGGTAACCTTATTCAACTGTATGTAGTCAATATAGAGTCAAAGACTACCATCATTCTTCTTCATGAATAATACAGGAGCACCCCAAAGAGATGTACTAGGTTGAATGAAACCTTTATCAAGAAATTCCTGTAACTACTCTCTCAACTCCTTTAACTCTGCAGGCGCCATTCTATATGGTGGCATTGAGATAGGATATGTACCAAGCACTACATCGATACAAAATTCTATCTCCCTATCAGGCGGTAAGCCTGACAATTCTTTAGGAAAAATATATGAAAACTCGTACACCACTGACACCTTTTCAACTGCCCCACTATCTGCTTGTATATCTCTGACAACATCTAAGTAGCCTTAACAACCTCTTCTAAGCATCTTTATAGCTGTGATCACATAAATGATGTTATGAGGCATTGAACTCTTGTCACCTCTGAATATGAATTCCTCATCAGATGGAATTCTAAAAATTACCTCCTTCTCTCGATAATCAATTGTGGCATAATATTGTGCTAACCAATCCATCCCTAAAATTACGTTAAAATCAATCACATCAAGCAGAACCAAATCTGCAAGTAACTTTTTACCCTCCATTAACACTGGACAAAATGGAAAGAACATATCTGTCTCTAACTCATCACTAAGTGGATTCACTACAGATAAGGGAAATAACATCTTGGAAAGTGGACATGCTATTCTAGAAGAAAATACGGGAGATATAAAAGAGTGCGAAACACCCGGATCAAATAAAACTCTAGCCTTAAAATAGCACACTGGGAGAATACCTACCATAACTGCATTGGATGCCAAAGCATTATGAGGAGTCAAGGTGAAAAACTTTGGCATGACCACGACTTACTTGCTATGAAATGGATGGTTGTGTATATCCTCTACCCCCAACTTCCCTGCTAGCTCGAATACTAAGTCGGTCACTACTAAGGATACATAGGTGTTTGATATTGTTGATACACCTATGGATATGGCTGAGTGACTAATGAAGAAGATCCTTGAGCATATGACAGTTGGAATCCATAATTAGGACAATCCCTGGCAAAATGCCCAAACTGTCCATACCAAAAGCAAGCTCCAGGGGCCAAGTGACACGGACCTTGATGCACTCTCCCACAAGTGGCACATGCACTAGCCCTAGATCCTGAACTGCCATGTCTAGAGCTCTGACCACTATTATTACTACTGGCACCAACACCAAATCTAATAGTCCTGCCACTTTTACAACTTTGAGTAAAATTATGCCTGCCAATCTGGTATGATCTAAATTGTCTGCTCTACTGAGAAGTACTCCCTGGCTGAGTACTCATGCTACCTATCTGGGAAACATGTTGTTGAACCCCCTGAGCTGATATGCTATTGCCATTTTCATAAAGATCCGGTATGGTGCCATGTCTGATATGTCTCCGCTCAAGCTATATTGCCTCCTCAACCACACTCTCAAGGCTGTGACCCCTTGTCTGAATGCCAAAATAAATGGGGCCTAACCCAATCACATAGAGCTTTATTGCTCTTATCTCATCCTGTATCACATTCATAGCTGACCTGACAATCTGAAGAACTCTCGAGTGTAGTCCCTAACTGACCAATTTCCTCTAGCAATGTTCAGTAACTACCAACTGTAGTTCTCTCTCATCGATGCTGGTAGAAAAATCTCATAAACCTCTTCTTAAAATCCAACAAGGTCATAGTGGTCATGTAGGGCTGGATAGACTGCATGAACCAGTCCTAAGCTGCTGCTGACACAAATAACTACACTATCATAATCCGTTGGTAGTTTGAGAATCCTTTCCTAGTCCTAGCCTTAATCGTATTAATGAAATCCAAAGGATCCCCCATGCCATCGAAAGAAACTCGCCTAACTCTGAAGTACAGTAGGGCAACATAAGCATATATCATCCCCTAAGTCCTATGCTGAAGCATCTACTGTACCAGGGGCATTTCTTAGTTAAGAGCTACCAAGCCTTGGTTAATTCCTGCCATACCCGCTGCAAAGGCTGTAGGATCCTCTACTAGAACTTTAGGCCTTACCTGAGGCAGTTCCTACCTCTAAGCTACCGCTGCTCTAGCTCTACCCCTGCCTCTACCTCTATGTTGAGGTGCAGAAGGAAGAATCTCATCCTGAATAGACTGTTAGTCATCATTCTCCACAAAGGCTGCTTCCATAGCAGGAGCAATCCGTGCTCATCTCATTCTGAAAAAGACATAAACAAATTTAAGACAAGATAAAAATACTATATAAGCGCAGATTGTAAGAATAAGGAAGACAACAAGTGACAATTATCAACCTATTACCATAGTAGTTTATCAAAAATAGACATTGACAACTGAAAACACACATAAAATGAGCCAAAGCTTTGATACCAACTTTGTCACAACCCAAACCCAAAAGGGGCACGTGACTGACACAAGGGAATGAGAATATATAAAGTACCTAAAACTTATAGTAAGCCTTAACGAAAACTTTAATAAAATAAAGATGATAATAAAATGACATAATTTAAATAAAGATAAAAAGCACAAATGAATTAAATCCAACAAAAACTTAGATAATATATATAATAATAATCTTTAGTACATGTTCTTCACACATAAGATAATTCAAAATACATCATAATAATTAACCACTCCATTACTACTGCGACGTTCTAGATTTAAATACACACATGATAATAATAATATATCAGATAGACCTACATAAAACAGTCGGAGAAGAAGAAACCCGACGTAGAATAGACTAACAGACAGATGACTCCTGAAATCCTAAAAAAAATTATTGAGAGGAGTCAGACCTCACTGAGTAAGTTAATAAAAGAAATGTTTATAGTATTAAAGATTTGCTTTAAAATATATTTATGAAAATGAGAAATTTATAATTTAAAACTATTAATTTTTATTGGAATCATCATTTACTAAAATAAAGTATTTTTAAAATCATAAAATACTTTATAAAATACAAATAAGCTTTCTTAAATCATTTATACATGAAAACTAGGTAGAACCCAAGTCCATAAATCTAATAGCCTTTTGGCTATTTTATAATCCAACACTGCTTGTTCCCGAGAGCAAAGCATCAACCGAGCTACCAGCCACAGTCAATTCACTTAAACCAATATTTACTAGCGGTTCTCGAGAGCAAAACATCACTTAGCTAATATATAAATCATGCTCGAGAGTAAAGCATCACCGAGCCTTACATATATATCCTCATAAAATCATGCCCGAGAGCAAAGCATCAACTGAGCCTTATAACCACTAACCCTCACTCTTAATCATACCGGTGCACACACGGTCCTGATGAAACCCATCAGGTAGTCCATTTTACCGTAGTTTCTTTTTAAAATAAATAAATAAAAATAAACAAGAAAGATTACAATAAATTAAAATAATATAAAATTTATTAAGCATGTGAAACTTAATATAAACATGCTAATATATATATATATATATATATATATATATATATATATATATATATATATATATATATATATATATATATATATATATATATATATATATACACTTCCTAATACACAGTTCAATTATTAACTTACAGTTGGAATGCGCTCCTTTGCGCAGTCGCGCTTGACCCCGACTAGTCAACTTGCCTAGAGGTGCGACTAAAAAGAAGAAATAAATAAAAACAGAATTAAAAATGGAATTCCTACAAATTCTAGATTTCTAAGGAAAGACTCAACTAAAGAAATACGACTCCACTAAAATAAACCCAATGTCACATTTTATGAGAAATCTATCAAAAATTTTATAAAGTTTCTTTTGTAAAACGGACATCTTTCTACCGAAGTAAAGTCAACCCTACAAAGAAAAATACTTCAAAATTCACAAATGTTCACCACATCGGGTTGGGATGTGGTGAACATCCCAAACTACACAATTCCCAACCGAGGATCACAATTCACAATAAAAGCAATACTTAATAGTAATAATAATAATAATATACTAAAAATCATCAAAATCCATAATCATCAATAATAAACCACAACATAATTTATTTAAATAATAAAAACATTAAAGCTAATTATTTTTCCAAATTAGTTAATAAAATCTCAGTAAATTATATAATATTAATAAAAATTCAATTTTTCGATTATTCAAAATTAAATAGTAAAATTCTCCATTAATTATCTAAATAGTTTAAATATATAATAAAAATAGTTAAAAACTCATTTATTCACAAAAATAATAAATAAAACTATTATTTGAATATATTTTCGGAAATTATTATTAATTAGTTATAAATAGTGAATAATTCGTAAAAATTGTTTTAATACCATTTGTTATTCCAAAATTATTTAAAACATATAATTTAACTATAATTTCAATAAAAATACATAATTTACCCATAAATCCAAAAATCACATAATACTAAATATTTACTCAAAATTATTTTCTCACTTCTAAAATTAATAATTTAAATTAACTATACTAATTTAACATAATTTCACTATAAAATGCATAATTAATAAAAATTCATTTTAATTATTAAAAATTCAATAATTACCCATAATTCAAATAAATTCAAAAAAAAAAAACCAAAAATATATTTAGGAAGATTAAGATGCACACTTCAATATTTCTTAAGGAATTTATCACGAATCAAACACAATCAAGCTTAAAAAAAAATAAAAACCTTAATAGGCATAAACTAAAACTTAGAGAAAACTCACAATCTGGACGTCGTAGAGTTGAAACAAGTTGAGAATCAAGAAGTATGCGTTGAGAGGAGTCTAACATGCCCAAAAACTCGAGCTAAATCGACCGTTTTTTCGTCGGAGCTACAATAGCTCTCCACGACAACACACAGTTTCCAGTGACTCCAAGGCTTCAGGCGGCATCGGGAAGATGAGGGAGGAAGGTGGTGAGCTTGGATGGCACTGGTGGTGGCATGGCTGGTGGAACTTGGTGGCATCGACAATGATGGACAAAGAAGAAAGAAGAAAGAAGAAAAAGAAATGGGTGGAGAAAGGTAAAGTTGATTCCTTTTTTTGCTTTTTGACATGCTCTTATATATATATATATATATATATATATACACACACAACACAATACACACATGCACATGCATAGCAATAAAAAAAATAATGACAATAACCATAACAAGAATAATAATAATAATACTAACATCTAAATATGACCATTACATAAATAAAATATTTAAAATAGAATAAATAAATTATATTTATAAATAATTATAATATATATATATATATATATATATATATATATATATATATATATATATATATATATAAATTTAAAATATTATTAACATTGTATAATTTAAAATAAATTTTAATATTAATTTTAATAAATTAAAATAACGGGGATCCACCCACTAAAACAATTTGCATCGTTGATTTTGTCAAATCATAAACAGAAAACCCATGCAATTATTATTTCAAACCAAAGAATATTTTATTAACCCTGAATATACTGTAAGCAGTTTTTTTTTTTACCTAAAAATTCTGGCATCCAAAAACCTTCTTCGAGGGTTTGCATCAATCCAAGAAGTACCTTAGCGTCACGGGATCAACATTGCCAATTGTTTTTGTTTTCAATATCTGGGTTTTATTTCGATGGGGTTTGGGTTTTGTTATCATTCGAGCAACTTTATCATGGTTGATGCGAACAAAAGTATAATAGAAGAAATAATACTTTGATCAAGGGGATGAACTTAAAAAATGTACATTAAATTAATTTTTGAGTAAATAAAAATATAAATATTAAAAATATTGAAGAAATAAAGTATCATAACTCAAATAAAAAATTTAATAAAATTATAATAAATTATAAATTTAATGAGATTGTAATATTTAAATTGTTATTTAACTATTTATTTATTTAGTTATTAATTATTTGAATAGACAATAAGAGTGTTATCCCACTTTAAATAAGATTCATATCTTATATCTCGTGATGTTATTGAAAAAATAAATAATTATTAGATGTTATATCCTTGGATAATTATTTATGTTGTTAGCGATTAGATGAACTGGGGAATGAAATTTCTTTTACACTCTCTCTCATTTGTATATCTCTTGTATACGAGTTCATGCATGTAATTTTAATTAAAAAAAATTCCTTACAGCATGCAATAAGGTAAATATGTTAATTGATTGAATATTGGCCTACAAGAAAGGGGTAAAACTCCCTAATAAATTCATAATCTAAAAGTTGAAACTTCAATATATATATATATTCCTCTACATATAATTGCAGCTGGCTTAAATTCTGAAACTTGGAGATCCACTAGAACCACTGAATCGTGCATTTCTTCATACCCCAAAACATGAAAGTGCTAACTATTTTTAGATTTGGTAAACTGTTGAGATCTGAACACATTGGAGGCACACAGATGTCGTTATAGAATGAGCAGAAAATCTCTATCCTCAAACTTTCTAAATTTTTCAATATGATGAGCGAATTATTTTCTTCATAGATAGCCTTTAAATATAAGCTGTTTAAAGTGAGAATTTAAATGCTTTAAAGCTTTGAAGTAGTTTATTCGCATGTTTGTATCTAATATCCAATTGATATGCATCATAAATAACATCATAAGGAATCGAAATCATAGCACTCCTTAGCGAGTTGAAAACACCAAAATCACAATGATCTAGAACGTAACAACTCCAATTATTAACTTCAGGGTTCGGTGTGTGGAGTTTTATCAACTTGTTGCGACAATAAAAACATTTCCAGGATATTGTGAATTCTTTAATATTTGGACCCGAAATGTGAAGGCTTTTAAGATCGTCCAGGGAGCAAAGAAAACAGGCAGGAGTCACAGTCCCTCTCAAGCAATCGCAGTTGATAAACGTCAGGTGTTCAATGCAGTCGCTAATAATTTCAAGATTTCTAACACAACGAATGTGTTTTAAGACTAATGTCTTAAGTCGCTGGCAAGATTGTGAATTCCATTCTCCCAAGTTGTAGTCCTCAATTCTTGTCTGCATTAATGACAAGGTTTCAAGCGCGATCGACCTTAGATTTACAAAAGGTAACTCGAGAAAAGCACCCCACAAATTTAAATCCAGATGCTTTAAGCAACTGGTTAAAGGAAGAGCAAACAATCTCCGATCAGTATCTTGCCACTGAAGATCAAGAACAAGCTCTTGAAGATTGAAATTAAAGTCTGACACCTTACGAATCCGACTCTCGACGTAGAGATGCTTGTCAACAGGATTCGCAGGAGGTCCTGGACGACAATGCCAACCTAGTTGAAACCGTAATACCTCTGTATTGACCATCATCTGTTTGCATTTAGCGAGGAAATTATGGATGTAGTAGATGGACAAGTGATCGCGTTGAAGTGCAGTGTAAGAACTTTATGTAGCATCAAAAGCGAGAGACGAAGAAGAGATGATTTGATAGAGAATATCATTAGAGAGGTCACTGATTCGATCACCCATTACCAACTGTAAGTTTTCTATCAATGGCACCAGCGACTCCCACTTCATCGTCAACATCAGAATTGAGATTTTCCTCAACTTTTGGTTTTCTCAAGAAACCAAAACTTGAGGAGTTCATCATCTTCTCCTTGTTACCATTGATATCGGAATCGCCCCAAGTGGCTACAGCAGCTTCACCCTTGACCATTGTGATTCGGAGCTGCCGTCAGCCGCCATATCAAAATCTTATTGAACTATATATTGACGGTAATGGTGTTTAAAGAAAATCTTTGAGAGGAGAGTGAATTACAAAGTAGGATGGCTTGTTTCGATATATATATATATATATATATATATATCTTGCTTTCCTTCCCAGTTGGAAAAAGAAAATAGTTTTCTAGTAGAATGATAAATTAATGGTGATGTGGTCCGTACCTTACTTTAGAATCCCGATCGGAAGAGGAATGAAAGGAAGATATATAACGAAAATTTTAATAAAATCTTCAATTTACGATAAAATGGAAACTGAAGTTAGAATTGAACACAATATTATTTCTGGAGAAAATTATTTTTATAATTACTTCTTATATATTATAATTAATATTATAATTATCTATTATAAAAATTATATTAAATTATTTATTAATATCTACTAAAATATTATTATAATTTTAAAATTTATTATAAAATTTATTTATTATTTAACAAATGTTTTTATTAAATTATTTTTTATAATCATTTTTTATCTATATATTTTATTTCATTGCTTTAAAATAATATTTTATTTCTTAAAATTTTAATGATATATAATATAATATTTAAATATTTGAACAATTTATAATTGATTTGACTTAATTTATATGTGAACAATAAAAATGAATGACCCCAATTAATGGGAATTATATTCTCAATCTAAAACTCCATTTATTTGTAAAAAATATGTTATCACCTAAATATTAAAAATAAGAATCATTTAATCTAATATCTATTCTCACCTTTATTTTTTTTTATGAAACTATTTACACTAACGCAGAATTTTATAGACTTTGGTTTCTAAAGCCTATCAAGTCAATCCATGGGCTATAGGCCCAATATTATCTTTTTGTAGTTAAACTACAAAAAAGTACCATGTAAAACTACAAAATAAGTTTCATGTTCTTTTAATCGCAATTACTTTTAACGCTAATAAATTGATAATTTATGCAATAAATCATTAGTAAATAGAGGCAAATTATTTAACACCGTTAAAAATGATAATGTGCTAAAGAGTATTTTAGTCATATCATTTTTAAAAAAAAAATTGTCTTTATGATTTTATATTCTGACTTGTGATTTATCTTTAAAATAAGTATCCTATTTTACAGTATCAAAAAATAATTTATTTATTTATGATAATAATATGAAATTTTTTTATAAATAATTTCTTAATGGATTAACCAATTTTTTTTTTCATTTTTCAATAATATATTTATATTCTTATTAAATTACAGTCTATATATTATTTTATACATATTTTATTTTGATCGATTTAAAAATTTATGTTATTAATGTAGTATTAATAGTTTTATGATAATTGATATTTAATTTTTTAGAATTTTATATATTTTTTTAACTTAATTAATTTAAAACTTATATTATTAATAAATTATCAGTAATTTTACAATACTTAAAATTTAATTTTGTAGATTTGAAAAAATTTCAAAAAAGTAGCTTCATAATTATAATACAAACACCAAACTTATGTTAGTAACGCATTATTAATAATTTGCAACAATTAAAATTTAATTTTGTAAAATTAAGATAATTTTAATAAGAAGATATACATTTCATTTTTAAAAATTATCTTAATTCTGAAAAATTATTTAAATAAAATTTTATAAAAAATTATAACTATATTATATTAATAACAAATTGTTATATAAATAATCATAATTATAATATATTTAATAATTTATTTACTATATATCACGAGTAAAAAAATTTTTTTTTTCAAAATATATATATATATATATTTATTTTTGTGCGCATGCATTGCAGTAACAATTTAATAAAAACAGGGAAAAAAAAAGGAATAGTGCTTTTTTAAAAAAATTAGTTTGACTAAGTGTCAAACCGAACAAATAACAAACTCTTTGAAGAAAAACTCAGGGTCCCCAGTACACTTCTATATGCATCAGCCGGTTGGTTCAGTTCTGAATTATTCAGGTGACAACTGGTTGTTTTTCTCAGTGGGTTGAATTTCTATAGGTGGAGTAGGTTCACCAGCAGTAGCAGCTACGTTGCTGCTACTGGGTGTACCTTTATTCTCCATTTACAAATCAAAATAAATAAAGCATAAAAATTATTAGTAAAAGAAGACAGCATAGAAACAAATACATTATACTTATACAGAAATAAAAAAAACACACATTAAATTATATAACTAAGACAAAGATAAACTAAAATAATAAACATTAGTATATTAGATAAATAAAAATGATATTTACTTATTTTTAATAAATAAATTATTAATAGAAAATAACACTATAGTCTATAAATAAATATTATGTATAAAAATTAATATATAAATATTAGTATATTTATAGAAATAAAAAAATATTTTTAAAATAAATTAAGAAATTAATATAAATTTTTTTAAAAAAAAAATCTGCTCAAATAATTAATAATATTAGTATATTTTTAAGATCAATAAATAAAAAATGTAAATTTTTATTATATACTAACCATATAATATTTAGTATTCATCATAGTCAACATTTCAAATAAAACAAAAATTTTTCAGAAAAATACAACTTTTTTTTCACAAATTAACATATCAAAGAAAACAACATCACATAACAAAAAATAAGCTTTATCTTTTTCACAGATTGGCAACATGTAAATATTTTTTTCACAGAATATAACACATGCAAACACATATTTCTTTTTTCAAATAAAAACATTACCTTAATATCACAAATATTCCTCTTATTCACAACGTTTTTCACAAATAGAAATTTCTCTATAGAGCTTCCACCTTTAGGCTTTATATCACTTGGATCTCAATTTCTTTACACATTTAATCAAGCTTACGCCTTTGAGATCAAATACATCTCAAATTGTTTTAAGAGATGTATTAGATTCCACCATCATCTAATACGAGAGAAAAATGAAGGACCTTAATATTAGCCATAGAAATCACAGAAATAATTTAAAATACAAATAATTTAAAAGACTCTTTGAAATAGAACTTAACTTACACAACAGAACAACACAAAAATACATAAAAGGAAGGAATGAGAACACAGATTGTTATGGAAACAAAAGCCAAGAAGATTACATCTGAACAATTGTTCTGAACAATTAGATGAGGCCATGAGGGATCAAATGGGAGTAGGAGTTAAGGGATGAGCAAGATTAGGGTTTGATTTAGAGAGTTGAGAAGACGGTTGCTTAAGGTTAAACACACAAAAAGATAAGAGGTTGAGAGAAAATGTAAGGCAACGGTAGGGTTTAAATCGAAGGGGTGTGTGAAAATGAGAGAGTAGGATTTCTGAAGAAGAATAAGTAGCTTATATATGTAGGGTTAAAACCCTATATATAAAAATGACGCCTTTTCCCTAAGTAAAGGGAATTTGGTAATTTCACTGGTTCGATTTCTGAACTTCTCAAATCGAACTATAAAACGCATACTGAAATCATCTACTTCACCTACCTAAACTCTTCTTCCTTTTTTTGAGCCGGTCTTGCATTTTTGGTTCAGTTTTGATCAGTAGGTTCAATTGATCCAGTTTTTGCACATCCCTATTACTAGCAGTTCCAATATCGTAGGATACCTAACAAAACTTTTTTGTTTTCTTTTTTATCAAGATAATAAAGCTTCCTTATGATTCATGTAATGGAACACTTTAACAACTGCAGAAAGGAGCACAAAAGGGGACCATCGACATTTTTTTTTTTTTCCTTTGTGGGCAATGTTGCATTGTAAGTTTGTGCTTGATAGTGTTAGTAAAAGAAGTGAATATCTAAATTTTTACCTATATGTGGAGTGCACATTAATGCATGCATAAAATCAGAAAATAATAATAATAATAATTTTTAACATTATTAGAAATTGAACCAATTGATCTAGATCTCATCTATACCAAAATCCACAGTTATTTTATCATATTCAATTACGGTTCTTCTTAGATAGTATTAAAGGTATTAGTTTTTTATATGTGCTAAGTTTACATCTTTATTATATATTACCTTAAGAAAAATGCCTGGTTAATAATTAAATTAATAAAACAAATTACTACAAAGTTGGCTTAAGCAGTGCGCAGTTAGTTTTACTATCTAATTTAGTTCTAGCGAGAATACTCAAAAATCAATGCACAGTAGTGACTTTTTTCTCCAAGAAATGTAATGAACTGAGATTTGAATCATACTATTGTCAGTTTATGAAATTAGTTTTTAATAATTACCTTTATGGGTATGAATACATAGAAACGAGAAAATGTAAAAATAGATATAGAAAAATGTTATTTTCCAGAAATATAGGACAAAAAATGGTAAAGAAAGCACGTAAATATTAAAAATATAATGTGTATATAAATATTACAAATATAATTTTTTATAATTTTTAATTTTTTTATAAAATGTAAAAAAATTATCTATTTAAATAAATACTACCATTAATGAACATGTAACTATTTAGATTATTTCTCCAAATAAATTCCTTAAATAATAATAAAATCATTTTAACTCCGATAATAATAATAAAATCATTTTGACTCGGATATTTTTGTATTTTCTTTTTTTATTTGAATTTTTTAAATTTCTATCTTTAATTTGATTTTTTAATTTAATCATCATTTTAGTTTTCTTTTTTGATTGGGATTAATTTGTTTTCCTAAAAATCTAAGAGAAACATGTTTCCTGTATAGGTAAATGTTTTTAAATTTTAATAGCTTGTGGAAACAGCTATAATATGTATCAGGTACATTTTTTTATACGAGTATGTATCAGACACATTAAAATATAAATAATTTAAAAAAATTTTGCGTTGTAGATCCTATCAAAGTCACTCTGTAAAATTAATTTTTATCTTATTTAAAAGGAAAATATTGCTATTTTTTATATAGTTCATGAAGAGGGCTCTTATGTTATGTCATAAAAAAGAAGAAGTGCTATAAAAAATTAATGGGACATTGGTAAGCTATCCTATTACATTCTTGCAATGCATAAGTTTTCTCTTTTGCTTGATTTACAAAACATCTAAGAATACACATTCCTTGCTTCTTATGGAATGAAGTCAAAAGAAAGCAATGGCTCTTCTGATAGATAAATTTTGAAGCAAAAGCAAGAACAACGTAGCACATAAAAAGGGTAAACAGAACTCCACAGGCTGAGCTATTATTTAGGAACAGGAAACTCAGCCACTAGCTATTGCAACTTCAGTTATAAAGAATAAAGAAAACAGGTGCAGAAAAATGAGAAACATGGGCAGCATGGGCAGTAGTGGAAGGTTGTCAATGGAAGAAAGCGAAGATGATGAGGTACCAAGATTTGATGTATCATCATTTCAAGCTAGAGAAGAGGAGATTGAGAGGAAGAAGATGGAGGTTAAAGAGAAAGTTGAACTTCAGTTAGGCAAAGCTGAGGAAGAAGCCAAACGCTTGACACAGATTTGGGAAGTATGTTCAACTAAAATTTTTACATATTTTGGATATATTTTGTTCTTCAAGTTGATTGAGATTGTTATTATGTTGATAGTTTATTTTGTCATTTAACAAAATTATTTTTATTCATTTAAAAATAAATAAATTTATTTTCAAAATAAAAATTTAACATCGAGACCTAATTTTACAAACAATTTTAAATTTCTTAAATCTCGTTCATTTTAATTGTATGTATATGTTTTTCTGATATTTCAAAATAGGATTTGAGATATTTGAACTTTAATTCTTTCTTTTTATAGTATGATCAAGTGACATTAAAAGTATGTTTGGTTCAAATGAATTTTACAATTTATAAAATTTATTAGCAAATTCAAGTCAGTAAATTTGGTTTAAATGAAAATTTTATAAAATTAATTTTAAATTCTAATTTTTTAATTTTGTGAAATTACTTAACATTAAATTCATTTTTATTGATGAATGTGTTTGGTTCAAATGAATTCTATTTAAACTTTATTTAGAAATAAAATAAATTCTTTAATGGAATTTAACCTAATTTCTATATATATATTAGATTTACAGGATCTTGAAGAAAAGAAAAATGATTACAACTTTTCTAAAATTAAGTAATAGAAAGAAATGTATATTGAGCATCATTATGTTATTATAATGTATTAGGAGCTTGAAGCTTTGGCTGATCCTACGAGAAAAGAAATTGCAATGGTACGCAAGAAAATTGACATAGCCAATAGAGAGCTGAAGCCACTTGGACAAAGCTGCCAGAAGAAGGTACATTTTGTAACATATATAAAAATAAAAATTACATGGTCTTTTTATTATTAATTTAAATGGAGATTTTAAAAATTAAATTGACAGGAGAAAGAATATAAAGAGGCTTTGGAAGCTTTTAATGAAAAGAACAAAGAGAAAGCTCAGCTAGTTACAGCATTAATGGAGGTAAATAAAATATAGATAAATTTAATTGTTTTACTCAAAATTATGTGTGTACATATATATATATATATATTCACATTTACACTATTTTTGCCTTATGAATTATGTTGTCAAACCAGCTGCTGACTGAGAGTGAAAGATTGAGGATGAAGAAACTGGAGGAACTGAGCAAAAATTTACCTTGACAAGTCTATGCTAATACAAAAAACATTAGAGTTTGTTCTCATCCATTATTCTTCTACTCTGTCTTTTTACAATTATTTGTGATTTGTCATGAATAAAGTTTAAGATATAAAAAATAAAAAAATAAAAAAAGAAGAAGATGTAATTGATTGTTGTCAGAGGTATGTTGAATCTTAGATTCTATCACAGCAGTTGCTCCGATGGTAGTGTTGTTACATATCCATTAGAAAAAAATGAACAGATTTGTCTGTAACAGACCAGAGTTGCCATGTACAAACATATCATAAAAATATCCAAGTCAACATTTATGATCATATATGTATGTTTATAAAAGGAAAAAAAAAAAAAGGTTCACACTTAAGCCAGAGTACAAATGAAATGCAAACCCAATACCATTTTCATATATGAAGGAAGATTGCTCAAATTAATCCTCAATGGATGAAAGCTGTTTGTATTCTGCCAGCAGCTTCGGAATGTCATCCATCCGCAACTGAAATACAAAAGACAAAATATGTACAAGATGAAACCGGTAAAGGACAAATAAAAGTGAGATGCCAATATTTACAAGTAGATAAGAACAATGTTTACATCTGAGAAATAGATGGTTCAATCAGATTACAAAACATGGTGTCTTATATCTTGATTCACAATATTTCTCAGAATGAGCATGAAACAAAAGGAGAGTTATTACATTTTCTGGTAAAGAACAGTTAATACAGATTATGTTAATTGTTCAAGCATAATCATTGATTCAGCACCTTCATCGCATTTATATATCAGGTCAACACGGGCACATTTACTCAAGGGTGAAAACAAAAGCAAGTAGGCAAGCACTTCTAACAAGTGCACAAGACACTCATACCTGAGAAGCATTTTTAATATGGTAAAACTGATGGGCATATTTCCCAGGAAAATCAGACTCCACGGAATGTAAATCAGCCCCACCTTTCGCTCTGTCAAACATCCACAAAAAAAAAGATGATCAATAATCATCATAAATTAATCAACATATCTTAGAATAAATAACTCCTTTAGGATTTTTCCTGGACCTGATTTTTGCCAAATTGATATCAACAAAAGATGGCAGAAATGTTCCATAAAGAATAGCAAAGGAAAGACATCAGAGTTGTGCAAAAATACTCTATTTTGATTTCATATTTATAACACTTTGACAATGTTCTATCGCCAGCCCCAAGAAAAAGTTAACCAATCATGCTTTTCAATGTTCAAGTTATCATCACCACAACATAAAGGTCCAATGACCAAAAAATTCCAGCATTTGCACACCTTTTCAATTGTAATCAAAACTTTAATAATTAATTTTGGCCATTTTAATATTAGTGTCAATATTAATAATGTATCAAGTAAGAAGCAGAATGGACAGAATTACAGATAAATAAAATATAAAATATTAACCTAGATAGCTACCTTTATGGGAAAAAAAGAAATATGGATGTTATTTTTTTCCAATTACACTAATAAAAAATATTACTGATAATTCTTGTTAAACTTCCATTTTAAAAGGTTAATGTTTATATTTATGAATTACTGAAATAAAGAATTAGTATATTATATTTGTGAGTACTGCAAAGACTAAGAAGTTTATATTTTGCCAATAACAATAGTTATGTAGTCACGAAGCTATGGAAAGTAAATGGTCATGCTTACAAATGATGATGAGCAATCAGTCTTTGGTAGTCACGAAGCAAGGGTCCAAGCTCCTTTAGTGGTATAGACTCAGGTGAAGACTTCTTCCAATGGTCACGAATTACCTGAATTTTCTTTTTTTTTATTACCACAGACAATGTTATCAGTGGAATATATGGGAAAGTGTATCACTAAGTAAAGCAGATTTGGATAACTATAAAACCTGTTCATTGCTGGAAACTCTATCTTCCATCAATCCTGATGCAAGTTCAAGAAGTTCTCCATCTTCCAACTGATTTACAATTTGAAACCCCGAACTCGAGAGTGAAACTGAAATTTCTAATCTCTTTTGTAGTTCTGAGACAGCAGATTCTTCCCTTTGATTTTCCTGGGAAAGAAAAGTAGGGTTATTACAAAATTAAACATGAAAAAAGGTGAACTGAAAAATCTGTATATGATAAAATAACAAAAAGCTTTTAAGTCTGTAGAAGAATGATTTCCTGTTTTGACTAAACTTAGGAGTCTGAAGTTCTAATAGAAGTTTGAATCAAAATTCAGAAAAATACTCACGTCAGACTATAAACTTCCAATTGGACATAAATTAATTCAGAATATTGCTATCACTTAACGAAATGCTATTGATATTCCTTATGTTACATCATTTAATCCACTTAGGCTGGTTACACATGTTCAAAGGCTACCCCCAATCAATAGTATAAAAATGGTTTTCCCAACTAAAAATTTTTTAAGTTCGTCAATGCCAAATTTCAGTGTTACCGAAGTGCAAAAGATGGCAGCGAGCTCCTCAAGCAGCTGGATAATTAAAGAAATTGGATTGAAAAACTGTAAAGTTGCCAAATTAGTACCTTAAGTGGAGATTGAACACCAACTTTTTCCATTCCAAAATCCTTATTTTCAGGACTTTTTTTGGGCGATGCAACCATCCGCTTTGCTATAGGATCCCCTAGAAAATGGGCACAAGTTACAATAACATAGCCACATTAGTGACACAAAACATCTGACTAGGTATTGTGCCATGGAAGAAATGAGTCGGTGTGCTTTGATGCCAGTCAGATAGATAAAACATTTATGATTCTTCAGTTTAATAACATCAGTTAAACGTCTTCCAATAGACAAGGCTTCTTGCAATGAAAGCCCTGATGTTAAATTCCACGCAGATTTGTTTTCTGTTTGAACCAGTAACATCCAGGTCACAATGGAGCAAACTTACAATTGCACAAAGTCAGCCCATAAACAATGATATAAAAATGATGAGGAAGAAAAAGAATAAAAAGAAAATTATCCTCTCTCAATTAATCTACCATACTCCCTTTATTTCATCATACAATTAATGGTTTTATATCAAATAAATATAGCCACATTAAAGGTTTTGTTGACGTGATAAAAATTTGCAACTGTTCTAGCAGACATCATACTTGAAATTTAAAAATTTTGACAGAGTAGCTACACGAGAATGAGATTTATTTATAAAATAATTCAAGTCAGCCAAGAATACCAAAGAGGTCCACATTGCAGCAATTGAAGTAGATAAAAATAGATACTACTGAAACACAATATAGTACCTTCTGGAACCAGCCACCATAGATCACCAAATGTTGACTTGCCATCAAAGCCACCAAACAACAGATATCGTGAACCAATACATGTCATTGTGTGGTATGCTCGTGCAGGAGGGGGGTCGCCACTAGTAGGTAACCTTTTCCACTGTGCAGAGACTTAAAAAAAAGGAAGCACCAACCAACATTTAGGATATGAAACATAAATAGGATATGAAAAAAAATGTCAAAAATAATACTTTGTTAAAGAATGGTCATAGCCTAGCTACTTAACACATAAATGTTATATGTAACTGGATCTGCCAACGGTGGCATGCAAGCCACCATCCACTTTTGAAGACAGTCCAATATTTGAAAAAAGAGAACTAATCCATTCCAAACAAAACTGACTGATTTCTTATTTTTTTCTTAATGCAAACACTCAGTGCTTTAATCAAATAGAAATCCAACACTACAATGTAGCTTCAAGAGAGAAAAAATCGCTTATGCCATCTCAAGTATTATTGCAGGAAGATCACATCACGCCATGAAATCATAATCAAGGTTCATGTCATGTAGTCTTTTTGGTTCACTGATATTATTAATCAGGCTACCGCGACTTTATTATGTTCTTTCAACACAAAAGCAAATGTGATATACTTTAATTTGGGTATATTAGATCCAAATTGCTAATGTTGTTGAACAGCATCCACTTGTTACCTTGTGATGTGCAAAATAAAAATGCCAATCACAGAAGGTAGAATGTTTATCAGGAATGTCTTTTAGAATGGCATTATCATTAATGGTTCAGAAAACAATATTTTCTTAAAAAAAATAATCAATAAAAAATTATCATCCATCTTGTAACACAAGTAAAACTAATTAAATATTAAGACCAAGAAAAACAAAGGAAATTGATTTAAAGGACTAGAAAGCTGGAGTTTTAACCATGAAGCAATTACTCATGGTGTTCAACTATTCTCTTCCCTTATTATGGACAAGAGAGGTTCATGGTAGAGAGATCGCCTTCCAATGGCTACGAATACAACTTGGAAAAAAAAAAAAATCAAATGACGTTTTCAATTCCATCTAAAACAACATCACACAGAATTCTTCAACATAACCTCAAAAAAACGATAAAAACTTAATTTCCAGACCACATTTATTAAGATAATTGACTAATAATTTACAGAAGCACATACCCCTGTCTAGTACAATGCAATCATGGTAATAAATGTCATAGCGACTCAACCAGCCACCAGTCCCATGCCCACCAAACAACAGGAGCTGAAAGGAAAGAAATTTAACAGTCAGCTCTACTTACTTTTTTTTTTTTTTTTAAAAAAAAATTGCAGCAGTAATAGATACATACTATCAAGTTCAGTAATGAGGTTTAGCAGTAATAGTTCATTGTTAGCTATTCACAAGCAGACAGCTAAATTTCTTTCATTACTCATTGGAAACCAACATTTACTGAACTTGGAACAATGAACTCAGAAAGATGATAACCCAGGGAAAATAGAAAATTGAAGTTTGTTCAAGTGAATGGGACTAATCCAAAGTCTTCTCCTTTTGCTCATAGAGACAGACCAATTGCCAGTGCTTAGCATGATACAGGTTTGTCCATTATTAGCCCCTAACATTATCAGTCATTTTAACCTATCAGAACATCCTAAACCTCGCATTCCTAAAACATAATAATAAAATTAATCGACAATATTATCATTTAAGGCTGGCGTAGAATTTAGCCATGCTTGGAGCATGATGCCAAAGTACTTTTGTGTGCCTAACTCCAGACTGTATACCTATCCTGATATTTATTAAACATTGTGGAAAACTCTGCGGCTGATCTTTCTGCCTGTAAGGGAGATAAACACATTCATCTTATACTTTATTTCTGTTTCTTTTTCCCATATGGGATGTCTGGAGCCTACAGTCACCCATATTCTACCTAATCACATTTTAAACCTAAGCCAAAGCCAGGAACCTTAAAAAAATTTTATTTACCAGGAGTAGCATCAGAAAATATTAAGAAACCAGCCTTCAAGGTCTCTTCTGGTGAGCTAACCCTTGAAAACTCAGAATTATATGTGCCCTAAATTGTTAGAGCAAGGAGATAGGGTTCATAAAATGGATGTGACTGGGATGGATTGAGATAATGAAATGACAGAATCAAAAGTGATAATGTGCTGGAACTTTTTAGACTGAAAAAAGAATAAATAATTAAGAGAACGAGAGAGAGCATCACTAGGGATGAATATCTGCAAAACACAAGAAACTCAATGATTTAAAATCTAATGTGTTCTTCCTTGTCAAACAAGAATAATGACATAAACCAAAAGGTTAACTTAAACTCAGACAGCACAAAGAAGAGTTTCAGAAATCATTTAAGGACTTTAAAATTGACTGCAGCCAGAAACTAAACTAAAAAATTGCCAAACCTCCCCCTGCTTGCCAGATAACCTCATTCAGAAGATATATAGCCAAAATAAAAAACTTTGAATGAAGCCATAACTACACAATAACACAAACCTTTCCTCCATCAACAAGGTAGCAAGCTTCTAATAATTATACTAATGCTGCTAAGGAAAAATGGATTCACCATATCCTCATGTCTTATGTTATTACTTGTGGTGTCATAATGAGAATGCTTTGTCATGTAACAAGCAGGATTACACATGGATTTGTACTAGTTACAACAGTTTTGACATTGTATAAACATATTTCAGCAGACTCAAGCAGAGAAATAGACTTTCAAAAACTAACTATCCAGAAAAATAGTTGAAAATTCTAGGGATGTCATTACATAGTGTCCTCCGGATGTTATGGTGTGGCCGCATCGAGGGGAAGGAGCTTGACCAGGAAGCTTCAATTGGGTCCATCCAGGTGCTTCATTCTCTTCCTTCCACAACAAAGAGAAAACACAAACTCACCTCAGTCCAATTTAAGCATTACTTGCTTGGGTTTAGTTTTAAGCTCTTGGACCCAAGCATACACATAAGAGAAGAAGAAAGGTGGAAAAATGTCATTACACCATGTTAAGAAATTATCATCCATTTGAAATACTTAACGTTGAAGGTATATTTAGCTTTCATGTAGAAAATTCAAGTGTTAGCAATCTAAAATCTACTGATTATGGTGAAGCCAAAGATAAAAATTATATTCTATCATCAAGCTAGTACAAAAAATATCAATGCATGGAATTTTTTAAAATCATTAAATGGTGGCCACTCAATATTCATCATCAATATGACAATGGCTGTCAATTTTTGGTAATCAACCACTTCAACAGTGGGCATCCACCGTAGTCCTGCCAATGTTTATCCTGGAGAATCTCCACATAATTTTGAACTGCAAATCTATGTTGTTAAACTGAACTTCGATGACTAAATCTTATCATTTAAAAGAAACTTGATAATTAAAATTCTAAAACTAAAACAGGGATGAATATATGCTATCATTGAAGCTTAAATATGTCATTCCTGATGCATATTACTTCTTAAATTCCAGAAGGGTACAACATATAACAAGAAGACAGCAAAGCCAAATAGTGGACTTCAGCATGAAAAAAAAAAAAAAAAAAGAAATTCCAACATAAGCTAATTCAGTATGAAGTACCCATCCAGGAAAAGATTGGTAATGCAAAATATTATCGTTAGTTTCATAACCAATGTTAATGCAAAATATTATCGTAAGTTTCATAACCAATGTTCTCTATGTATTATCAGAATCATTTAATCAACAGTTCAGAAATGCCCCAATCCCAACCAGGCTACTAGTGCTATGAGGGTTCATACATTCCACTTTAAGAGAAATAAGACACAATGCTGTAAAAGCAGACATTCAATTTCCAAATGATAGTCAAGTACAGATCAAAAAAGTTAATCAGGTTTTATCCCAAACTAGTTCAGAGTGCATTAACCACCCACCCTCTCCCCCAACCCTCCCTCCATCTCATTCTGCCCATTTGCATGGCATATTTCACACGAGCAGTTTATCTGTAAAATCAAATCTAGTAACTCCAAATATCATTATGGTGTAGTCAAAATACAATTAACATTAATCTATTCAATTTATTAAATCATACTTTTTTCATCCATTCAAAACTATGTCTATGTGTCTATAGGAAACCCTTGAATGAGTAATTTGCAATGTAATGTTGCCAGAGGAGCCTAATGGTCAGAAAATAGTACAGAACTTGGTCAGAGAGTGGCAGATTTACAAAGAACAATTTCATCTAAACCATAAAGTGGTTGTAAGTTGTAACAGCTATAACTGGAAGGGTAAAATGTATGAGAATCTGTAGGCAACGGTATTGAAATGATAAAATACCAACCTTCTTCAATGAGACCCTTTAGAGCCCACAAATCACCCATGATTGGCCCACCACCACCTGTTAAAGTTAAGAATCTAAATATATAATTCCTGTCAATTCATAGTTTCCTAGAGAAACACAAAAATAAATTGTTATTCAGGAAAATGGACAGAGGTATTATTAAGGCGACAAAGGTAAAGTTGACATCAAATGAGGCAAACATAAATGATATAATCAGTCTTGTTGAAGTAAGTACATTCAGGTACAACTACAGCACTAATCCTCATAGAAATTGATGATCTTTCTGTTTTGATTAACTACATATGACAAGGCATAAAAGCAATGAGAAAGAAAAACTAAAATGTCCATAAAGTTGAGGATTATAACTCAAGTACTGATGGAGCATCTTCATGTTAGAATCTCAAGTACACTCTGTTTGTTTATGTCACTTCATGTGCATATCAGATCTATACATGTAATGTAATTATTACAACTTTTGTCAATTGATGTTTGACAAGGCAATAGTTCAAGAACACTATTCCAGCTAAATGTCAAGTATCTGTCGCAAACACAAGTGAATCATAACAGTTTTTATCAATTGGTGTTTGACAGGGAAATAGTTCAATAAATGCTAATCCAGCTAAATGCCAATATTTGTCACAAATGCACATGATTAGCAATTTGCAAGAAATTGTGATGAGATCCAATCATCATGAATTTGTCACAACATATAAGCGTTAAGGACTTCAAAGAAAGAACTCAGCAACAGAACCCAATTTCCATGGGAGGATAGTCTGGGCCATATCACCTCTGCCACCATAGACAAGTAAACGTTTCTCAACCATGGTTGCTGTATGCCCACATCTAGGTGGAGGCAGAGCTCCAGTAACTGACAGCTCCATCCACTCAAGAGAAACTGCCCAAAAAATCATCACAAAAATGAAATAATAAGAATTTGTTCACATATAAATAAAAAATAAAAAAAAAGTTGAGGGTAAATGTTTGATTAAAAGAATGTTAAAAAGCAGTTACTTGTGTCCAAAACATAAACATCTGACAGCCACTTCTTGCCATCCCAGCCGCCACACCTGCATTTATATATATATATATATATATATATATATATATATATTTCAGAGTAAATCATGCCAGATAAAACACTCTGCAATTAAGTTAATAAATAATGTAATTTACTTAATACACACATGATAATCTTCCGGTTTCCAATAGAAGAGGCTGCAGAGAAATCCCTTGGAGAAGGCAAGTCACCAAAACTAGTTAGCTCTGACCATTGCCATATATCTGAAGCAAGCATAAATGTAATTAATCACTAACAAATTTGAAACAAACAAATAAATAAATAAAGGCAAGCATCATGTCAAGAACATGCAGTTGTATTCTGGAAGGCCTATCAGCTTACACATGGGAAGATAGACAAATACACCTATGAGCATAGCATGAAAGTACAATGTATTGGTGAAAGAAGTAGAATGTATTGGTGGAATAAGGGAGAGAGATAGGGATGGATTGAGGAAGGGTGTGGTGCAGAGAGGAAGAAAAGGAAAAAAAGCTTCAATCTGAAGATGTATTTATTGTTAAAAGAACCGATTTGCAGTAAATATACAGATCTTACCAGTATCCAGAACCCAAAAGTCACCCATCCTGCGGATTCAACAACATCATCAAAAAATGTCCACTGAGATTTGCAATGAATCATAAGCATATGTGACCTGGACAAACCTTTTGCTACCAGAACGCCCACCAAATATGAACATGTGACAATCAATTGAAACAGCAACATGAAATGCTCGTGGGCTAGGCCCTACTTGTCCATCAGACCCACTTCCACTGCATTCTGGCTGATACCATAGCTTGTTCTCTGAAACGATAGAAAAGTTAAACTTAAGAATCTGTAGAAAAGTTTCATTCTCTGTGCACATGTCTGTGTGACAGCTTCTGAAAATGTTGCTCTTTGATTCTTGATTCTGTTCATTATGCATCCCAAGTGCATGTCACCTTAGTTCTGTTCCATATTGTAAAGCACACCTCTACTAAAACCATCTCTATATTTTGCTATAATTGATTCAATAGTCTGCTTTCATATATGAAAGTAGAACAAAAATTCCTGGATGATCATTTAATGAGTTTCAATTAACTCAAATCTGTTAATAGCTATTCTCTGTTCCATTTGTATCCATTTTATATTTGCAAAATTGCACTAACAATTTGCTCTACTGAAGGATTATGTCCAGCATTATCATGTAAACACAACTAAAATGAATCTGATATAAGAATTGTAGAGACGCAATTTCTACTCTTCTCCTTCTTTATATTTTGGTCTACAACAGCATATGCGCACATGTGTGAGTTTCAATGAACAGGTTCTATGGTTGAGCTTATCCAATGAAAAGTTGATTGGTTCTGAAGGAGGAGTTATAGTTGTAATAGCATATAAGAAAATGGCCAGTATTATGAAACATGATTAGGAAAAAAGGTGGCATTATAAGGTGTAAACAAGCTTCTTTCTGTCATTTATTTTGGATTTCTCTTTGAACACAACTGTTTTCAGAAAGTCAATGATTCAGAAGACTAAAAGAAGAGTTAGCAACTTATTAGATGCAATATTTATCTATGCATCTTACACCATAAGGAAATCTCACTCAAGTTCAAAATCACTCTTGAATTGTACAACCCACTAAATAAGCGCAACTAGACAGAAAATGCTTAATGATTAGAAACATTACTAACAGTCAAGTTAATCATGCAGCTCCAGCATCAAATTAGAAAAATACAAAGAAAAACAACTTAGAATCTGAAATTTTCCGTGTAGCTGTGAGAAACTAAATCCAATTTAAAGAGTAAATAACAAGCGCATTCTGAAATTATTTAACAAATTCTGATTGATGTGCATTCTTGACAATGAAATAGATACAATTAATTGGTTTCAAATTTGTTAAACTTAAAAAGCATTGAAGACTCATAAGGCAATGCCTATAATTGTTATAGACCGTGAAATCCAAAAAAGATTTGCTTGTGAAGTTGGAAATTATACTAGAAATACTGCATGGTGAAAAAAGATAAAACAATGTGCATCAGCAGTGTAGCTGGAGGTTCTTGAGTAGAAAATTCCTGAAATTTTTTGTGAGAGCAACTTTAAATAATGATCAAAAAACAAAACAAACATTAGAAAAGATGATTTATCTTATATATGCCTACATCACCAAGAATGATGAATTACATGAATGTTTAACTGAGCAATTGCTATAAGAAATATCTATGCACTGTCGCTTGAAGTCGAGAGCTACCGAGTAATAATAAACCAAACAAAGTCGAGAAACATATACAAAACAAAATCTTTTAGCTATGAGAGGCTATATTTAAATGCTGAAAAAGAATCAACAGAAATTAAAAGGGTACACAAAATTACTAATCTGGTACAAAAATCAACCATAGTTTATCCTCAATAACATATAAGTCCTGTTACCTAGCTCTATCAAAGCTTGCTTAACTCAGTCCAATCAGTAGAGTTGCATTGAAAATGTTCTATCCAGGACTTACTGAATAACCTGTTACCTCAATAACATACAAGTCCTGTTACCTAGCTCTATCAAAGATTGCTTAACTCAGTCCAATCAGTAGAGTTGCATTGAAAATGTTCTATCCAGGACATACTGAATAACCGCATGTACATAAGAAATCATAAATATAAGACTACCCAACTATTTAGGGGAAAAAGAAACAGAAAAGAGAATATTTTTAAAAAAAAAAAAAATTACCGATATCATATACAGTGATATCGCCTAGGAACTTCTTGTCGATGAGGCCACCAAAGACGACAACTTTCGACTTTCCAACGATAACAGCAGTGTGACCACTGCCGATTGAAACGAAAACCCAGTTAAACAAACAAATTTGTGCACAGACAAACACACTCATTAGAGAAGAAAAATAAATGCTATAGGCGTTGACCTGCGAGGTTGAGGAACATTTCCATTAAAATCCGAGGAAGAAGCTTGAACCCAGTAATGCATTTCCTATGTCTAGCCTCGTAATTTTGCTGATTGTACCAAGAAGCTCTTTCACTCTTCGGAGTCGGGACTGGAAAGCAAGCGTAGAGTGATGATGAAGGAATTATTTTAGCCCTTTACGCTTCGACTTCAATCCGTCCTGTTTACTTGTGGAGCCGTTCGCGGGCCGAGCCTGACTGAGTGATTTCCAGCTTGTATGCAGAAGTCCGAGGGTAATTTTCACCCACCCTGCCACGCATATCCAAGTTTTTAGTTTTAGGCTGCATCATGGGGTGTGCAAAAAACCGACCGCCTGGTTTGCCGAGGCCGAACCGAGCCAATGAGAGAAAGCAATTCGGTTGATGAGAGTGTAAGGAGGCGGCTCGGTTGGTAAAGGTGGAAACTTTTTCGTTTCGGATGGTGGTTCATTTGAATGGTAAGAAAATCTAACTGCTCGAATTTTCAATATAATAAATGATGTCGTCTTATGAGTATGGTTAATTAACCCTACTTATATTTACATCACATTCTTACATACCTCCCTCATTTCAGCGTCTCTCTGTTGTCTTCTAACCCTAGCGCTCTCTTCTTTCTCTAGAACCTTGCCGCCCTCGTCTTTCTTCAACCTTTGAACTCTCAATTCCAAACCTTAGTTGCCTTCATCCCTAACTATTGGTACATGCACATAACTCCTTGTTCTTTCTTATTATTCCTCATAATGATATGTGTATTCTAACTCCTAATAGATTCATCACCTAATGATGTCTTTACCTATATTTCAATTCTCCTAATAATTTGAGAACTCTATAATTATTTGAGAGATATGAGATCAATAGATCATTGATATTCTCCTTTTATTTCCTTTTCTTTATGTAAGTTGAGTACTTGAGTGATTTCATTTTCTTCAATTGTTGTTTTAAATCATAGATCTAACAAGTATTAATTAAATACTTAATAGATCTAATGATTTGATAAATTTTTATTTATTTATCAGATTACAATGATGATTAACATCATTTTTCCTTTTGTTCTTGTGTTTCTGTGTTGGAAGCTTTATAAATACTCAATAGATCTCTCTGATCTAAATAAAAGGTGAAAGTTTTATATGAAATATCTATGATCAATACAAAATATTGAAGCTCTCTGTGAGATCTCTGTATTATAAACAAAAGGTGGAAGCTCAGAGCTCTGACAATTGAAGATCTAAACTAAAGGTGAATAATCTCATTGATCTAATTATATTTTTGTTATTAAAAAGTTTTTTTATTAATTGTTACAAAGCAATATAATTTTTTTGTGATTTAAAATTGATTTATGGGTTTAAGAAATACAATTTTATTTTTTTTAAAATTAATTATTGCAAAAGCTTTCTAATTTGATTTGTGTTTTTCTTAACAAAGCGATGTAATTTTATGTGTTTTTCTTGATAAAAATAATTTCTAGTTTTACTGAAAAGCAATTTCATTTGTGTTGATTTACAAGTTGATTTATTTAAAATTTTTTAAAATAATTTTTAAGTTGATTTATTTGATCATTCATATGATTATGTGTTTGATATTATGATTTCTGTTTAATTATTTGATTTGTATCTTATATGTTTTAGTGCCTTGTTGATTGGCTTGTAGATGGATAATGTTGTGGGTACTACCAACATCAGTAGTAATACTAGCTGGTGGTAGTGAAAGTACCCAAGGCCAAGGCCAAGGCCAACAAATGGTGGAAGCATCTAAAACAAAACCTCTAAGCAACCACAACCAAAGAAATGAAAAGAGGTTTAACACAAATCAAAAGCTTTGGAACTCTTTGAGGAGATAAAAAATGCAACGGGAGTAGTGGTGCAAGCAAGGTGCATTTACTATTCTAGAATTTATAACTACCATTCTAAGAAACTAGGCAAAATCATGCGCTATACGCGGAAATAATTAATCTGCTATATATAAATAGAGAATTAAAATAATTTAATAAAAAATATTTTTATATAATCAAAACTATAAATTATTTATGCAATATATTCATTAAACTTGAACTTGATGAATAAAATTTGTTCAAAAATTTAAAATCTAT
Organism: Mallotus nudiflorus; assembly: GCA_947683625.1. Lineage (NCBI taxonomy): Eukaryota > Viridiplantae > Streptophyta > Magnoliopsida > Malpighiales > Euphorbiaceae > Mallotus > Mallotus nudiflorus. The sequence continues at coordinate 333,171 of CANTUR010000300.1, forward strand.
AAATATAATGGATATATATAGGAGAAAAATTAATAAAAAAATGTAAAATATAACCAAATATTACTATATATTTTGGAGAAATTAGATAACATTAAATAATTCTAACAAATTTTAATTTCATTAATATAAATACTTTATTAATGTAAAAGAATATTGTACAAAATAATCTATCTTTCATTAAATTTTCGTTAGAATTCGAGTTCAAAACATTCATAAATAAAGGAAAAAAACCCATTTTTATTTGAAAAAAGATAAAAAAAAAAATTCAAACGGCCCTTCTTTGATCATAGTTATTGTTTATGACATCAATGTCTTCTTTTCATAAATGAAATTTTTTTGAATTATATATAAAAAAAAATTGAAGACATGTAAAATACTTACTCTAAAAAAGAGGGAAAAAAGATTAAAAAGAACAAATTAACTCACTTATAATATTATATTTGGATCTCAATAAGAATCACAAATAAGGATTAAATTATTTATATATATGAGAAATATAAGAAAGAAAAGAAAAATATAAAAAATTAGCAATATATATATATATATATATATATATATATATATATATATATTATTGTCATCTGAATGTGGATGATCATAAGAAGAAAAAAATTATGAGAAATGTAATAAATAAAGAAAGAAAAAATTGTGAAAATTAGAAGAAAAAGTATATCTTATTGCCATCTAAATGTGGATGATCATAGGAGGAGAAGAAAAAAGAGAAAAAAAATTTAGGAATAAAAGTTCCTAAAATTGGAGAAAAGGTTATGGTTGTTTACTAAATAGGTGTCTATTAGTTTTTTAATGGTTGTGTACTAAATATGTGTCTTTTAGTTTTTTAATAGTTTTTTTTTTATTGAAACCTTGTTTTTTAAAATTGAAATGGCACATTTTTTTTATTAACGGTGTGAGAATTTGAAGTGTTTGATTGGGAAAAAATAATTGTTGTAATAATATGACATGTTTTATACTAAATAGGTGTCTATTAGTTTTTTAATAGTTTTTTTTTTTATTGAAACCTTGTTTTTTAAAATTGAAATAACACCCTTTTTTTTTATTAACTGTATGAGAATTTGAAGTGTTTAATTGGGAAAAAACAACTGTTGTAATAATATAACATATTTTATTGTAATGTGGTGAAAGGAAACATTGTGCTTCTCCTTTTAATATATACTAGTCGTTAGTCCGTGCATAGCACGGTTCTCAATTGATTAATTAACTACGTTCCAAAGAAAATAATATACCATGAACTATATATATAGCAATTGAAGTTTAAAGAAAATAATATACCATGAACTATATATATAGCAATTGAAGTTTAAAAAAAATTCAATAGCATGAATAGAATAAAATCATGTATTATTGAAATAGAAAATGCATTTGAATACATGAGGGTAAGCGAAAATGTGAGTTTAAAACTATGATATATAGATAAGTGGTCTAAATAAAGGAGTAACAAAAAAAAAACTAAACTAATCTGAATACAAATCTCAAAGTACACATCTTAGTTATTGTAGTTTTGTAAGTAAAATGTGAAATATTAAACATGCATACATAACATAATATGATATATAGCTATCATTATAGTTTGCAATATAATTAATTTGTATAAGGCACCACATACTAATTATCAAGCACAACTTTCTTTCTATCAACGCATGCAGAAGTTTGTTTCCTTTAATAAGTTGGAAAGCCATTTTCATCAACAATAGCTTGATCATAAAATCTCTTAGGAAAATGCTTACTGCACTTGCCATTAAGTAGGCAAGGAGGAATTTTGTTAAGTACTCCGCATGGTCTGTGAATCATGCAGTTCTTTACTACTGGATATTGTCAATTGAATTAAAATTGCCCTCATCATGAGAGTTCTTCTTATTATATAGAAAACATTAAAGATTTACAGGGTTGATTTTCAGTAATTAAATGCAGCTTGATTTTTAATGATTAGGTTTACTAAATCTAAGCTGATTTTTAGTAATTAGATCTATCTAAACAAGGAAGTTATAGCTATACTACTAATTACAATTGATTTACAGTTATAATATTAATTAAGGCTTGATATATGTTGTCATCCCCCCTCAAATTGATGCTGGTTTGATCAAGAAGCATCAATTTGCCTATAAGAAATTGATGATGTTGTCGTGTCATGGCATTAGTAAATACATCAACTATCTAGAGGTTAATGGAAACATAAGGAAGAGAAATAATATGAGTGTCTAAGGCTTCACGAATAGAATGATAGTCCACCTTAATATGCTTTGTTCTCTCATGATAAACAGGATTAGTAGTAATATGAATTGCACTAGTGTTATTAACATGTAGTGGAGTAGTATTATATTGAGAGAAACCAAGCTTAGCTAGAAGTCCACGAAGCCAAACAATCTCAAAACAAGCAGTAGACATAGCACGATATTCTAACTCGGTAGAAGATTTAGAAACACAATCTTACTTCTTGCTCTTCCAAGAAATCAATGAATAACCAAGAAACATGCACCAACCAATGACAGATCGGCAAGTATCAAGACATCCAGCCCAATCAGCGTTACTATAGGCAACAAGATGAAGAGGAGAACTAGCTAGAAAGAGCAATCCATAACAAGGTGTCGCATAAAGATATCAAATGATTTTATGAACAATAGTTAAATGTAGATGGCGGGGATTTTACATGAATTGACTAACTTGCTGAACAATAAAGGAAATGTCTGGATGAGTAATAGTCAAATAGTTCAAGCTACTTACCAATTATCAAAATATAGTAGGATCAGAAATGAGATCACCCTCCTCCCGACGATACTTTGTGTTTACCTCAAGTGGAGTATCTATAGAAGAAGCATCTTGGAGACCAGCTAAATTAAGCAAATCTTATGTGTACTTATGTTGAAGCAAGAAAATATAAGAGGAATCAGTATGAACTTCCAAACCCAAGAAGTAAGTAAGAGGACCGAGATCCTTCATATGAAATGAGGCTTGAAGATGATGTTACAAATGAGTAATTAAGATAAAATCAGTCCCAGTGATTATAATATCATCAACATAAACTAGTAGAATAACAATACTAGTAGATATTTTGCAAAGAAGCAAAGATGAATCATATTGGCTTTGCTTGAATGAAAATTAGAGAAAAGTTTATATGAATTTATCAAACTATGCCGAAGGGGCTTATTTTAACCCATATAGAGATTGCTTCAACTTATAAACATCCAAAGAAGAGGAGGAAGAGAAGTCGAGTGGTAGAACCATGTAAATTTCTTCTTTGAGATTGCCATGAAGAAATGCATTCTTAACATCCATCTCATAAAGTGGCCAGCCTTGTGAGGCAACAATTGAAATAACCATTCGAACTGTTGTCATCTTGGCAACTAGAGCAAAAGTCTCTTCATAATTGATGCCATACTCCTATTTTTTACCCAAGGCAACCAACCATGCCTTATAGCGATCTAGATTACCATAAGAATGAAGTTTGATTGAGGAGACTCATTTGTAACCAATGGCTTTAACATTTGGAGGACAATGAACAATATCCCATATGTGATTGTCCATAAGAGCTTAGAGTTCTTCTTCTATTGTCTTACACCAATAATCATATTTAGTAGCCTTTGAATAACATGAATGAATAGGAACAATGGTCAAAGTACTATGAAAAGATGTATGAAAAAATTCGTACCGGTCAAGTGGATGGCTGATTTTGGAAGAGCATCATGGAATGGCATTTGGGAACTGATTTTCCATGGAAGAAGCAGTTGGAGTAGGTTCAGATGTCGGGACAAGCTTAAAAAGCTATAAAGTTGGACATTGTTATTATTTATACACAAATCCAGGCTTGAACTGGTAAAAAATAGTAGGTACCTTATCAAAATTAAGGAGAATAGGTTGCTCTGGCAAAGATTCAACATGAGTAGAAAAGAAAATTTAATTTTCAAAGAAAACAACATGATGGGAAATGCAAAATCTATTAGAGCATGGATCATAGCAAATATAACCTTTATGTGACATACTATAACCCATAAAAGCACAGTTAACAGATTAAGTAAAAAGTTTATGGCATTTATGAGGTGGCAAATGAACATAGCAAACATAACTAAAAGTATGCATGTCTAGATAGTTGGGATGCTTATGGTAAAGACGATGATAGGGAGATTCAAAGTTCAAGACACGTAAAGGCAAGCGATTAATCAAATAAATTGCTATACATAAGGCCTCAACCCAGAATTTGGATGGAATAAAAGATTCAAGCAATAAAGTTTGAACAACATCTAACAAATGGCGGTTCTTACATTCAACAACACCATTTTGCTGAGGTGTATAAGGACAAAAGCGTTAAAAAATAATGCCCTTTTATTGAAGAAAGTTATAAAATTCATGAGACATATATTCCTTACCAGAATCATATCTAAGCACTCTGATATTTGAAGGAAATTGGGTCTCAATATATGCTTCAAATGTTTTAAAACAGAAAAAACCTCAAATTTATAACGAAGAAAATAAATCCAAGTATATTTACTGTAATCATCAATGAATGTGACACAGTATTTACAATTAGCATGATATATAATAGGAGTAATGCCCCATACATCACTATGAATCACATTAAAATAACGTTTGGCACGGCTACCATGAGAAGGAAAAGGAAGAGACTTACTTTTACCCAATTTATATGTAGAGCAAACGAAAGAAAGATGAGAAGAGAATTGATCTTTATTGCCTAATAAACCAGACTTTAGTAAGTGAGATAAGATAACATAATTAGGATGACCTAAACATTTGTGCCATAATTCATTTTGTTAGTTTATAATGATACAAGCTAATGAAATAAAATTAGGAATGGAAAAATGTAAAGGAAACCAGCGTCCAATTTTAGGCCCTTTCGCTAGTATCTTCCCTGACACTTAATCTTGTATAACACAACCATTATGAGAAAATTAAACATCACAATTAGTCTCAACCAATTGTCCTAGTGAAATAAGACTAGGAGAAAGCTCAAGAGATAACAGAACATCTTTAATTAAAGAATTAATATCCCCAATAGCATGAATAGATACCATTAGCTATCTGAATATTTCCATGATATTTTTTAACATTGCTAAAAGTCTCAAGGGAACTGGTCATATGATTGGAAGCACCAGAATCCACAAGCCAAGATAAAAATGGTGTAGTATGCTTACCTTGAAGTTCTAAGGTTGAAAAAGTTATAGCAATCATTTGCCGAACCATTTCAGGAGTAAATGTTGATTTGTCAACAGTTCTAGAGCCAACAACAATCTGATTAGCATTAATTTAACGATTCTATGGATAAGTAGGACATTCTTTGATAATATGCCCATGCCTCTTACAATAGTTGCAAGATTTTTTTGAACAGTTAACAATAATATGTCCATATTCCTTGTAGCTATAATATTGAACTTGCCGTATGTCTTTACCCTTACCTTTCCCATGAGCTGCATAAGCAATTACATTATCATGCATTTGTTTTGCTGGAAATTTTTTTATGTTGTAAGACGCTGCTCTTCAAGAAGCAACTCTCCAAAGCACATATCCAAATAGGGAGAGGGATCACGATTCATCAAATTAGAGTGGGCTGCCTCATATTCGAGATGTAGTTTCATAAAAAATTGATCTCTCTTACTTTGTTCATGCACCTCTTGATCCATAGAAAGAGAATCGGCTAATACTTTGGCATAAATTATGTCAACATATTTAGCCCATAAATTCTGAAATTCATAAAAGTAATCTTGAATGGATAGATCACCTTAAGAGTAACTAGTAATCTCATACTCTATTTGAAAATGTGTGGCTGTATTAGCTTGATTGTAAACCTTTTTTAAATACTCCTACATTGCTTTAGCTGTCTTGTGTGGCCTCAAATTAGGAACAAGCAGTTGATCAACTGATCCTAAAATCCATGTCATGACTTTATCATCCTTGACTTCCTATTGAGCCAATTTAGGAAGCTTAAAAGGTGCTGGATCATTACCATCAATGTGACCCTATAGTTCTTTTCCCATGAAAAATAAACGAAACTAAAATTCCTAGGCAGAATAATTTTTGCCTATAAAATGCACACCAAAAGTATCCATATTGCTATTTGACATGATACCGGTAGCTAAAAAAATATAACCCACTAAATGCAACAAAAAGTGCTAAAAATCAATAGACCTAAGAGTTTAAAAATTAAATTAAAATAACACTAACAAGAATACCAGAAATATTCCCAAAACCAAGACCTAGACTTCACAAGAAAACACTTTAAAATTCTGAATTATGGTTTTGATACCATGTCAATTGAATTGAAATTGCCCTCATCATGAGAGTTCTTCTCATTATATAGAAAATGTTAGAGATTTACAGGGCTGATTTTCAGCAATTAAATCTAGGCTGATTTCTAATTATTATGTTTACTAAATCTAGGCTGATTTCTAGTAATTAGATCTATCCAAACAAGGAAGTTACATCTATATTGCTAATTACAATATATTTGCAGTTATAATATTAATTAAGGCTTAATATATGTTATCAAATATAGTGTTGGATCCTCTTCTTTATTTGGTATTGCAGTTGATATGATTTTATAAACATGTTCTGGACTACGTTCTTTATCTTCTAAATGTAAGAATAAGAAAATGTGTGTGTGAGGCAAGCCTCTTTATTGAAATTCAATTTTTCTTACGTTTATTTTTATTTGCCATATAACCTACGAGGAATGGATTCAATAGTTAATAAAAAGACAATAAGATAAGTTATAATTAATTGTGTTTTTGAATATGAACGTACCGTTGTCTCTTGAACAACTTTTATAAACTTTACTTCTTATTATTTTTTCTCTATTCCTCTAGATTTGAGTATGTGCAATACTATTCCTTTGTATTGGAGATTCTACAACATCAATCCTTTGTTCTTTGTAATCTTTAGTCATAGGTAGCTCCATTATTTTGATATGTTTTTCCTATCTTTTACATTTAAGTATTAATTTTCTTTTATATTTTCTAAATTTACATGTTTGGTTATATCTTTTGATGTTTGAGTACCATTTTTTTGGTACACCACCATATCCATATTAATTAAACATAGAAGATAAAATCAACAATACTAAAACACTTCTAATCAATTGTAGTTATCAACTAGAAGGATGTAAATAACTTACAGTTGGTGTAACCGAAATCAATTGTAATATCTCTTAAAAGTAGGAGTATTGAATTGTGTTATGAGAATTTCATAAGAGAGAAGGGTAAGAAGGTGGCTTTAAGAGAGGGAATGTGGAATATCTTTTGAAAGTAGGAATATTGAACTCTTTCATAAGAGAGAAAGGACGTAAAGGAAAAGAGGGATTTTTTAACCGATTTTGGCAAGGAAACTGCTTTCTTGATTTTAATAAGGAAACCAGTTTTTTTCTTACTTTATGGAAGATGGCTTTGGGAGAGAGACTGTGGAAAAAATGGATGCAAGGAATTGTATAACTCTTCAAAAGAGAAGAGACGAGTCTTTTGTTTTTTTATATAGTTTTACAGGTTTAAACTTTTTTTTTATATATAATTGAAGGTGGCTTTAGGAGAGGGACATAATTTATTAACATGTGTTATTTTTTATATTTGAAAGTTATATATATATATATATATATATATATATATATATATGAAGGAGGTGGGGAACATTTGACAAAATAGTCAAATTATCCTAATGGTTGTTCCAAAAGATCCTATACTCCATTTTCTATGGGGAGATTTCCTGGAAAATATCAATAAATTTTATCAAAAAACTTTTTTTAATTAGGTTTCTCTCAGCTTTCCTAAGAAACCTGCTACGATAAGTTCTACTACGGTCTTATCAGAGGTTCTTGTTTGGGTTTTGTCTGCATTGGATGCTATTGTCATTTGTTACAAGAAGTTTAGGACCTGGTATTCAGTCATTCCATCTATATTTCACTTATAAATAAAACCAGCACTAAGCTTAGGTTGGACTAGAGCATTAGGTTGATTTCCTATTTCTAGTTTTGGTTACTTTTTTCTAAAAGTGACAAGATTTATGGCTTTAAATGGATAACAAATATTGTTTTCTGATGCATATATCTTAAACCATTCAAAAAATAATATATTGATCTTATTTTTATGCATAAAGTCATAAAAAAAATTTTGGATGATTTCATTTTTGTTTAGAAAATGTTTAAAGGATTATGTTCTTTTTTCTAAATTATGAGATGCATAAAAATCTTGATGCAACTAAGGTTTATCTAGTTTAAAATCTTATTCTATAATATTTAATCATTGGTTATATTTTCTATTATAGCCGATGTAGTTGGAGAAAAAGGAGGAGAAGGAGATTTATCATCTAGTTAAGGTTCAGTGTAGAATGGTCTAGGTACATTGGTACTGTAGTCTACATTTTTTAGTGAGGTAGAAGGTAAATCTGAAGTTAAATAATGGGCTAGAGTTATGTAAGGTAAGTTTATAACATGTGGAAGATTTGGGTGAAGATCTGCTTGGTTTGTATAGGGCAAGTTGATACTTCTTGGTAGATTTTGGTACTGGCCTATTTGTGGCTCTATTTTGTATAGATGGTTTATTACAAATGTTATCTGGGATAGTCTTCCTAGATCTATAGATTCTGATGATGAAGCATTAGAAATCCTAGAACTGGAAGCTATTTTATTAAAGTTAATTTTAACTCTTCCATCTTGGAATTGGGTGACATGCTGTATCTAGGTGTTTAGAGCTAGTGCTTCAACTTTTTCTTGTTCTGGCTCAGTAGCACCTTCTAAGATCCATTCTTGGGGAAGGGTTATCTGATTCCATTGGATAGGTTTTGGGATAACAACATTTGATTTAGTCATATATTTTTGAAAAAGCAAAGTTTCTTCCCTTTTACTATGGAATCGACTCTTAGTATTGAAAGAAGACATTATAGCTTTATAATGCACTTTAAAAATTAATGCAATGAGAATTGATCCTTCATGCATGTAATAATAATGTTTTTGAATTTATAAAACTAAAGACTTTAACAAATTTGTTTCTTTTAAAGAAACAATAAAGTTTGGATAATAATCAAATGATATAGGACCTTTACAAAGGTTGGACTCTATAGTTCCTAGTGAAGAGTCTTTAAAAGATTCTCCTTTCTCTACTTTTGAATTAGTTGAGAAGGTTTACTTGTGATACCTTGTATAGCTAGAGCAATTAAACACTGTGTTTTGAGGGGTTTTAAGGTATTTTGGATTGCTTTGAGGATTTCTGGGGTTTTTATAATAGATTGAACCCATTGTTGAATATGGTTAGCTTTTTCAGTTTCGGCTTTATCACTTTTTTATGGATTAACAAAATCAAACTAAGACTTTATTGATTTTTAGTAAAAAGGGGAAGAGGGATTTTGTAATTTCAGTTTTTTCTTTGTATTTCTTCTTTCAATCCATCTTTATCTGTTTTATAAGAATCCTTTGGTTAAAAAGTCTAGTAAAGAATTTATATCTCCTTTAATAAACTTAATTTCAAAATCAAAGATACTCAAAATAGCTTACCATCTTATAAAACTTTGTTTCAATGCAATGTTTTGAACATGCTTTTGCAAAATTTATTTAGCCAACTTACAATTAATACAGAATAAAAACTTTTGGTTTAGCAAATCATACTAAAAATTTGCAATGAATAAAATAATGGAAAGAATTCCTTTTTAATGGTGGAGTAATTTTTCTAGTGTATCATTCTAGTGTCCTGAAGTGTATTGAATTACTAATTCCCTCCTATTTTGAACTTACTTCAAAATACCACCATAACCTAAGTCACTAGCATCTATCTCAATGACTTTAGGGAGACTAGGATTAGTGAAATGAAGACAAGGGATTTCAAGAATGTGTTTTTTATTTGATGGATGACTTTGTATGTTCATCAGTCTAGGGAACTAGGTTTTTCTTTTACTTGTCATGGAGAGGCTTGACAATTCTATTTTGGAAAAAATCTAAAACATAATTGAGACTACCTAAGAACCTTTGTAAATGTGTTTTATCAAGAATTTTATTAAGGAACTTGTTAGCAAATTGTAAGGATCTTTTTATAAGAATAACTGTACCATAGTAAATGTAATGTCTTAAGAATCTTACTTTAGTTTTGAAATGAGAAATTTTATTTGCAGAGAATAAGACCATTAGCTTTTATAATATAAATAAAAGTTTTGAGGTGTTTAAAATGTAGTTCAATTGTACAAAGCAACAACAGCTATATATCCTTAATGCTATCCAAATTGTTGATAAGGGTTTACCTATTTTAGACTAACTTGGTAATCCTCTCCAAGATGAAGTGTCTACCCTGATATTGACCATATCATTGCATTTTATAGGAGATGCATTTCATCTGAAAGATGAAAATGCTAATATGTTATCAAACCTTAGATGTAAAAAATTGAGTGACTTCCAATAGTATAAATCAGCTTTTCTCACTCGGTTTATGCTTAAGAAATATTTTAATTAATCTTTTTGGAAAGAAAATTTCCTTACAAGACTTCCAACCCTTTTAGGGGAAAGGGTTAGAAATACTATCAGATAGTGTTTTGGAACTCATATCATCCTTTATGACCAATTTATCTATGGTGAGTTGATCAACACCACTCAAAGGGAAGACTTTAAAATCTGTCAAGATCCAAAAACCCCAAAAACAGTTAAAATGGGAGTTAAAAAAGACAAGACATGAATTAGGATCTTTTTGTCAACAGTTTGACTATAACTTTACCCAAAACTTGGCTTGTAAGGGAGAGTGTAGTAAGAAGTCTTCATTTAGGAAATTTTTTAAGAAAAGTAAAATATTTCTAAGGAGAAAAGACCTAGAAGAACCTTACTATAAAAAACCTTATAGGAAATCCTTTAAGAATGTTAAAAGTTATTAAACCTAAAAAAAGCAGTATGAAAGATGTCACCTGCTACAAATGTGGCAAAAAGGGCCACATCTCTAAATATTATAGAATCTCTAGAAAGCTTCAAGAACTAAACCTAGAAAAGGAAACCATAGGCAAACTTGTAGCCCTATTAATAGAAACTTCTGACTCTGACACCGACTCTGAAGATTTTTTAGATAAAAACCATCCTCAAATTGATTAAAGAGGAACCACTTCCTATTTAAATATGAATCAGAATCCAATCCTAAAAGGAAATAATTAAATATGCTTACTAGAGAACAAACTTTGATTTTAGATGTTTTCAACACATTAATAATCCTGAAGTGTAGAAAAAGTATCTAGAACAACTTAGATAATCTCTAGAAGAGGATTCTAAACCCAATAATTCTGAATTACCTTTTACTTGTACAAGTATGTATGATCTTACTACCATTCTTAGTAAAAAGAAGCCTAGTAAAAAGCCTTTAGGAGATATTCAAGAACTACAAATAGAGATATAAACAATAAAGATAGAGATAAAGCAGTTAAAAGATAAACAAAAAAAGGATTATAATATAATCCAATTTCTTATCACCAAGCTAGCAAAAGATTCTGGTGATAGTAATGAGATAAAGGATTTAGAACCAAAATCCTTGGAAAACATAGAGAAAGTCCCAAAAAAGTATGTTAAAGCAAATTCCCTCAATAAAGTATGTTATCAAAATTACTTTTGTTTTCTACAAAGATTTTCAACTTGATACAATGATTTTATTTAATATAAGAGCTGATTTAAATTGTATAAAGACTAATGTTATACCAAATCTTTTTTAGGAAGAAACTTAAGAAAAATTTTCCTTTGCAAATAGTTCAAAAATGCATATAAATGGGAAAACAGAGGCTAGTGTTTTAAATAATGGATTTTTATTAAAAATTCTTTTGTTTTGGTATCTGATATTAGTTATACAGTGATTACATGGACACCATTCATTAATTTGATAACTCCTTACCCAATCATATATAACTCAATTGATTTTAAAGATAAGAAAGTAAAGCTTTCTTTTCCCTTTTTAGAAAAACCCAAACCAAATATCTTAATGCTGTTAAAGCTCATTCCATTTACTATAATGAGATAAATTCTTTGATAAAGGGTAAAGAAAATTATTGGTATGATTTGAAACAAAATGTTCATTTTTAGAAAATTGAATAGTAGCTAAAGTCATATTTAGTAAAAAGAAAAATTTCTAAATTTCAAAACATTGTTATAAAAAAAGGATTAAACTCTTTGTAAATTCCCTTTTCTTGGATAAATAATTTATAGCTTTGTAAGTTATTTCTCCTATCTTTTAATTTTAATTATATTTTATTAAGTAATAGAATGTATGCTCTATGCTTGTCCTCCATAGGGAACCTGCACATCAAAGATTATGTGAAAACTTTATTGCATTTGGTTCAATAACCTCTATTTATAGAGTGTAATACAAGACACAATGTTCATATTTAACATTCATCATTGCACAGTACTTGAACATATTTGTCAATGCACAGTACTTGAATAGTGTCTCCTAGATCCTTGGTTGTCTTGTGGAAAGACACTGCATTTAGTAAAATGCAATGCTATAGTCAATATTAGGGTAGACATTGCATCTTGGATAGGATTACCAAGTTGGTTTAAAATAGGTAGACCCTTATCATCAATCCCATCACTTTCAGAAAAAAAAAGGTAACAATTTGGGAAACAGTTAATGGTTAAAGCATAGAGATAGATGAATGCTGAATTCGAACAACATTGTAGGAAGGAATATTTTTCTCTTCAAATCCCAGTTCATAAGATAATATATGCCTTAGCCTTTTTTAGGCTAAAATCTGTTGTGTTGGGAGAGTCCAGGGCAGTCTAGCGACCATTGCCCTTTTGGATGTACCTATTTCCTTACATATAGAGGAATCAAGGAGATTTGTATATGCCTAGAAGCTTGTAAGACCCACGGTGTCTTACTACAATAACAAGTGGCTAGTTCGTTCAATATTTAAGGGATACTCGTCTACTTCGCTTCACCAAGTAGACCCCACATACTTTAATTGTCTATCTGCTACTATGAACCCGACCCATAGGCCTATACCTTTCTCGACTGAAGCCATAAGTAGTAGTTTAACACTTGATTGAAGCGAAAATTACCTATATTACCTTATGAATTGGGATTTGAAGAGAAAAATACTCCTTCCTACAATGTTGTTCGAATTCAGCATTCATCTAAATTGGTTATATATATAACTTTAATTACTATATATATGGTTGATGGTATATTATCATCTTCGAAATACATATAATACTTTCAAATATTATACCTTATAATTCTTTACAAAATTATATATTATTTTCTACCTTTCAAAAAATACCATTATATTGCCAAATATAGAATGCAAACAAAACAGTAGTCACTTCTTTATAAAAGATATCAAATTTTGAAAAAAAATACTTCAACAATTATTTTGTTTTAATTAAATACTTCTCTAAAGTCACCTTCAATTATTAAAAAAAAAATTAAAACATGTAAAACTATTATAAAGAAGTGATGCCATTTGAAATAAAACTATTCTATCTGTCGTTTGAAACCTGTAACAACATATATATATATTGAAGGTGACTTTAGAGAAGTATTTAATTAAAACAAAATAATTGTTGAAATATTTTTTTTTCAAAATTTAATATCTTTTTTAAAGAAGTGACTATTGTTTTGTTTGCATTCTGTGTTTGGCAATATAATGGAATTAGTTGAAAGGTAGAAAATGAGATATAATTTTATAAAGAATTATAAGGTATAATATTTAAAAGTATTATATGTATTTCGAAGATGATAATATACTGTTAACCATATATATAGCAATTGAAGTTAAAAAAAAAAAATCAATGGCATGAATAGAATAAAATCATGTAGTATAATGCATTTGAATACATGAGGATAAGTGAAAATGTGAATTTAAAACTATGAGATATAAGTTGTCTAAATAAGGGAGTAACAAAAAAAAAACTAAACTAATATGAATGCAAATCTCAAAGTTCACATTTTAGTAATTGTCACTCTATAAATAAATATGTGAACTATTAAGCATGTATACTTAACACAATACGATAAATAGCTATCAATGTAGTTTGTAATCAATTTGTGTAGATAATTCTTTTCCTTTTACGTTTTCCTAGGGTCCTTTTGTCCTGCTTTAGATCTTTAATCTTCTCCTTTAGTTTTTATTCTTCTATCATGGTCTGATTGAAACTTTCTAGTAATTTAACTTCCTCTTGAAATTCCTACGAACATGATAAAATGTTTGATATAAATTTTTTTAATTCTATTATATAATAAACTTATTAGATAGAGAAATGTCATTCTTTAGTATTGGACCTTTCGTTTGTCATTCTTTCATGAAAGCAATGTGTATTTCACGAAACACATTGCTTTCTTTCCCTATAATCATTCAAAAAAGAAAGCAACATAAATAATTATTGTAGTAATTTGTTCCCACAATGAAATGGTATCAATAAAATAATGTGTTTCATGAAATACCTTCTTTGGAGAAATGCTATCAATTAACTCTCCCATATCATCATTGTTGTTAACTTCATATTTTATAAAATTCATTAATTCATATCTAAATATTACAATGTCATATCTGAATATGCATGAGTGAAAAAAATAATCATTAACCTGATGATGTGAAATTTGCAATCCTTATTGCAATAATTGCAAGTATATATTCCATTAATTCTAATTACTTTGTGCTTTCAAATATAACATGCTACATAACAACATCCAAATTTATTGTCAATATTTGTAATTATTGCTTTCATTGTGAAATCATGTTCCTAAAAAGGAAATAAAAAACATTATTCAATTTTTTAGTTTAAGAAAAATAATATAGTATAGAAAAAATTTAAGAAATTGGTAATGCATACTTGATCATCTGATTCCCACCGCATATTGACAATATGTTCTAAAGTTGTTCTATTATGAAACATTTGCTCCTCAAAAGATATTTGAGATTACAACTTAGGAATTTTGATAAAGCTTAAAGAAAATTTATTGGTTAGAACAAATATATAATATATTAAATTTTAAATACAATCATGTTAATGTCAATATATGTAGTAAATATCACTCACTTGTCAATCATTGCTGATACCTCTAGAATTTCCAAATTATTATAAATTTTAGTAGCATTGGTCGAAGAGAGAGACAATTTACCTATAAAAGAGAAGGTATTACTGCATTTGAAATGGGAAAATTTAATTAGTAAAAATTTAATTTGAGTAGAATACCAAGAAAGCTTTTCGTTGTGGTAGAAGTAATAATAAGGATGAAAGGGGCAAAATTTTTATGATAGAAATCAAAGTCAATAGATTCACATATGTTACCCAACAAAACAATGTTGATTTTCAAATTCCTGAATAAAAAAATGTGAACACACTCTATTTAGTCATGTAAATAACATATGTAAATGTAAATATTAATGTCAATAATGTGTATATTTAGTG
Source organism: Mallotus nudiflorus (assembly GCA_947683625.1). NCBI lineage: Eukaryota > Viridiplantae > Streptophyta > Magnoliopsida > Malpighiales > Euphorbiaceae > Mallotus > Mallotus nudiflorus. The sequence continues at coordinate 348,544 of CANTUR010000300.1, forward strand.
AGCATACTCATTAATAAGAAGTTGTAGATCACACTTTAATGTTATACCAACTCTACCATGGATAACTTATAATTCTCCAACAACACATAAATTTCCTATAATATATGTGTTATGTAAAAGTTTGTATAAACATAAGAGTATTCAACAAATAGATTTAAAAGGAATATCCAAATGCATTTATTATTGTTAGTACCTATTAAAATTGTGTTGTCATTTGTTCTTTCATTATTAAGATCAAAATCAACAAATTGAAAAGCATTTTTTGGAATAATTGTGACAGGAATTTCAATTCTTTTTACAGACGTGATGAGATGAAATATGATTTTATATTCATTTAAAACTAGTTGATATTAGCCTAAAGTTGGAACAACTTTGAAATTTTTCAAATATATGTTGATCCTTCATGCATCAAATTTTTGAACTTATTCACTTGATTTTTACAAACAACTCCATGGATAATGTTTTTCTAAATATAATAAAAAATTTATTAGAAATTACTTTAAGAAAAAAAATTAACTCAAAGTATAAATAATATTAATTGTGTGCTATCACCTCTTCATTAATAAGGATCATATCCAAATTTATAACTTCATTGTTATTCTTCAAGTTAATTGACTCCCAAATTCTGCTTGCTCAAACTTTGAGCATCCAATTATCTTTTGAAGAATCTGAAGCATATGTCAAATCGTAATTCATTTTGTACATGGTAACCCAAAAGTATATAATAATTCTAATGAAAAAAATTGTAACATAATTTAATGTTAAAAAATTATGACAAATAAAGTTTATAAGATGGAGATAAGGCTATGATAAAGAGGGGTTATCGTTTGCAATCCATATTTCTTATGTTCAACTATAACATCATGTGCATAGTTATCAATGTCCAAATCATCAACAATAAGAGCTGCAATTTTGGATGTCAATGGTATGTTAGACTGCTTGTTATCTTGACTTTTACTATTAATTAATCGTAATATGTACTGTTCTATAGATTATACTTTTATACGATCTCTTACCATTTTGAAAAACTAAACTAAAGAATTATACTCATCAAGCATTTCCATTAGTTCATGAACAAACTCCAAGTCTATGTTACAATTTTTATCTTCCTTTCTTAAAAACTTCACCATGTTATTAACTTCATTCGTTGTATCACAAATATAAAGTTGAATAAAGGTTCTCTTCTTGAAGGAGGTTCTAATGAGCCTCTTTTATGAAAGTTCTATCCATTCAGTTTAAAAATATAAGGTCCTCTACTGTCATTTACATTATGGTCAGCACGTCCACCCATCGATGTAAAAGCAAACATTCTATTATAAATCTTGATGTTTTGAAGGAAATGAGCTGCTTTTGGGCTAATGTTAGAACTAAGCAAAGTCTTCAATAACATAGGAGGCTCTTTCATAAAAGGAATTTGTACCTTCCCTTTTGAACAACAAAAAGAAAATCTTATTTTTGATACCCTTCTCTTTTTTTTCAATTCTTTATTCATACCAAAGTAAAGCATTGCAGTATTCATAAACAAATGTAGGTTTACCAAAATTCAAAGTGGAGTTCTTGTAGTCTAGAATATTATTATTTTTCTTAGGTTTATTTTGATTTTCCATATAACCTGTGAGGAATAAATTCAATAGTTAATAAAAAGACAATAAAAGCAATTGCAATTAATTGTGTTTTTTAATATGAATGTACTATTATCTATTGAACAACTTCTATAAACTCTACTTCTGCTTCTCATTGTTTTCTCTTTATTCCTCTAAATTTGAGTATGTGCAATACTATTCCTTTGTATTGGAGAATCTACAACATCAATCCCTTTTTTTTTTTTATAATCTCTAGTTATAGGTAGCTCTATGGTTTTAATATGTTTTTCCTATCTTTTACATTTAAGTATTAATTTTCTTTTATATCTTCTAAATTTACATGTTTTAGTTATATCTTCTGATGTTTGAGTACCATTTTATGGTACACTGTAATGAATATTTAAATCCATATTAATTAAATATAGAAGATAAAATTAACAATAACAAACCACTTCCAATCAATCTTAATTATCAACTAGAAGGATGTAAATAACTTACAGTCAATGCAACTGAAATCAATTGTAATATATCTTGAAAGTTGGAATACTAAACTTTGTTATGAGAATTTTAATTGTAATATCTCTTAAAAGTAGGACTATTGAACTCTATTATAACAATTTCATACAGAGTATAGGTGTGGACAAAAAGAGGGACTGTTTGTTTTTTTTTTTTTGTAATTTTTTTTGGCAAGGAAACTAGAAACTACACATATATATGTGTGTGTGTGTGCTTTCAAGGAATTGTATAACTCTTTAAAAGAGACAACTGGTGGTTTTACTGGTTTAAACTTCTTTATAATAGTTTAACGGGTTTAAATTTTTTTTAACACTTAAAATAGTTTTATTTCAAATGACACATAAAATTAATTTAATTAGGCATTGTGTTTCTTACTAGTTTACAGGTGTTAAATGGCTCATAAAATTGTTTAATTGTGCATTGTGATTCTCAATAGTTTATAGGTGTTACAATGTGGTGTAAGGAACATTTATATTTCAGGGACTTCATTTTTATTAATATTTGCAAAGACTTCTTGGTAGACAATATTTTTAATTAAAGTTGGTTTTTCAACACATTTATCAAAATTTAATATAAGTAAGCCTTTTATTAAAGTTACTCTTAACATAACTACACAGAGTTGTCCATGGTTGAAAACTTGCTTTGGTAGATAAACTCTAACTTTTTTAGTATTGCCCTTACCTCTTGTTGATTATCATAGTAAAGCATACAAACATAGGCAATTGTCTTCTTCTTAATTTGAAAGGCCATTTTGAATTAGTAGGTGTCATGATGATCCTTAGAACAAATACATTATCACTAATATTACTTCCATATATAATTTTACCATGAACAAACCATTTTCCTAATTCCGTTAAAATCAACCTGGCCGCATTGCATAATCCTAATGTTTGATTAAGATTTCTTAATAACATTACAGGTAGCCCAAATTTCAAACGTAGCTAATGATTAGGTAAATTTAGAAACTTCAAACTGTTTAAAAATTCAATTGCATACAGATTATTTTCCTCCTCCACTATGCCTAAAACCTTATATAAAGAATCTGAGCTTAAATATATTAGATATAATCTAAGAAGTTAATGCATTATAAAATTGTTCAATTCATGTACAAATTCATTTTCTGGTATCAACATTGCTCTTTCTTCCAAGTACTTCAGCTTATTAAATTTTTGTTTCAAATTTGGATAAACAACATCAATAATAGCTTTCATATCATTCTCTCCTTTTTCAAGCATTAAATCACTTGGTATTTCAATATGCTCTGTATGAAAATCATAATATGTAAAGCCATCTCCAATGTTCAATAACCATTTATCAAATTCTGTTAAATCTTTTAAAATCATTTTTTTTATGAGCTATCAAGCACATATTTTCCTTTAATCTTAAGACTCTGAAATGTGGCCAAAGATATGAGGAATTTATTGATGCATGGACAATATCACTTCTCCTCCCTTTAGGCACCACTGGTAATATTTGTAAAAAATCTCCACCTAACACAACTATCATTCCTTTAAAAGGCTTTGTCAAACTATCATTGTGCCTAAATCGTAGATGTCCCTTAAGCTTTTATTTAAAGCTTCAAAGCATAACTTATTTGCTATAGGTGCCTTATCTTATATTATGAGAGATGTCTTGTAAATTAAATATACTAGTTGAGTCTCTTATTTAATTTTATATATAGATTCTAGAGAAATATTAAGAGGAATATAAAGTCTTGAAAGTGTTGTTCTTCCACTTGGTAGTAATAAAGCTGCAATTCCAGAAAAGCATCTCGTAGAACTATTTTTTATTCTGATATTAATTTTGAGATAATAGTCTTCCATAAATAAGTCTTTCCAGTTCCCCTATGGCCATAGATGAAAAAAAATTATCCTTTATCATTGTCGACTAAATTAATAATATCTTCATATGCCACCTTTTGATCTTTATTAAGTTTGTTGAATAAACTTTCTTATTATTGTTGCAATTCTTACAAATCATAATTCATTTCCTCAGCTAAGAGTCTATTATTGAACACTTCTAATAATGATGCATTTGAAAAAGGCATCCATTAATATCTTGAAGTGATTTTCCAATATTTGATAACAAACTCTCAACCTCAAAAAGGTAATAATGTTGTACTTGTTCATTTATTAGTTAAAGTTGATTAAAGCCTAATCTTATCCTTTATAAATATAGTATATCTTTTGTCAATAGCTTAAAATTAGCTTTCCATAATTCATAAGCATTTGTAACTTCACATGATTCTCGGTTGGTTGCCCATATGGATGCTTCATGAAGTTAATCATACCATTCTTTATCATCGTCTAATAAACCCAATGCATAATATGCACTTTTAAAGGTCAGATGAACTGTTCCATTTACTATTTGAATATTTTCAAAGGATGTAGAACCTCTAATAATAATGAGAAGCATATAGAGATAGTATCTTTCTCCACTTGATGGGTGAGTACAGTATATTCTACCATTAGTTTTTCCAGCTTTTCTCATCTAACAATTCTTCTCTTTCACATTCCACACCCATTGTGATGGGAATTCTGCATAAGTAAGATGTTTTTCATCTGCATTCAATTTATTTATATTCATCCACTCTGTAAATTTAGTTTTCACAACTCCTTCTCTATTAACAACATTATTAAAAAAAGTGCCCTCAAGGAATATAATCATTTGTTCCCTTAAAAGGTGAAAGGGAAATTGCTCAATAGCAGGCTCCTTATGATGAATATCAAATAGAAAGATTCTATAACATGCTTCGGTGGCATAAAGATAACGACAATTGAAATATATTTTAATCTCATGAATTTCACTGACTTGATATGCACTTTCAAGTGCAACAGTTACGTGATCTGTACATTTGTTTATATATTTAAATAAATCTTGATAGATCTTGCATAGTTGCATAGTTCCACACAAATATACACATCGAATTTCATAATAAGATCTCTGTTATAAGGCACCATATACCAATTATTAAGTAAAACTTTTTTTTCAATGCATACAGAAGTCTATCTCCTTTGATAGGTTGGAAAGCCATTTTCATCAACAATACTTTGATCACAAAATCTCTTAGGAAAATGCTTACTGCACTTGCCATTAATCATACAAAGAGTATTTTGATTAAGTACTCCACAAGGTCTGTGAATCATGTAGTTCTTTATTATTGCATATGTTGTTGGATTCTCTTTTTTATTTGGTATTTCAATTGATATAATTTTATTAACATGTTTTGGACTATGTTTTTTATCTTATGGATGTAAGAATAACAAAATATGTGCATGAGTCAAGCCTCTTTATTGAAATTCAATTGTGTACACAATTGCAAAATAAAAAGTATATAATAAGAGTTGGTAATGATTTCGAATCAAAACATTTTAAAAAAACCTTCAAAGTATGAAGTTTACTTGCCATTGTATGGCTAAAGTGGTTTTTGCCTTTTAGATCATCAATAAGTTCATAAAGCTTTATCTTAAAAACTCTACATATTATTTCCACTTGATTTTTCTCATTTTTTTTTTATCAATTAGCACTAACATCTTATTAATCTCTGGCCATTTTGGATTATAAGTAAAGGTAACGAATAAGTTAGGATATCCTGCCCATCAATAAATAACCATTACGTCTTGATAATTTTGCAATCTAGATGTTGGACTATTGGTATATGATGATGGCAAATAATCTTTTTCCTTAAGCTATTAGAATTTATATCCCTTTTATAAACTACATCCATTAATCCTGGATAAAGATTTACTCTTAATTTCAATTGCTTGTTCCTTATCCACCTAAATCTTTCTTCTTCAATAGCCATATATGCATTAACTATGAATTGTTGAAGCAACCTATTAGATTTAAGAATAGTATGTCATTCATTAAGTCTTTGCTATAATATAAAATTGTAACATTCCCTCATTGTTAAAAATTATCTTTTTTTTGATCTCCTTGGTGAACTTCTATATTTTATTCCAAGTCTGAACCCATCCTCACTATACACAAAAAGAAAAGGATACTATAAAGACATAAGGCTAGGAGGAAGTGGGGCTATCCTTTGCAATCTATATTTCTTATGTTTAACTATAACATCACGTGCATAATTGTCAATGTCCAAATCACCCATAATAAGAGCTGCAATTTCGGATGTTAATGGCATGTTAGACTACCTAATATCTTGCTTTTTCTACTAATTAATCATAATCTATACTCTTTTATAGATTTTGCTTGTATACGATCTCTTGCCATTTTGAAAAACTGAACTAAAGAATTATACTGATCAAACATTTCTATTAATTTATGAACCAACTCTAAGTCTATGTTGCAATTTTTATCTTCCTTTCTAAAGAACTTCAATTTGTTATTAACTTCATTCTTTGTATCATAAATATAAAGTTTAGCAAATGAAGGTTCTCTTCCTAAAGGAGGTTCTAATGAGCATATTTTATGAAAGTTCTATCCATTGAGTTAAAAAATAGAAGGTCCTCTACCATCATGTACATTATGGTCCACGCGTCCACCCATCAATGTAAAAGCAAACATTGCATTATACATCCTAATGTCTTAAAGGAAATGAGCTGATTTTGGGCCAATGTTAGAACTAAGCAAAGTCTTTAATATAATAGGAGGCTCTCTTACAAAAGGAATTTGTACATTCCCTTTTGAACAACAAAAAGAAAATCTTATTTTTAATGCCCTTCTTTTTTTTTTTCAATTCTTTTTTCAAACTAAAGTAAAGCATTGCAATATTCACAAATATATGTAGGTTTGCCAAAATTCCAAATAGAATTCTTATAGTCTAGAATACTGTTATTTTTCTTAGGTTTATTTTGTTTTACTATATAACTTGCTAGGAATAAATTTAATAGTTAATAAAAAGACAATAAGAGAAATTGCAATTAGTTGTGTTTTTTAATATGAATGTACTATTGTCTCTTGAACAACTTCTATAAACTCTACTTCTACTTCTTATTGTTTTCTTTTTGTTCCTTTAGATTTGAGTATGTGCAATACTATTCATTTGTATTGGAGATTCTATAACATCAACCCATTTATCTTTGTAATCTTTAGTCATAAGTAGCTCTATCGTTTTGATATGTTTTTTTTTGTCTTTTATATTTAAGTATTAATTTTATTTTATATCTTCTAAATTTACATATTTCGAGTGTATCTTTTGATGTTTGGGTACCACATTTTGGTACACCACTATGAATATTTAAATCCATATTAATTAAACATAAAAGATAAAATCAACAATAACAAACCACTGCAATTAATCGTAGTTATCAATTGGAAGGATGTAAATAACTTATAGTTGGTGTAACTAAAATAAATTGTCATACCTCTTGAAAGTATGAATATATAACTCCGTTATAAGAATTTCATATAAAGTAGGGATGCAGAGGAGAAGTGGGACTTTTTTTATTATAACTGGTTTTAGCAAGGAAAATGCCTTTTCTTTTTTTTACTTTTTTTTTATTGTAACTGGTTTTGCAAGGAAACTACCTTTTTTCTTAATATGCTTTGAAGGAATTGTATGACTCTTCAAAAGAGATGACTCTTCTATTTTTTATTTAAATTGGAACATTGGAATGGTTTTATTTGTTTAAAATAATTTTATTTCAAAGGTTTAAAATAGTTTTTATTTCAAACTGCACATAAAATAGTTTAATTGGACATTGTGCTTCTCAATAGTTTATAGGTGTCTTAGGGTGGTGTAAGGATGCATTGAACTTCTCCTTTTAATAGATATATAGATATGGTACATCTTCTATTAGAAATCATGTTCTTAACTGTGTAAAAAATACAAATGATAAAAACACTAGACAAACACTTTTGACATTGCAACCTATTTCTAATAATGTGGAAGCTGAAAGCAAAGAATCCTTATAATACTTAGGAACTTGGAAATTTGATTAAGAGGCAATTAAAAAGGTTATTATATATATGCTAATTGTTGATGAGATGCCTCTTAAATTTGTGCAAGGGGAGAGGTTTAAAAAATATTTAAGTGTTGCATGTCTTAAATTTAAATTGCTATTTAAATGGATTTTGACAAAGGACTATTTTAATGTGTACATGAATGAGGTAATCCTTAAAGAATTTCTTTAAAAATCATTGTCAAAGGGTAACTGATGCATGGACTTCTATTCAATTAATTAAATATATATGCATCATAACTCAATGCAAGCTACATAAGAAAATTATCTCATTTGTGCCTATTTCATCTCACAAAGGTAAATACATATCAAAAGCTTTGGAAAACTGTTTGCTTAAGTAGGGGCTTAAAAATAATTTCATTATCACTGTAGACAATGCATCATCTAATGATACTATCATAGGGTATTTCAAAAAGAAAATATTAAGTTGGGATGTGTCATGACCAAAACTGGGGAGTCATGAACAATGTTAGGGAACAGGAATTCTTTCGAATTCAAAACCCGCAGCAAACCTTAGAATAAAAACACATGCAAATATAATACAAAAATACGCCACAATTAAAACTTTAATTAATATAAAAGCAAATATTTATTTTATAACATAATAAAAATATTTTCATACAATATTCAGGTATAAGGTTTCTAATAATACAACACACTACTACTACAATAACACTACTACTGCACTGATTACTAAAATATAAAAAAAAATGATAGTTCAGTGTTTACATAAATCAACTGGAGGAGAAAGAGTCCGGTGAATAGTACTACGAGGAAGATCTGATGTAAAAGATCCTAAAAAAAATATTGAGGGGAGTCAGACCTTACTGAGTGAATTATTATAATATATATACATGCAACCTAAAGTCATATACAATCAAGCATCAATGTAATATATATATATATATATATATATGCATTTCATACAGATGTTAAAATTCACTTTTATATACTAATAGATGCAGAAAAGTTTATTTTGATTAAAGGATCGGAGCAGAACCCTAAATAGTTCACAGCCTTGATCACTAAATCTCACTAGCCCATAGGTTTACTTAATTCCAAAATATTTCTCTTTTCCATTTTTGGACAGTAGACTGACCCTGAGACACTCAGTCAACCGAGCTCTCGCAGTCTCACTGTTAGTGTGATTGGCCCCGAGACATTAGGTCAACCGAGCTCCCGCAATCACACCACTCTCTCACCATAATTCTTAATAATCAAATAATCAGGTCTCATATCAAATAATCTCATGATATCAACCCTAAAGTCTACCGCATTGGTATGTACACAATCCTATCCTAATGCAGCCTACTAGGTAGCACTTTCTACTATTATCCTTAAAATAAATCGAATAATTATTAAAAATAATAAAATGCATAATTTAAACATGATGACATCCATTTTTAAAGAAATATACAAAAAATATACCAAGATATACCAAACATATATACCAAAAGTTTACCAAAGATATACCAAATATATGTTGAGTATATATAAAAAATATACCGAAATATACCAAACATATATATCACATATATACCAAAGATATACCAAAGATATGTTGAGTATATACCAAAAATATACCGAAATATACCAAACATATATACATAATCATTTAATAAAATAAATCATATTTAAATACATTATGAAAATATGGATGCTCATAATTATGTATCCTACATATAATGCATATATAAGATAATAACTCACAATTGTGCGCTCCTTTAAAAGGGATAGACTGTCTTGGTCTATTAGGCCTTGGTCTTGACGTAACTATAGAAAATAAATAAATAATAATAATATTAGAATCGAACTCCTAATTTTATACTTTTAGAAATTCTAAAGAGTGACTCAATCTAGGACATGACTCGACCAAAAATAAAAAACTCAGGATCGACCCGATGTCATGTTTTACGAGAATTCTACCAAAAATTTAGCAGAGTCTCCACTATAAAATAGTTGTTTCTCTACTAAAAGTAAAATCGATCCTACAAGCAAAACAGACTTCAATATCCACAAATGCATAACTTCTTGGGTTGAGCCCCCAAACTATACAATTCGCCCAACCGAGAACCAAAACACATAAAAAGTCAATAATTTAATAATAAATATTAAAAATCATTAAAATCCATAAAAATCGAATAAAATACCTCAATACAATTTATTTAAATAACAAAAACATTAAAGATAATTTATTTTCAAATTAATTTAATAAAATCTCAATAGAGTTAAATATTATTAGTAAAAATTACATTTTTCAAATACTTGAAGTTAAATAGCATAAAGTACAATTAATTACTTAAATTACTCAATTATATAACAAAAATAGCTAAAAATTCATTTTAATCATAAAAATAATAAATAAGCTATTATTTAAATATAATTTCAAAAATAATTAATAATTAACTAAAAATAGTAAATAATCTGTAAAAATTATTTTAATAGTATTTATTATTCAAAAATTATTCAAAACACACTAATTAACAATAAATTCAATTAAAATACAAAATTTACTAATTTATACTTATTTTTCCAAAAATTCAATTTTCACATAAACTTTCGAAAATTTGTAACACATAATTGGAACACAATTTCAATATATTTTCTTCATAAATTATAATCCAAATAATTAAAACAATTTATTAAAAATATAAAAATTTTCCGGTGAGGGTCACCGGAATAGTGACTCGCTGGAAAACCAAAACACCAAAAATCCAATTAATTAAAAAAATCAAACAAAAATGTATTTGAGTAGCTTTAGATGCATATAACAACATTTCTAAAGGAACTAAGCATGAATCACAAAAAATCAAGCTAAAAAAAAAATAAGAGAACCAAAGTTGACCTAAACTAAAACTTGAGCATAATTCACTAACCAGAAGTTCTAACCTTAAAATGACTTGAGAACATGCTTGCCCGGACCAAGAGGAGTTGATCGAGCCCTGAAACATGAGCTCTCATTGTTGGAATCAATGTCGCCGTTACCACTACTACAGCTACATTTCTGTTCTCGTCGGTGATAGGGAAAATGAAGCTAGTGGATAACGACGGGGAGGAAGGGAAGAGGAGAGGTGAAGTTGGTGGTGGCTAGTAGAGGCTCAGTGGTGCTACAAAATCTGAAAGAAGAAGAAGAAGAAAGAAAAGAAGAAAAAATAAGGATTCTTCCCAAAAAAAAAATTGATTCTACTTTTTTTTTATTAATTGGGAAAAAGACAAAATACACACACACACACACACACACACACACACACACACACACACACACACATATATATAATAATAATAATAATAATAATAATACTAACAATAATATTTTTAAATAAATAATCACTTTCAAATTAATTCCTCTACTACATATTAAGATATTTATGATAAAACAAATTAAAACTATTGACAACAACAACAATAATAATAATAATACATAAATAAATAATTATATACAACACTAAAATTAAATTACATAAAATAATTATAATATATAAAAATTTAAAATATTTATTAACATTGCATATCTCAAAATCAATTTAATAATTTATAAATATTGGGTTATAACAATCTTCCCCCCTTACAAAAATTTATCCTCGAATTTTTCAAATAAAAGAACAGAAAATAGGAATTCATTGAGGAAAAAGGTAAGGGTAGGCCACCTGCATCTTAGTCTCAGTCTCCCACGTGTGCTCCTCCACGTTGTTGCTCCTCTACAATACCTTAACCATCGAAATCTACTTCGAACGCAACTGACGAACTTGATAATCCAAAATCGTGATTGGCTCTTCCTCATACGTCAAGTCTTCAGTCACTTCCACACTCTCAGGTTGCAACACGTGCGAAGGGTCTAAAATATACTTCCTCAACATCGAGATATGGAACACTATATGCACTTGAGACATATTTGGAGGCAAAGCCAACCGATATGTAACCATACCCACTCTCTCTAGAATCTCAAATGGTCCAATATATCTTGGTGCTAATTTCCCCTTTTTGCTAAATCTCATCACACCCTTCATCGGAGACACTTTCAGAAACACATAGTCTTAAACCTGAAACTCCATATCTCTGCACCTTGGATTTGCATAGCTCTTTTGTTTGCTAGCTATGGTTTCTAGTATTCTTCTTATCACAACAACCTTCTCAGCTGCATCTTGAATAATCTTAGGTCCAGTCAACGCTCTCTCTCCAATCTCATCCCAACACAAAGGAGATCTACACTTCTTTCCATACAGAGCTTTATACGGTGCCATTTCAATAGTACTATGGTAGCTATTATTATAAGCAAACTCTACTAGTAGCAAATGATCATCCCAACTACCTCCAAGATCCAATACACACATCCTTAATATATCCTCAAGTGTCTGGATCGTCCTCTCAGATTGACCATATGTTTGAGGGTGAAAAGCAGTACTAAAATCAAGCCTAGTGCCCATTGCTTCTTGCAACTTCTACCAAAATTGAGAGGTAAACACTAAACCTTTATAAGATACAATGGAAATAGGCACTCCATGAAGGTAGACAATATGTTTAACATACAGCTTAGCTAACTTGGCTACATAATAAGTGGCTTTAACTAGTAAGAAGTGAGCTGATTTGGTTAACCTATCCATAATCACCTAGATGGAATCATATCCATCCTTTGAACGAGGTAACTCTACCACAAAATCTATAGCAACTCTCTCTCATTTCCACTCAAGAATAGGAAGAGGCTGAAGCTTCCCAGAAGGCTTCTGATGCTTAGCTTTCACTTACTAATAAGTCAAGCACTTAAAAACATAATAAGCTACATGCTTCTTCAATCCATCCCACCAGTACAAATCTCTGATGTTGTGGTACATCTTAGTAATACCTGGATGTACACTATAAGCTATAGAATGTGCTTCCTCAAGGATCTCTTCTCTCAAATTATCCATATCATGAACGCATAATCTACCACTGATCCAGAAGACACATTTATCATTGAGTGTAAAATCAGTGAACTTCCTTTCATGAATATTCTCCTCAAGCTCTACTAGAATAGGATCTCAGCCTTAAGCTAGCTTTATCCTATCTCTCAACACTGATCTGACTCCGTACTGAGCTAGTAGTCCACCTGATATGATAATCTTCATCATTAAACCTTGATCCACTAACTCATGAAACTCTTGGATCAAAAGTCTCATCTCCACACCAATCTGAGCAAAACTACCGAGGACTTCCCACTCAAAGCATCTGCTACCACATTAGCCTTATCTGGATGATAAAGAATATCACAGTCATAATCCTTCAGCAGTTCCAACCATCTACTTTGCCTCAAGTTCATCTCTCTCTACTGGAAAATGTACTTCAGGCTCTTTTTATTTGTGAAAATCTCACAAGTCACCCCGTACAAATAATGTCTCCAAATCTTGAGAGCAAAGATCACTACAGCCATCTCTAGGTTGTGAGTAGGATAATTCTATTCATACTTCTTCAACTGCCTCAAAGCATAAGCTACCACCCTACCATTCTGCATCAACACACAACCCAGGTCGACTCTGGAGGCATCACAATACATAGTGAACTTGTCTATTCCATTAGGCAAAGTCAGAACTAAAGCTGTGGTCAACTTCTCCTTCAGTAACTGAAAACTATTCTTATAAGTATCTGACCACACAAACTTCACATTCTTCTAAGTTAGGCAAGTAATATGAGCTGTAATTCTTAAGAAATCCTACACAAATCTCCTATAATACCTAGTCAAACCCAAAAAACTTTAAATCTTTATGACTGATGTTGGTTTAGCCCACTTAGACACTGCCTCAATCTTCTATGGATCAACTTGAATACCATCTTTAGACACCACATGTCCAAGGAATGCAACACACTTCAACCAAAAATCACACTTCAAGAATTTAGCATAAAGATAATATTCTCTCAATGTTCGTAGTATTGTCCTCAAGTGATATATGTGCTCCTCCATACTCTTCGAAAATACCAGTATATCATCAATGAAGACTACCATAGACTGATCCATAAACGGTCTGAATACCTTATTCATCAGGTCCATAAAAGCAGTTGGTGCATTAGTTATCCCGAAGGACACCACCAAAAACTCATAGTGGCCATATCGAGTGTGGAATGCCATTTTAGAAACATTGGCTTCAGTAATCTACAACTGATGATAACCCGACCTCAAGTCAACCTTGGAAAAGAACTGTGTACCCTGAAGTTTATTAAACAAATCATCTATCCTTGGAAGAGGATACTAGTTCTTCACTATCACTTTATTCAGCTCTCTATAATCAATGCACAGTCTCAGTGTACTATTCTCTATCTTCACAAACAGAATTGGTGCACCCCAAAGAGAAAAACTAGGTCTAATGAAACCCTTGTCCAGTAAATCTTGTAACTACTCCTTTAATTCCTTCAAATATGTAGGAACCATTCTATAGGGTGGCATCAACATAGGAGTTGTGTCTGGGACCATATCTATACAGAATTTGATCTCTCTGTGAGGTGGTAAACCTGGTAACTCCTCAGGAAAAACATCATGAAACTTACAAGCTATTGGAACATCTATAGAGATAACTTCTCCACTGAAGTATCCCTGACAAGTGCCAAGTATTCCTAACAGCCTTTCCTTAGCAGCTTCCTAGTCGTGATAGCGGAAATGAGATTTGAGGCGCAGAACTCTTATCACCCATAAACTTAAACTCTTCTACATTCGAAATTCTGAAAATCACCTTGTTACTCTAACAATCAACAACAACATAGTGCTGAGATAACAATCCATACCAAGGATCACATTGAACTCTATCATATCCAACAACACTAATTCCATTGACAATTCTCTACCTCCCATTGACACCAAACAACTAGAAAGAACTATGTCGGTGTCTAATAAATTACTTAGAGGAGTGGCAACAGATAAAGGAAAAGCCATCCTTGAAGCTTGCCAACTCGACTTCGAAGCAAAAATAGGGGACACGAAAGAATGTATGGCATCCAGATCAATCAAAACTCTAACATCCAAGTAACAAACTGGAAGTATACCTGCATAAAAAACGTTGGATGCTTGAGCATCCTGTTGGGTGAGGATGAAGACTTTGGCCTGACTAATCTGAGCTTTATCTCCTTAGCCAACTCTACCACTGACTTAAAAGTAAGGCATGCAATAGGCATCCCAATGAATGTAGAACCCAGTCCTATGATGTATGTCATAACTACAAAGTACTTATCTCTCATCAGGTCCTCTACACACTGACCCAATCTAAGGAACTCTCTGGTATAGTCCTTTACTGTTCTGTCATCCCTGATAATACCCGTCAGTCGAAGTTTGTAACTCATCCGTATAGGCTCCAGACAACAATGCCTCATGAACCTTTCTCAAAACTGAGCCCAGGTGAATGTCGTCATATACGGTTAGATGACCTGAATGAACCAATCCAGGGCTAGCCCCTTAAGAGACAACTCAAATATCATGATCCTCTGATACTTGGTGTGAGCAGTTTGAGTCCTCGTCTCAATGGCATGCAGAAAGTCTAGAGGTTTGTAGCCCCGTCGAATGATATCCTATGGACTCTGGTATAAAATAACGCTGCCTCAGGGTCAAACATACCTTACTAATAAATAGGTTGTATCTGCAGTGTGACTGGAGGTATAGTAGCTTCCTCAAACTCTAGCTCTATAGGTTCCTTGTCCTATAGGTTATCTTGAAAGGACTTATCATTCTCAGCCTCAATGATCGGTGGAGCAACACACGCTCATCTCTTTATTTTGAAAAGACAAAACCAACGAAATTCAGATAAAACGGACAACAACAAATAACAAATAGGCACCCTAACGGTTACGTGGAATTCTAAAAGCAACGAAGACTTATCAAAGGCATGATCGAACCTAATTTACTATAGTAGTTTCAAAGAAAACAAGACTTTGATAACGTAGGTCCACAACATATAACCGAGGCTCTGATAACAACTTTGTCACGACCCAAACCGAAGAGTCATGACTAGCGCTAGGGAATAGGAATTCTTTCGAATCTGGAACCTGTAGCAAGCCTTAAAATAAAAACACATGCAAATATAATAAAAAAATATGCCAAAATTAAAATTTTAATTAATATAAAAGCAAATCATTATTTTATAACATAATAAAAATATTTTCATACAATATTCAAGTACAAGGTTTCTAGTAATACAACACATTACTACTATAATAACACTACTACTGCAGTGATTACTAAAATACAAGAAAATGATAATTCAATGTTTACATAAATCAGTTGGAGAAGAAAAAGTTTGGCGAATAGTACTACGAGGAAGGTTTGATGTAGAAGATCCTGAAAAAAAATATTGAGGGGAGTCAGAGCTCACTGAATGAATTATTATAATATATATACATGCAACCTAAAGTCAAATACAATCAAGCATTAGTATAATATATATATATATATATATATATATATATATATATATATATATATATATATATATATATATATATATATATATATACATGCATTTCATACAGATGCTAAAATCCATTTTTATATAATAATAGATGCAGAAAAGTTTATTTCATACAAAGTAGAACCTTAAATAGTTCGCAACCTCGATCATTAAATCCCACTAGCCCATAAGCTTACTTAATTCCAAAACATTTCGGTTTTCCATTTTTGGACAATAGACTGGCCCCGAGACACTAAGTCAATTGAGCTTCCATAGTCTCACTGTCAGTGTGATTGGCCCCGAGACACTAAGTCAATCGAGCTCCCGCAATCACACCACTCTCTCACCACAATTCTCAATAATTAAATATTCAAGTCTCATATCAAATAATCTCATTATATCAATCGTAAAGTCTAACATATTAGTACGTACACAGTCTTAGTGCAGCCCACTAGGTAGCACATTCTACTGCTATCCTTCAAATAAATCATATAATTATTAAAAT
The DNA here is from genome assembly GCA_947683625.1 of Mallotus nudiflorus. Lineage (NCBI taxonomy): Eukaryota > Viridiplantae > Streptophyta > Magnoliopsida > Malpighiales > Euphorbiaceae > Mallotus > Mallotus nudiflorus. The sequence goes on from CANTUR010000300.1 coordinate 365,471, forward strand.
TAATATAATGCATAATTTAAACATGATGACATCCATTTTCAAAGATATATACAAAAAATATAATGAATATATACTAAAATATACCAAACATATATATCGCATATATACTCTATGTATACCAAAGATATACCAAATATATGTTGAGTATATACCAAAAATATACCAAATATATACTGAAATATACCAAACATATACATCACAAATATACCAAATATATACCAAATATATGCTGAGTATATACTAAAAATATACCAAAATATACCAAACATATGTATCACATATATACCAAAGATATACATAATCATTTAATAAAATAAATCATATTTAAATACATTATAAAAATATGGATGCTCACAATTATGTATCATACATGCAATGCATATATAAGATAATAACTCACAGTTGTGCGCTCCTCTAAAAGAGATAGACTAGCCTGATCTAGTAGGCCTCGGTCTTGGCCCAACTATAGAAAATAAATAAATAATAATAATATTAGAATCAAACTCCTAATTTTATACTTCTAGAAATTCTAAAGAGTGACTCGACCTAGGACACGACTCGATCAAAAATAAAAAATTCAGGATCGACTCGATGTCACATTTCATGAGAATTCTACCAAAAATTCGGCAGTCTCCTCTGTAAAATGGACGTCTCTCTATTAAAAGTAGAGACGATTCTACAAGCAAATAGACTTCAATATCTACAAATGCACAACTTCTCAGGTTGGGCCCTCAAACTACACAATTCGCCCAACCAAGAACCAAAACACATAAAAAGCCAATAATTTAATAATAAATATTAAAAATCATTAAAAATCCATAAAAAATGATAAAACACCTCAATACAATTCATTTAAATAACAAAAACATTAAAGATAATTTATTTTCAAATTAATTTAATAAAATCTCAAATAGAGTTTAATATTATTAGTAAAATTTACATTTTTCAAATACTTGAAGTTAAATAGCATAAAGTACAATTAATTACTTAAATTACTCAATTATATAATAAAAATAGCTAAAAATTCATTTTAATCATAAAAATAATAAATAAGCTATTATTTAAATATCATTTCAAAAATTATTAATAATTAACTAAAAATAGTAAATAATCTGTAAAAATTATTTTAATACTATTTATTATTAAAAAATTATTCAAAACACACTAATTAACAAAAAATTGAATTAAAATACAAAATTTACTAATTTATACTAATTTTTCCAAAAATTTAACTTTCACATGAACTTTCAAAAATTTGTAACAAATAATCGGTACACAATTTTAATATACTTTCTTCACAAACTATAATCCAAACAATTTAAACAAAGATATAAAAAAATTTCGGCGAGGGTCACCAAAACAATGACTCGCCAAAAAACCAAAACACCAAAAATCCAATTAATTCAGAAAAATCAAACAAAAATATATTTGAGTAGCTCTAAATGCATATAACAACATTTCTAAAGGAACTAAGCATGAATCATAGAAAATCAAGCTAAAAAAAATAAAAAACCAAAGTTGACCTAAACTAAAACTTGAGCATAATCATTAATTGGGCATTCTGAGCTTAAAATGACTTGAGAATTCACTTGCCCAGACCAAGAGGAGTTGATCAAGCCTTGAAATAGGAGCTCTTGTTTCCAAAATCAACGTCGACATTACTGTAGCTGCATTTTTTATTCTCGTCGGTGACAGGGAAAATAAAGCTGGCGAACGATGGCGAGAAGGAAGGGAAGAGGAGAGGTGAAGTTAGTGGTGGCTAGCAAAGGCTCGGTGGCACTGCAGAATCCAGAAGAAGAAGAAAAAAAAAAAAAAAGAAAAAAGAAGGAGAAGGGAAGAAAACCCTAAAAAAATTGATTCTGCTTTTTTTATTATTATTAATTGGGAAAAAGGCAAAATACACACATATAATAATAATAATAATAATAATAATAATAATAATAATAATAACAATAATAATAATAATAATAATAATAATAATAATAATAATAATAATAATAATAATAATAATAACAACAACAACAACAACAATAATAATATTTTTAAATAAATAATCACTTTCAAATTAATTCCTCCACTACATATTAAAATATTTATGATAAAATAAATTAATACTATTCACAACAATAACAATAATAATATTAATAGATAAATAAATAATCATATACAACACTAAAATTAAATTACACACAATAATTATAATATATAAAAATTTAAAATATTTATTAGCACTGCATATCTCAAAATCAATTTAATAATTTATAAATATTGAGTTATAACAAGGTGTCAATTCTATTAGATGGAAACACTTACATATGTTGTGCATTGCATACATTTTGAACTTGATTTTGCAAGATGACTTAAAAGAAGTAAATGAATATGTTAAAAAGGTCAAAGAATATGTTAGCTACATAAGAAACTCACCAGTTAGACTAAGAAAATTTAGGGAGTTTGTTGAGTTGGCTAGCATTGATTTTAAAGCCTATTTGTCACTTGATGCTCCAACAAGGTGGAACTCAACATACTTGATGCTCAAAACTGCTTATGTTTATGAAAAAGCATTTGACAAGAATGATGAATATAAGTCATCATTTAGAACTAATTTGAAAGATGATGTGCCTAATTATTTTGATTGTATTTCTATGAACAAAATGGTGGAGTTACTTTAACACTTTGATATAATTCTCTTTATATGACTTCAAATATTGTATTTTCTAAAATCTATTATTTGTATTGCATTTTGAATGAGTGGAAGCAGTTTGGTGACCTAAATGTGAGAACCATGGGTCTGAATTTGAAATAGAAATTTGAAAAATACTAGGGGGATCCTAAGAAAATGAATAATTTGATTTTTATTGCATCTGTATTGGATCCCAAAGATAAATTTGAATACTTGTCTTTTTCTTTGTCTCAAATGTATGGACCTGTTTTGGGTTCAAGCTTTCTTCAATATGTTCATAACAATCTTTTTAAATTATTTAGTGATTATATAGTTTTGTATAGTTAATCTGAATTTGCTTCTCAATCATTTATTATGGGACAATCTAAAACTATTGCTTCTACAATTTCTTTGAAACCACTGTTTATGTATAAAGCACGATTTAAAAAGCATAAATTGGAGAGTGGCTTTGGTGCAAGCAAAAGGTCTAACCTTGATATTTATCTCACTAAGTCTATTTTAGAATAAGAGGGGGATTTAAATATTTTGAGATGGTGCAAAGTAAATGCTTAAAGGTTCCCTCTATTATTTAGAATGGCTCGTGATGTTTGGTCATTGCAATATTAACAATTACTTCAAAATCTACTTTTAGCACTAGAAGGAGAGTGCTTAATGCATTTATGTGTTCTTTAACTCCTAAGATTACATAAGCATTAATTTGTATATAAGATTGGTTAAGATTGAGTAAAGATGACATTTATATTGAAAAAGAAATTAATGAACTTGACAGCTTTAAGAAGGGCAAGTATTATCTATTTTTGTTTAACATTATTTTAATTTATTTTCTTTCTGTTTACTTCTAATATATTTGGTTGTCTTATACCTATGGGTGTTTGTCCTTTACAACCAACATCAAGTGCCATTTAATTCTATTGGCAAAGGCATGCATATAGGATATTGGTAGTAACAACTTCAAACTTTATGCTTATTTCCTTTATCCATTTGATTTTTTATTTAACTTATGTGCTTATTTTTCCTACTTGATTGTGTTTAAGCTTTGATGATGCTTACACTCTGCTATAAGCTAAAGAATTGCTTGGCTGCATTCTCTTGGGTGGCATATTAATGCAGCTAAAAAATGTTGTTGCATTCTTAACCTAACTTGATTGAATATTTCTAAGTCTGCTTGTTTCTCACTTGTGTTAATTTATACATATTTTGCATTATTTTCATGTTGACTCTGATTACATGTGTTGCCTACTTACCTTGACTATTTGCCTGCTTGACTTGCTTAATTCATGCATCTTTAGCCTACTTTATTCATGCATCTTTAGCTTGCCTTATTAATTCCTTATTTTTCCATGCTTCTTGCCTTATTTTGCCTGTTTAATGCCTTGGTTGATTTAGATAACATACTACTTACTACTTTCATTCATATGTTGCATACTTGTCTATGGCAATGATGATGTTTCCACCTTATTTATGATTCCTTAAATTTTAGATCACTTGTGTCGATTTTTTGGGAGGCATTTCATTGTAGCAAAAAATGCAGTCGTGTGTCTTATATGAATTAAGACTTATTATAAGTCTTAGCCAAGTTTATTTTCTTTTTTATACAATTACTACATTGCTTTTTCAATCTGAGCCTTACTCAATTTTTATGTTTTTACAAGAAAGATCTTTTTTGTTTTTGGCTTTCTATTTTGTAGGAATAGAACTTAGAATGTTTTTTTGATGCTAGGTGCATACTTACAATTTTTTTTGACATAATGATAGAGAATTATACATGAGAATGACATAGTTTATTTTTTTAGCTAAATCTCATGTACATGCAAATGAAATATAATTATGGAAATTCTTAATGTAAATGAATACAGAAAAAATAGATAGATTTTGAGCATTCTAGAGCCTAAAAAGACTTAAATTAAGAATTTTTTGGGGTCTAATATTTTGTATATGAATTTATTTTAGACTTGTACACTTTTGGACTTCGGCCTGAAATTTATAATTATATATAATTTAATTTTTGTTATTGGGCTCAATAAATTTTGGCCCATAGCCTAGTTATTTCAATCTAATTAGTATATCCAATCTTCACCCAACCTTTTCAGTTGTTTAACCTGAAGCAATTTACCTTTACTTTAGCTTCACTTCGATGCTAATTTCTAATAAACTAAAACTAATCGGTTATACCGTATCTTCCCCTAAATTGACTTGGATCACCCGATGCACACCCCTACATCATGGTACCTAAATTTTATTTTATTACTTAAAGTTCTTTAAAAGAATTTATTGATGATTTATGGAAATTATTTTATGAAAATGCCTTAAGGGGGTAAATAGGGCATTTGGATTAATAATGGAAAAATTGAAAATTAAGAAAAAATTAGAAAGTGATTAAATAAAGTACCAAAGAATGAAACAAGAACAATAATAAGAAATAGAGAAAGAGAACATTCATAAGAATATAAATGTCTCGTACCTAACTTATCCCCAAGTTATAATTTTAAGGAGTTTAAATTCTTAATTAATCCTATGTCTCGTACCTAACTTATCCCCAAGTTAGGATTTTTAACCCCTAGTTTTATTCAAATAGATTATTATAAGTGTTTTCAAAGCTCAACACTAAACCTTTACGAAGAGTTTTTTTCAAAGCTAACACTAAACCTTTACAAAATTGTTTTTCTAAGCTTAAAATTAACATTTTACCTAGCATTTTAAGGCTCACACTCAACTTATTCCCAAGTGTTTTCAAAACTCACACTTAAACCTTCCTATAAGAGTTTTTAAGGCTAACTTATAACCTTTTACAATATGTGTTTTTCATTAAGACTCAACACTAACCTAAAAATGAATTGATCTTCATTACCCACTTTCTAACCCTAAGAAAGTGTATAAAAGAGATCCTGTCAACTAATCTCCCAAGAAGGGTATATATAGACTCATACAAGAAAATGAATATACAATAAAAACAAAATATCACAAAGATTTTCAACAAAGAATTCACTCAAGGATTCTCTTAACCAACCATCTAACTTTATAATTTCATTATTGGCTTGGTATTTATAGTGGATAATAAAATTATAATTGTTAGAGCTAATTTCTATTCCTAAAACTCCTTCATCTTCATTAAATGTTTCTTTTATTTTTTGTAGAATTTGGACTACTCATGATCATGAGGAGATTGCTCATAATTATAACGCTAAATAATCTAGGTGTTGTAATCTTACATGGCTATTGTAGAGCTGTAGAAAAGGGGTTATGAGTATGCTCACAATCATGAGGAGGGATCATAAGGAAGATTGCCATACCACTTGAATTCCACTTGATTATAATAAACTAGATTACTCATTATTATGAGGATTTTGCTAACAATCATGAGGGTACTACTCATGGTCATAAGTACGACTATACTCTTCAACAACTTGAGTTCATTGCCGCATTTTACTCCTTAAAGCTTACAAACTTGCTCACAATCAAAAGGACACTCGTAAGCATCTCTTATTGAGTGTTTTAATCATCATTTTGCTTCCACAACTCTTTCAATTGTTTACAATTTTTATTTAACTTATAAGCACACTTAAAAACACAAGTTAGTATAGTAAAATTTATTATTAAAGTGAAAACAAAGGTTGATCATGTAAAAGGTCAACAATCTCCCTTTTTTTACTTTAATAATCAATTTAAAATGATAATAAAAAATCACTAAGTGAGAATTTGTGTGCATATGTTTTAATATATTCCCTCTCAATAATACATTGAGTAGTTTTGAAATTTCTCCGTTTTAATATATGCTAAGGTGGAAGATTGCCTTTAAAACACCACTTGAATTCCACTTGATTATAATCAACTAGATTACTCATTATCGTGAGGATTTTGCTCACAATCATAAGGGTACTACTCATGGTTATGAGCAAGATTGTACTCTTTAATAACTTGAGTTCATTGCCTCATTTTACTCCTTAAAGCTTACAAACATGCTCACAATCATAAGGACACTCGTGAGCATCTCTTGCTGAGTGTTTTAATCATCATTTTGCTTGCATAACAATTTTAATTGTTTGCAGCTTTGATATAACTTATAAGCACACCTAAAACACAAGTTAGTAGAGTAAAATTGATTATTAAAGTGAAAAACCAAGGTTGATCATGTAAAAGGTCAACAATCTCCCTCTTTAACTTTAATAATCAATTTAAAATAGTAATAAAAAATCACTAAGTGAGAATTTTTGTACATATATTTTAATATATTCCCTCTCAATCATATATCGAGTAGTTTTGAAATTTCTCCCTCTTAATACATGCTAAGGTGAGTTAAATATATCAAATATTATTCAATCATATCAAATATTTAGTTTATCCCCATTTTTAGTATTTTATTTGTAATTTAAACATTATATTTATCATTTAAAATACCAAATTTCTCTCCACTTTTTGTCAAAGTGAAAAAGGGTGGAAATCAAAAGGAAAAGATACCAAATGAAAAATGAAAAGCAAATGAAATATAAAAAATAATATCAGATGAACAATGATACCAAATAAGAAAAGATTAATATCAATTGAAAATAAAGACACCAATTAAAAAAATGAAATGGATACTAAATTACTACTAAAAAATGAGGATACCAATTGAAAAATTAGCGAACCAAGTGAAAAAGTAATGATAACAATTGATACTAAATTAAGAATCAAATGAAAAGACAATCATGATTCCAAAAGGAAAGTGAAATATATGTCAAGCATAATATATATTAAAATATTGATAAGAGCAATCATGATCTTCGATATATAGTCCAATAAGGGCTTTAAAAGAGTAAGCCAAAGCAAATGAAAAGTGATGTCAAATGAGTGATACTAAATGAGAAATATTGAAAAAAATAATGAGAAAATAGCATGCAAAAATTATGCAATTTTTTAAAATCATTTTAATTATGCAAAGAGTTAATTCTTCTTTAGACATCTTAATATTTGCATATTTATTAAAAAACTATATAAATTTATTTTGTTAGTTTGTCAACAATTAGCACAAAATAGTAAAATAATCATTAAGCAACCTTTTGAAGCCAAATCGTAATTGGTATGGATTTGTGACTCTCAAAGTAGTCTAGAAGTAGAAGGCTGAAATGAAATTTTCTATGGTAACAGACATTATTACTATGTCAAAGTTTTATGCTATAAAAACACTTAACCTTAGTAAATTTATTTTGCTCACTGACATTTGCAAAAGTAGCATGTTTATAATTTCTGGCGATTTTTCTAGGCACAAGTGTTTTAGTATATGAATGTATATTACAAGAGCAACTACACATGAATTTTTTATTTTTTATGCTCATGTGTGTGTGTTTTTATGATACATAAATGCATGATGAGGTTGGGGCTTCTTAGCCTTAACCTTAAACTCTTGACCCTTAGGGAGATTAGCCTTTTATGGCTTTCCTTTAGCATTAAGATTCTTAGGACCTTTGGTCTTAAGATCTTGAGTTTCAATGCTAACATTAGAAATGAGGGATGAAGCAAGAATAACCTTAACTAACTTAAGGGGGACTTGATGATGTAGAGACTCCATTAGTATAACCAAGTCTAAATTTCTCCTATAAAAACCTTTAAGAATCTATAAGATTATCAAGTGTTTTATTTCCTTTGTGAAATTTAAAAATAGAGTTTTTAAGTTTTAAAATTTATTTCAAAAGCATTTCAATTTCTTTTTAGCATTATCAAACTCATCTTTCAAAGATAGAGAGGCTTTCAAATCATGAGATAGCTTCTTATTTGAGGCGTTAACACATGAAAGTTGTACTTTAAAATCCTTAAAGCTTTTGGACAATTTTGACAATTTTGATAACTCCTTTTTATCAAACCTTCTCTTTGAAAGAAATTTTTTAGACTTTAAAATTAATTTTTCTATTAAGGAGATCTCATTATCAAGTTCCTCATAATCATCAAGCTCATCATTGCATAACTAATCACAAGAATTATCACAAAACTCATCACAAGAGTGTGTAGATAAGGAAGGTACCTCATGTTTGTCCTTCAAGGCCATGAATCAAATGTTTGATACCTTTTATTACTCCTCTTCCATCTCGGATTTAAATAAGTCATCTCAAGTGGCCTTAAAAAGGTTTTTTCCTTTCTTTAACTCCTTTGTACTTATGCTTGAGTTTGGGGCATTCATCTTGAACATGAACAGGCCTCTTGCACTTCAAGCATATATAATGTCATCATCATCTTGGATTGAATCACCAATGTCATCTTCATCACTTGAGTCTTATGATACTTTGAAAATAAAACTCTTCTTTTTCTCCCATTTTCCTTCTTATACTTCTTCCTTTTGCCTTAAGGTAAGCTCACGAGTAAGAAGCTTACTTATAAGGATGCCAATTGAAAGATTAGAGAGGTCATGAGCATCTTCAAATGAAGTTACTCTTAACTCCCAATCCTTCTTAGGTATCATCCTCAAAATCTTAGTGTTGACTTATTCTTTGGAGTAATGCTTCCCTAACATCCTCAAGGTTGTTAAGAGAGCATTCAAGTGATTTATCATATAAGTAATGCTATTATGAGGCTTTATCTTGAACATCTTGTATTCAAACAAATGGAGTTGGACTTTCTCAGATTGCATATGAATATTGGTTTTATAGTGATTCTCCAAGGTCTCCCATATCTCTTTCGCTGAAATGCAATATTGGATCTTATCTCCTTCCTCTCTTGACATGGAAGCAATAAGAACCAATTTAGTCTTCACTACAAAAAAACTACCAATTTAGCAATGGAATGCAGCAATCACAAATTAGCGATGGACTTCTAACTTAGCGATCTATTTAGCGATGGTATAAAATCCATTGCTAACTTAAGGTAGGAAGCTAGCAGGAACTATTAATTAAAGGGCTAATTTAGTGACAAAATTTTAGTGATGGAAAACAGACTTCATCGCTAAATTGCAATAGTCAACCCATTTTATTTTTTCCTAAAATTAATACAATGAAAACAGTAATAGATTGCATTCATCACTAAGAAAACAAAATTCGTTGCTAACTTGAATCCGTTGATAATTTAGCCACGGAATATAGTTTCGATCGCAATAGTTAATTCATTCATTTTTTAAAAAATTAATATATTAAATCTAGTTATGGAAGATGAAATTTATCGCTAATTTAGTGACGAAAAAATTTAATTTGGATTGAGTGTGACTCTATTTATGTTGTCCGTTTATTGCATAATCACAGCTTATATGTCCTTTAGAGGTTTCGAAATGATTGGCAAAGATGTCTTCATATTCTTAGCCAATTTCAAGTTCACGCTAGTCACCTCTTCAGGGAAGGGAACTCTGTTGTTGAGCATCTTTCAGTGTTGGCTATTGGTTTACCTTCTACACAATGGTGGACTTCTTACCTATTGAGCTATAATAGTTTCATGTCCAATCATGCCATGGGGAAAGAATGTTTTCGGTTTATTTAGCTTTTGGTTATTTTTCATGTTTTATTTTTATGGCCCCTTCATGGGTTATTTTGTAATTAGATTCTTTGTATTCTTTTTTATGATATTTTAATAAAATTAGATGTCCTTAATATGATGTGGGTGCTAAAGGGGTGTCAGCCTAGCTGGGATGTCTTGGTGCACCTCTAATTTTGGTCATCTTCTTTGCTTTATATATATATATCATTCATCCATTATTGAAATAATAATAAGAAAAAAAGGATAATTTAGCATATAAACAAACAATGATGCTAATGAAAATGCATGACGCAAGATTTTGAAATTTAGGTATTTTGGCGTGAGGTCATCATTTTTGTTATGAAAAGAAGACTTTTATGATTAGGCAAATATTAGGAAATTAAAATATGGAAAGGTACAAATAAAATGATAAAGATATGATTCTTACTATAAAAACATTAACTTTATGATAAAAATAATAAATTTATCAAAGAAAATAATAAAAATGACATGGATAATAAGTTCGCAATAAAAATAATAACCACGCAAGAGTAATAGTAAATAAGATGATAAAAATATTATTTTAACCATAAAGATAGGAATTTTATGATAAGAATAATAAATTTATCAAAAGGGATAATAAAAATGCAATTAATGCAATTTAAAAAATAATAAAATGCAGAATTAAAATAATTAAAGAGGTAAAGATATCATTCCCACCATAAAAGTATATACTTTATTACAAAAATGACAATTTTACCCCAAAAAGGCATTAAGGCAATAAAAATTACAGAAATGCAACAAAAATAATAACAATACAAAAATATTAATATAAATAACTAAAAATATAGAAATGAATAATTTAAAATGATACAAGTGATATTTTTACCGTAAAAATGTAAACTTTATGATGAAAATGCCAAATTTACCATGAAAGGCATACAACAAAAATAGCAAGAATGCAATAAAAATAGTAAAAACTACTTGATTAAAAACTACCAACATCATAACCATATCCATAGTTGACAGTGGAATTAGAGCTATCACCATAACCATACTCGCCATAACTTTCTCTAACACTTGGATAAAAATCACCATGAGATTGATAGTAAGTTGGTCTATTGGAGGAGGAGAAGGATCATAAGGAGAGTTATCAACATCATCTTGAATAAAATAAACATCATGATCATATGGATAAGTTGATGGAACACAAGTTTCCCCACTTGCATTTGGTGGCCCACTATCATCATTACCATCACTACTATGGCTAGTATCATCATCAACATCATTATCACCAGAATCATCACCACCACCACTAGGACTTGTTATTCCACCATGACTTCTAGCAGCACTTGTTTCTGGTCCTCAACTCCTAGATTTATGGTAATGGATGTAGGTTGCCTTTCCTTTAATCCTAATATGGATGCAGGTGGCCTTTCCTTTAATCCTAATATGGATTATGGTGGCCCTTCCTTTAGTCCTAATGACATGGAAGAGGAACTAAACCCAATAGATAACTTTCCAATAGCTAAAAAGTTATTTGAAATATTAAAAGCAATTGATTAGGAGATTTAGCTGAAAATAATAACCATTCGCAACTATCTACTATTGTTAGATTATTGAATATTAAATCTAAAAATAATTTATTTGAACGTGCGTATGATGAAAATTTTCAATTGATGTCAGAATTGCTACCTTCAGATCATGTCATGGTTGATAGCTTCTATAATACAAAAAAGTTAATTCAAGGTTTGGGTTAGCCAGTACAAAAGATTCATTCTTGTAATAATGGATGCATGATTTATTGGGGTGAAGATAGCAAACAAAATAATGGTAACGACTACAATTGCGATCGCGATCGCGTGTAATAGTAACAGATCCATCATGGTGATAAGTAATTGTAATGGCCTGTTGAGTCAAATTTTTTTTTTAAAAAAAATTATAAAATGTTTGGAATTAATATATTTTAAAGGTGTTCATGAAAAAATAAGCATAACTGTAATAAAACAAACATTAGTTATATTGTCTCACATGATAATTATATATATACTATTATAAATCTATTAACTAATACATTATTTCATATCATAATTATACACACAATACCATAAAGTTCATAAAAAGTATAAAATAAAAGAAACATTGAAAAGATAACATATATAAAATAACATCAATGCCAAAAGGAGTGCTTATAAGGTATAAAAGAATATACACTTTCATCTTCATAATAATGGCATATATAGGTTGCAAGAGGTGTAAACAAACTATTCATAAAAGTAGAATGCTTAGTATCATCTTCATGAGCAAATGGTTGACTTGAATTTGATGGATGGTGGTCTGCACCCATAGATGAATATGGATTATAATAACTTGATTCAAAACTACCAACATCATAACCATATCCATAGTTGACAATGGAATTAAAGCTATCACCATAACCATACTTACCATAATTTTCTCAAACACTTGGATAAAAATCACCATAAGATTCATAATAAGTTTAATTTATTAGAGGAGGAGGAGAAGGATCATAAGGAGAATTATCAACATCACCTTGAATAAAATAAACATCATGATCATATGGATAAGTTAATAGAACACAAGTTTACCCCACTTGCATTTGGTGGACCACTATCATCATTATCATCACTATTATGACTAGTATCATCATTAACATCATTATCACCAGAATCACCACCACCACTAGGACTTGTTATTCCACCATGACTTATAACATCCCTTGTCTCTAGTCCTCAACCCCTAGATTAAGAAGCTTGACCATGACAAGTATTATCCTCATCATCATCTAGCCATGTATTATTTTGTCCATCTAATAATGGTTGCTTTCTTTCTTCTAACTAAAGAGACAAAGGGTTATCTTCTTCAAAGGTATAATCCAAATTATTTAGATTGTAACTTTTTTCCAACTCTTCTTGACTTTTCCTGGTTGTATTTCTAATTTTAAGCCTTATATTATAATGCACAAAGACGAGTGACTACAACTTTTGATACCTTAGTCTGTTCCTTGTTTTTGTATGTATTAGTGAAAAAGTGCTCCAATTTCTTTCACAATTAGATGTTGAAGTTGTTTGGTTTAAAACTTTTACTGTAATGCTTGAAGTTTTGGGCATTTTCACTATATTGAATCCACCATTCAACGACATTTAATAAACTAATTAATTAGTTAAATTACTCTAATAGACCTAAAAATATAATTGAAAGGAATAATTTGATATAAAAAATAATTAGTATTACTAGGATCAATGAATTTAATAGCTCTTTGTGCTAATGTAGTACTAAAACTTTCCATCTTATCTTGAAAAATGAATACCTATCAATAAAATGTATAATTGGTGAATATAAATGATTTTAATAGGTATTTCAATTATTATCCAATCAAAATTTTAATTTATAATGGAGCTCACATATTTTAGTTATTTATTTAGTTTAAGCTTTAACTTGATTATCTAAATCAAGCTCTAACTTTTAAATCACTTTTTTGAGTCCAACCATCACATCCCTTGCTTTCCCAATTCCATATTGAAATTGTGGATTAAGAAAGTATCCTAAAAAGTAAATAAACAAAATTTAGTCATGCAATGATGAAAATTAATTCTTTTTAGCAAAAAAAATTATTAATACACTTAACAATTATCTGCTGCATGTAAATCATAGTGCAACTGAAATTTTTATCTTCATCAATAATCCTTTAATAATTGGCATAACTTATGTAATTATTTTTTATTGCCAATTTTGCTCTCTCTATTACTCCATAAATGAAGCCCACTGTTGGCTTTTCATTACCATCCACCAATCTAAAAACTTTTAACAAAGGCTCTTGAATTCTAAGAACCTTATTTGCTTTTTGCTAAAATTTTCTACCCTCAGAAGACAAACACAAAATAATTTGCTTAATTTCAAAAGCTAGACCACTCATAGCTTTGCCATACTTTGATGTCAACCACCTTTCAAACTCAAACATATTTCTCAACTCAATCCTATGTCGCACTATACTTTCCTATAGTAATGAAGTTAGTGGCAAATCTAGTGATACTGGGCCAAAGAATATCTCTACTTTCAGTGAATTTCTTCAGGTAACTGCATACCCAATTATAAATGTAAATAAATTGGTCTAGTTAATAACTTCTTTAATTTTTTTCTTTTTTCAAAATCTTCCAAAATTAAATCAATACAATGAGCAACACAAGCAGTCCAACATATATAGGGAAATTCATCCATCAACTTTTTTCCACCTGCTTTCATCGTAACTTCATTATTAGTTACTATCTGAACAACTTTTTCATGGCTAATTCTTAAATAACACTCTTCATTAAACCAAAGTAATAGTCAACATTTTTAAATGGAACAAATGAGACATCAACTGACTTATGAAATATTATTCCATAATTAAAGTAAATCAAAAAATTAAATATTGACATTCTAATTATTCTACTCCATCCATCACACATAATAGTAACACCTCGTATATTCCAAATCGATTCAAAAGAAGTAATGTATTCTTTCATTAATTTATATTCATTAGGAAGAAATATCTCTGCAATCTCATAAGGAGTAGATGGAAGTATATTTGGTCTAACTTTAATAGTAATTATTAGTAATGGTCTTGTCCAAGGCAAATCAGCAACTCAAAAAGGCAATTTATTACGTATTACAAAATTCCTAAAAGCTCTCATTAATTTTTCTTTTTGATTCTTGAACTATTTTTAATTGACTTTTGTTTACTTACTTTAAACTTTGTTCTTCTTTATTTCAACCTCTCTAGCAGCTAATTGTGAAGCTGGTGTCAATCCGAGAGGAAACCTTGAGCCCGCTACACATCCTTCATGCATACTAAAAGATCGACCCATGTGCGTGCTTTGATCTTGCTTACTACTACCACCTGCATCATAGGTTCCTCCTCTACTCCTCCTATACAAATCTTTTTGATATTGCTTTATGTTTTCATGTCTAGCTTGTTTAAATGCCTCATCTTCATCTACATCTTCTGTTTTATTCATCCGTATAATTTCATTTTCAAGTTCTTTTTCTTTTTTTTTTTATTTTGGTTTTTTACTTCATCAAAATCTTTTAGGAGCTTATACATGTTAGTTCTCACATCTTGCAAAACTTATTTACATGACTCAACTTGACTCAATATATGAGCTAAATGTTGCTTTAATCAAGTTATCCCGTCGGTTATTTTTCTGCAAAAGTTCTCCCTTTTTTCATGTTGGAGTGGCAAAATTTCATCCTACGTCACTGCTAGGCTTTGATCCTAGCTCTTTATTGCTTGAACAAGGCATTTTTTATCCTACATACACATTCAACATAGAAATTTCTCCATGTATGAGAAGCTGTAAGTTATAGCAAATTTAATAGGCTGAATTAAAAATTTATAAAAAATTTTATGGAGTGTATTTTGAAATAATATTTTAAAGATCATTAATTCTATGTGTCCAAGGTCATTTTCAATTGATTTTAGACTAATTGGACGTGTATACAAAGAGAAATATTAAGATTTCTACAATAACGTATGATTTTCGACATAAACTGCATAATAAAATGTATAGTCATAAATAGCTATTAAAACATCAAAATTAGGTTTCTCATATTTCTGTAAGTTTTATAATAGACATTTCAAAGTTTCTTTAGGCATAAACATTATCTTAATCTAAGTTATAGAACTCTAAATATAGCTTAAACAATTTTATTGTTCATACTTTGATGAATTTTCAATTATGACTTATAACAAATTTAATAGAGTGAATTCAAAAATTTGCCAAATATTATATAAAGTGTATTTTGAAGTAATATTTTCTAGATTAATAATACTATATGTCCAAGGAAATTTTAAATTAGTTTCACACTAATTAGAGGTGCATAAAAAGAGAAATATTAAGAAATCTATAGCAAGGTCTGATTTTCAACACAAAATGCACAATAAAAAAGTATAGGCACACATAGCTATCAAATTAGGTTTTCTTTGTTACTACAAGTTTTGTAATAGACATTTCAAAGTTTTTTTAGACATAAAAATCATATCAATCTGAGTTATATAACTCTAGATATAGCTCCAAAAAGTTTACTATTCATACTTCGATGAATTTTCAGTCATGACTTATGATAAATTTAATAGGGTGTATTCAACAATTTACCAAAATTTCTATAGAATGTATTTTGAAGTAATATTTTCCAAATCATTAATACTATGTATCCAAAATAATTTGCAATTGGTTTCACACCAACTGAAGGTGTTTAAAAAGAGAAACTTTAAGATATTTAAAGCAGGGTCTGATTTTCAATATAAACCGCACAATAAAATGTACAACTACAAATAGTTATCAAAACAGTAACCTTATGTTTTCTCTATTTGTATATGATTTATAATAAACATTTCAAAGTTTCTTTAGGCATAAATAACATCTTAATTTGAGTTATATAACTTTAGATACAGCTCAAAAACATTTACTGTTCATACGTGGACAAATTTTTAAAATCTTAAAAGTTGAAATTTTCCTCTTATTTTCAACTATCTTAGCTCCACTTATCTCCTATTATTTCAACTTTAATCTTCCTCTCTAGCAACTCTCTCTCTGTTGTTGTTAACAATTATTTATTAATATTTTTTCTTCATTTTATTTTCTTTTCACAAACAAAGGTCATAAAGCTCTTTTTTTTCTTTATTAGTTTTAGGTTACTTAATACTTACCAGTTCCCAAACTATCATATACACATTTTTGTTTTTTCATTTGGTTGTCAATACTCAATAGCATTATAAGATGCTCAATTATTGAAAAATAACAAGTATATATATATATATATATATACAAAAATTGTACAAGTCAAAAGCACAATGTTTTCTCTCATTCTGCAAATGTTACACATCTTTTATTATCTTTAGAATTTTTTTTTGCCATAAAATCTCTTCTTTTAGTACAAATAATTGTTGCTACCTTATATTAAGGGTGTTAATAGTTTGGATTGGGTCGATTTAAGGTATAAATTTCTAACCGAACCAATAAAGTCGATTTTCAAATATAAGAACACTTAACCAAACCAAATACTATTAAAACTTATCCAAATCAATGATATTTGGATTCGGTTTGATCAGTTTAATAAAAATAATAAATGAATAAAATAAATATAAAATTACTTACATTTCATAAAATCTATTAAAAATATAACAAAATAGAAAATTCATATTATACACATATGAAAATGCCTTAAGGGGGGGTGAATAAGGCTACTGAGGATTAAAAAACAATAAAAATGATTTTAAGGAATTAAACAAGAATTGAAAGAATATTGAGAAGGAATAATGAAAAACACAATAATTTATGGAGTTTGAATTCAACAACAATCCTATGTTTCCATCTAACTTATCCCCAAGTTAGGATTTTCAATCACCCACAATCTTGTTCAAAAGATTGAGATTACACAAGAGTTTTATGACTCACTTTACAACCTTACAACTTGAGTTTTCAAGGCTCACTAAAAAATCAATCTCAAACATTTAAATAGACAACACTTAAACCAATTCCTTTTATAATAAAATCTCACTTCCTGTTTTCTTAATTCAAGAAAATATAAGAACAAGAATGTTTATTCTAACACTCACCATCTCTCACAAGAGTTACATAAATACAAAAATTGTTTAAAAGAGAATTTGAGAGCTTAATTGAATGCTTAAGAAAAAATGAATGATAAATAAGTTTCTTAAACCTTCACTTGAACTCTATGAAGTGTTTATATAGATAAACACTAAAAATATGGTTGTTGGATGTATCAAACATGTCTCCAGCATCTCTTATTAATTTTTGAATAATCTTGGACTTAATTCTATCAAAACGCCACTCACGATTGTGAGGAGCAAGTTCTGGCTTTTGAGGAGCGAAAATACTAATTGTTGCATTAAAAAATGACCATTTGGATCTATCAGGACTGCCCTCATGAGCTACTCATGAGTGAATAGTATTGTCCCTTTGCTTAATTTTGCTCTCACAAAGCTTCTACTCATGATCAACTTATGAGGGGACCACTGTAAGTCCAAAAAAAGTCTCTTTTTGACATATAAAAGCTCTGGATACTTTAGGTATAAGATTTGGATATTATACTTCACCAAAATATAGTATAATGATAGTATTTAGTATATCCATACTTGAACTTATAATTTTGATACAAATAAGTTCCTACACACTTAAAAGAAATTATTAGAGTCTAAATTATTTGTTAAAGTCCAAACAATAACAATAACAATAACAATAATAATAATAATAATAACCCTTACTTTGTAGTCTATAATGACCGCGGCTAATAAATGACAACCGTTATGTATACATTTATTATCAGCCTTTATATATTAGTAAATAACGTAACGAATCTACACAAAACCTAAAAATAATGGTTGTTACGTAACATAGTGTAATGGCTATTATTTTGAAACCATGGTAGCAAACTAACAAGTTACAAGTTCTGTAACCATCATCAATTCAAGAGACCAACATGTGGATCTCATAAGTAAAAAAATAAATGTTCCTTAAAAGAAAATGTACTACTTTCCATTGACTCTTTAATTGCAGAGATTGCATGCATCTACTGCCACAACTAAAGATATAAGGTGGCATACTGAGCATGTGTCTAAAGATGGTGTTATGCATCATTGTTCTAACTCTGAAGCATGGAAACATTTCAATCAAACTCATATTGATTTTACAACTGAAAGTTGAAATGTTCGATGATGGATTTAATTCGTTTAGTTAATCTAGGCAACAATACTCTTCATAGCCCGTTATAGTGACACCATAAAATTTGCCTCCATAGATGTGCATGAAAGATGAATATATGTTCTTATCTATAATTATGGCAGGGCCAAAAAATCTAAAGGGGAAGTTGGATATGTTTTTACAACCTCTAATAATAGAGTTGAAAACATTATGGGAGGTATGTGTGGATGCATATGGCATCTCCAAGAAGTAGAATTTTCATATGAGGGTTGCTGATGTGGACAATATGTGATTTCCTCGCTTAATCAATATTGTCAAGATGGAGTATTGTGGGGAAGCTAGCTTGTCCTTATAGCATGGAATATTTTGATGCATTCACATTGACTAAAGGTGGGAAGACATCATGGTTTGATAATCATCATAAATTCTTACCTCTAGGTCATCAATTTTAAAAGAATAAAAAGTCTTTCTTAAAGGGTAAGACTGTGGAAAAAGTTACACCACATGTTCGATTAAGGTAAGAGATATTAGAGTAAATAAAGCATTTAGGGATGAAGAAAGTAATAGAAATCGATGCTAAGTTAAATAATGCTTATGTTTCCAAGAATTTTGGATTTGGATGGAAGAAAAGAAGCATATTTTGCCTTATTAGAGCACAAACCTTATTCAACATAATTTTTGATGTCATGCATATTGAAAAAAAATCTTTGATAATGTATTCAATACTATCCTAAATGTTGAAGGAAAAATAAAGGACAATTTCAAATCTAGAGAATACTTAAAAGAGTTATATCGACAAGTAGTGTTGCACAAAAATGAGATGATAGGTAAAAATCCCAAAGCTTCCTATACTTTAGATAAGTTGAGGAAAATAATTTTGTGTGAATCATTGAAAGAACTTCGATTTCCTAATAGGTCCAACATGGCAATATGCGTTGATATGAATAAGCTCAAGTTATTTGGCATGAAAAGCCATGATTGCCATATATTTATGCAAAGGTTGATTCCAATAGCATTTCGTGAACTTTTACCAGAGAATGTGTGGTCACATTTAACAAAGCTCAGTATTCTTTTAAAGATCTTACATCTACAGTAATAATAGAGGAAGAAATGAGGTGTCTTGAAGAAGAGATTCTTATTATTATCTGTAGGCTTAAGCGTATATTTCCTTCAAGTTTTTTTTATTGCATGAAGCATGTCCCAATCCATTTGCCTCATGAATCAAGGATAGCAGGTCCAATAAAATATCAGTGGATGTATCATTTTTAATGGTTAGTACTAAAATTCACGCATATGAATTTATAATGAATATAAAAATTTAAATAGCATAATTTATATGAGTAAGTATAAAGGGTTTTTTTAGGTACCTTCAATGGTTGAAAAATAATGTCTGTAATAAAGTAATAGTTGAAGGTTCAAATATGCAATGCATATTTGGTGGAGCAGACATCTTCATTTTGTGCACACTATTTTGAGCCTTATGTAAATACAAGACATCAAAAAGTGCTATGAAATTATACCAGTGATATAAATGAAAATAAAATACGTGAGGGGTTGCTTGCTATTTTTAAACATCCTGGTCGAGCATTTAGTAAGGAAAAATTTTGATATCTTAATGTAGAAGAATATCATGTAGCCCACACGTATATTTAATTAAATTGCAAAGAAGTAAAGTCTTATATTGAGTAAATATGTTGAATTGCTTTTATATGTGAGTAAAAACTAATTAATATATGCACAGATATTTTTTAATTGCTTAAATTTATCTACATCAAATAAACTTTATGTGGCTACATTAAAGGAAGATCAACCATATATTAAAGATGTTGAAGTTAATGCTAAACTTGATAACGAGTTTGCATCTTTTTTTAGGCATATGTAAGTGTATATATATATATATATATATATATATATATATATATATATATATATATATATATATATATATATATATATATATATATATATATATATATTCTTAGAACTTTTCATAAATTTTATAAGCTAATGATCTAAAACCAAATCTATCCAACCAATTCATAAAGGACCTTTAAGAGGCATTAGGACATTATGTTAATGGATATAAGTTTCAAACTTTGGGGCATGGATCAAATAAATCAACTGTGAATAGTATAGTGTGCATAAAGGGTTCAAAATTTAGTGCAACTGAATTAGACTTTTATGGTCAATTAATAGAAGTGAATACCCTACATTACTGATTAAGAGAGTAGTATTATTTAATTACCATTAGGTACAAGAACTCACCACCATTATAAGCTTATTAATGTGAACCACACATAAAGATTCAATAGATATGAACCATTTATTCCAGTGGAGCAAGCAATGAAAGTGTATTATGCATCTTATCCTAGCACAAGGAAGAACATGTGTAATTGGTAGGCTGTTTGCAAGATAAAAGGTAGGGGTGTAATGGAAGTGGCTAAGTCATCTATAACTTTATTATTAAATGCAAGAGCATTTCAAAAGGATGTCATACAAGACCATCATATTAATGTTGAGGCAAACAAAGACCGTCAGTCATTAGTTGATCAAAATTATTCTTTGGTAGAGATTGATGATGTAAAACTTAAAGAAAATGATGAGGCAGAACATATAGTAGAGTAAGATAAAGAATATGAAGGATTAGATGATGATAATGTTATTGATTGAAAATTGAATGCCAATTTAGGAATATGAATATATTTATATTACTTTTCAATTACTTATATAATTTTTAATTGTATATATATTTTAATTGCTTGGTGTTGTTTGGAGCTTTATGAAGGTGGTAGTAGTGCCTTATTATTTAGGTTATTAAGGTTGTTAATTTTCAAACATATGCATTATAAATATTTTGTTTTGTAATATAGTCATTACAGGCATGAGAGGTGGTCATTCTGCGAGTTGAAGAGTTCATTCTGTAAGTCAAGGGGCATATGTATCATCCTTAGCACCGGTTGCTCCGACATCTACTGCCCTACCAACTTTAGGTTCAATACATAACTTGGATGTATACTCACCATCATTTGTCCTATAAACTAAGCTAAAGTCTTCTATAATATTAGCACCAGCCGGGTCATCACAAACATGCGGTAGTACATAAAGAGAATTACTAAGATTATTTCTCTAGTTGATAGAGATAACATGTATAAAGTAAATTATTTATTCTGAAACTTCTGTTGGATGCTTTTTATATAATTAAACTTTAACATTTAAAATATTATTTATTTTAAAAACAGATTTTTCACCAAGTGGTAGGACTTTAAATCAAATTACTAATATATCCAAAGAGAGGCTAGACCTAATAACACTAAAGAGTTCTATTAGGAGGAATTTAAGGTATATATTATAGGGTAATAACTATTTGTAGTGTTTTTTACATCCTTTTATCATGTTTTTAATTATTATAACTCTAATCCTATTTTAATGGAAATGTTTTATGTTTAATATATATTAAGTTGTTGCATTATTTTTGTAGAAAACATTTCAATGGGATGAAGCAAAGGTGACATTAGTGAAGAAAGCTTAGTCTAAGGTGGTAGCAAATTGATATAGAGACATGTTGTGTAAGATGCGAATTGAAGGAAAAAGCATGATGATACACCGAAAGATGTATAGGAGAGCTGGCAGCAATATTAGAATACCCCTGAATATAAAAAAAAGTGAACAAGTTGCTAAAAATTGTCACACTAAGAAAGGTGGACCAGGCACTGATCTTTCGACACATACAGGCGGATTCTAGATTAATAATTGAACATTGCATTACTTTGGTAATAATTTTAAGTTCATCTTTATCAATAACTTTTCTCTTTTTTTTTATTTTGTACAAATTAATGAATTCAATGATGGTATTTTTAAGAAAAGGAGTTGCAACATCCTCCTATGCCATTTGAAATATTTAAAAAGATGCACACTAAGAAGGATGAAACTTTTATTGATGAAAGATCCAAGGACGTCAATGTAAGATTTTTAATTTTGGTATTTAATTATTCATTTTACCTTTGAAATTTTTAATATAAATCAATAATTATATTTTTATAATTAATAATTAATGAATGAAATACATAAGATGTTTGTGAGAGCATGGTTGCTTATACTTTTCAGCCATAGGAAGGGGTCTATAGAGCTTGTGGAGGTAGACGTGAGCTAAATATATCTGCAAGTTGCTAGAAGTGATAAAAAGAGGCAAGTATACAACCTCTGCTCTCTGGCATCAACATTTTAACCCTAAGACTTTCAGTAGTTCCTCAACCACTTCACGATATGATTTTACATCTAATGAACATTTCATACAATGTATGGATGCAGTGGTGGAGTAGAAGGTGGAATTATGAGTTCAAGAACTTTCAACAAAAGATGAATGAAGATATGAGATTATATAAAGAACAAGTCCAACATGAAGTCTAAGAGAAGATGCAAGAGTAAATGCAGCAGTTTATGTGTAAGTTTACACAGTCTTAACCTAACTTTTAGCTTCCACCTTTTACACCTCCAGATCAAGCTATAGGTCCTTAATCGTATTGCATAATTGATTATATAGTTCATTTGGATTGATTATTAAGTGTGAGTTTTTTATTATTATAGATACAACAATAAATCAATTCATATAATATGATGTTATGTAATGTATACCTCACGGTGGCGTAGAAAAAAATTATTAATTTGTTATGGGTAGCATATTGAAAGAGACGTCCATCATGTGCTGTACCTTCCCATCCTACCATTACAAAAATGCATTACATGTCAAAACTACAAGCAACCATAATATTTTGTGTAGGCACTCCTTTTCTATCAATACACTGAACTATATTTTCTTCTTTTACACAAACTGACATGAGTTCCATCAATTGCTCTAATGTAATCCTATTTTGGAATAATAGTCATTAAATTTAAATTATATCTAGCTATTTAATAATAAAATATAAATTCAAGTACCATAAAATAAGGCAAATATCTTTTATTGTTTAGTATCTTGAATGAATTTGTAGAAAAAGTTGGATCCTTAGACTTTATTACATCATGTGAGAATCACATCATTGTCTACAATACTTTACGAAAATTTCTACTAACTATCTCAAATGAGTTTTGAAAGCATTCTTGAACTTGTGGATTTGATGCTCCTAAAGAAGAACGTATAAAAACATGTTGACTTTCTCTAAAACTATCAATCTACTCGAAGGAGTTTAATTCATAGTTCCTTTCAAGATATTAACAAAGGTTAATTGATTTGTACTTATCCATCTTAAACATATTAAGACATATTTTGTCACTTCACTTATTAATTCTAATAACCATATAATCCTTAAGAGTATATGGATTAAAATTAGTTACTTAGTTTCCCCAAGGCCTTGAGTCCATAATCTATTATGATATTCAAGCCACTTTCATTTTATCTCTAAATCCTTAAAGTATTATACATCTCTCTTCTAATTTTTAGTCAAGTAATAACACATGCTAAAGAAATGGATATTACTAGCCACCATCATTGGTGGACAAAAAATACATCTTCCATAACTTCTTCAATAAAACAACCTAGATGATTCTCTTAAAACTCCACATAATGTAGTAGATTTTTTTCCATAATTTCTTTAATACCTTCCTTAAGTTATCTAATTATATTAGTTACTTGTTTAGTCCTTTATATTTTTTCCCCTTCTTTTTTTTGTATCATTAGTAGATTTCTCTTTTCTTTTATGTTTGCTACCATGCTGACCATCATCACCTTCAATATTTTTCAAATTTGTACTATGAGCAAATTGGATAAATGATTATCTAAATATAAATCCTCCTTTCATTATTTGATTTAATTGATTTTCAAAAGCTTCTTCTTCTTCATCAATTGTCTACTCCACATGAATATTATACTCTAACTCTTCTAAGTCAGTAGGCAAAATTCCAAAAGATGGAGCATATGCATATTCTCTTGTAGCCGCAGTACTTATAAAAATAATTTAATACTTTTCATAAAGTTCTTGTCCAATTCATTTTTCACAAAGCCTTAGAAAACTTAAATTTTCCTAAAACATAGAGAAATATTAAAAAATATACATAAAATTAATTGATCTAGGTATTTGAAATAAAGTAACAGAAATAATATACTAAACTATATATTTTTTTAATTCCACCATTCATTAGAAGTAGCAATTGTACCTTTAATGAGATCCCATCCTATTTTGGTTTCTTTTCCTATTAAATCTTTCCATATTTCAATGGGTTTTGCATCCAATCCCATTTATGTTTTAGTTGTTCTTTGGTGAATATCACACTCGTAATTTTTATTTTCCACCCATGACCATCTTTTATCACCCCCGTCCACCTCTACTCTTTTTATCTATGTTTCTTCTGCCTTTAACATACTTCAATAAATAAATTGAATTGTTCATTTGTTCATGCAGCTCTTCCACTAGTCTTATTTTTTTGAACATATTTAAACCTAAACATAAAATAAAATTAAGTTCTCTAATAATATTAATTATAGTAACACACATCATATCATAAAAAAATGTATGCAAAAATAATTCAGGTGTTAGGCTTGCAAGTAATGTTAAATTTTATGTTTTAATATAAAAAAAACAACGATGATACCATTGAAATATTTGGATATATTACTAAATTTATTTACATATAAAAATAATTAACAAAATAAAAATAATTTTAAGGCCAAATGACTGCATAAAAATATGTTTAAATATATTACTACATTTATTTAGATAAAAACAAAAAAGAATAACCAACATCCATTGTCCATGCATGCAAGTGCTTAATAAAATCATAATATAATTCTTGAAACATTTTTTTCTTATACCTATGCATACAAGCTACATAAAATAAAAGTAAAGGAATTTACTTAATTCCTTAACTTTAAAATGAGATTAGATACTTTTCAGGCCTAGTGACTATAGAAAACCATCCAAATGAAGCATCAACTTGCAAAAAGATATAACACTCATAAATAGGAAAATAAAGCTGCAAAATGAGTTAATACTCAAACATGTGTGTGCATATTGTTTTACTTGTTCTTGAAAAAAAGGATAGTGCATAATTCTCATGTTCTAAATCCAAATATAACACATACAAACCAAAATGCAATAATTAAAAAAAGACAAAAAAATAAAAAAAATAAAAACTGTTCTATAATTACATATTATGCAGAGTCATCAATTCAATACAGCCAATATCCCCATAATAGGTTGTATCACCTCTTTATAAGTCTTTTTAGATAAATCAAAAGAAATAATAACCTATTAAGTAGAAATATTGCAACCCTAAATTTGTTCTACAAAGAGATAACTAATTAAGAAAACTTTGCAAAAAAACAAATATGAATGTCTTAGGGTGTGACAGAGCTTTACGGATGTCGTAAATGTATGGCTCCATTACTCTTTGCAATGTTTTTAACAATGCAAATGCCTTAAAAATTAAAATATTTTAATAACATCATGAATTCGGCCCCTAAAAATGTATGCTTACATAATTGTAATTAAAAATAAACATGTTGGAGAGATAGAATTACAGTGCGTATTAGAAAGACAATTGTTGTAGTGTTAAGTGCATAAGACATATTCTTCTGCTCAAATAAAATTTAAATTCCTTCTCATTCATCCAGCCACATTAACTTTTAAAAAAAATTCACATGAAAAAAAAAAATAAATTCTTTAAGATCTACAAACCATTTACTAAAGTTCCAAATACTGTGTGCAAGGAAAAAGCCACCAACTTATGTGGTGTGTTCATTCGTATTGGCTAGAATTTGACACCAAAATAGTCTTTTCATCATCGGGGATTCATATATAATTTAGCACAAATTAATACACGTATACAAAAACATAACATATTACTTGTTAGAAGTGATTAATAGTCCTGAGCTATGGAAGATATATAGTAATATATTCCTTTTCAAAATACAAGAATTTTATTAACCCATTTAATTTAACTCATAATTCATAAAATTTAAATTTATTACAGTAAAAGAAAGTAAAAAATAATCAAGCAATATGAGTACCTACAAAGCAACAAAATTGATAAAAACACACTCTCCTGGTAAAGAAAAAGAATTTGTTGAGAGATTTGAAGAAGATATAAAACAAGAGAAATTTACTATCACTCTTTAAGGTTTGGCCAAATTCACCAATCTATCATCGCATTTTCAAAAGTAAATTAAATGCCCAATCACTTTTTTTTCATTAACTATGTCCAACCTTCGTTGTCTTTTAATACTGAAATCCATTAATTTATTGTTTAAAAGTGAGTCAAAGATAAAAGTTTTTTCTTTAAATCCTAAAATACCTTTATGTAATTGAATATAAATAGAAAATGATGATGATATTTATTTATTATTCTCATTTACTTACCTTTCAGATCTAATCTTTTTTGTAATTGAAAATGATGATGATATTTATTTATTATTCTCCTTTTTTAGATCTAATCTTATTTCTATTTATATTGTCATATTAGGAATTTTTGTTTACAAGAGCTACAATGTCTGAATCAAGTGGAATGGGAGAGAGCAGTTGGGAGGGGAGGTACCTAAATATGAACTATGGAAAGAGGGCAGGGATTAAGATATGTGAAAATGAGCAAAACAAAATATATTTGTACTACTACTGTATTTTTGGAAAATGCACAGTTTCCTTAGTTGGTGCTTACCAACTACAACATTTCCAATGAGTCAGAGTGGAGGTAATGACAGTACTTATTATAAATCGAAGGAATAATCTAAACAAAGATACAATAGCTATCCTCAATAACATTAGAGATAATAATATGAGCTTTCATAATGAAAATAGAAGGCTGTATGGAGAAATTAAAGCCTTTATGTGGAGTTTCATTATGTGAGGAGTTTGCTTATAGGATTTGTTGTGTTGTCAATCTTTTTGCTTCTTGTTAGAAGGAATTAGAAGCTATAAGCTTTATGCCTATATAGTGAATTATCTTTTTGGAATGAAACTTATTGTATACAAGTGTAAAGGTTGTAAAAAAAGACTTTTTATATGCAATGAAAGGGGATTGGATATGTTTCTTAAATGTTAGGTCATATTTTGGTAGGTAGTGAAATGAATGAAGTAGGAAGCCTTTATTTTATGAATGCTAACTATTAGCATAATAGGAAATCAATGATGTTTGTCTTTTAACGAATGCACTATTTTATTTATGTTAATTTATTGTGGCATTCTTATAATTCACAAAACGAATAGCACAAAAGGAGCAAAAAAAAGGGTCAAATAAACCATTATGAGAAACTTGAAATTTCATTCCATATCAGTATTAGTTTCATGATAAGTTGTACTTAAGCATTATATGCTACTACCCAAATTCCTAACAGCAATGCCTAAGTACAACTTCTAAAATGAATCATAAGTTTTTGGGTACATTTCCATAAGTAATTAAGCAAATGCACATGTATTTGGGGAAAAAAACCAAAAAACACATCCTTCATTCATTGTGTCCTTAAATGTGACCTCATCTTTGTATGAATACGTCCAAAAGTAGATCCTCCTTGTACGAATGTCTATCTTAAGGTTTAATTTCTTAAATTCATCTGGCTTAATGTTCCAGTCCCTAATAGATGATTGCCTTGGTGTATTTGGATGACTTTAAAAAGCCTACAAATATGAGAAGACAATTAACATGTAGCTTGCAAAAACAACAATAAAAAATATTTAAACAATCCCTCTTAAAAGGCTACCAGACAGGCTTAGTGTGAATAGAATAAGACAAGAAGGTGAACCTGACCCCTCAACTACTAGCAAAGATTTTGCATAGTGGGGTCTAAAAATTATGTTAATTAAGTCATAACATAAGAATTGCCAAAGAGATCCTCAGAGGGGGAGGCAACATATGTAGTAAAGTGTCCTCAATTTTTAAGTCATTTGTGTTAGAGGATGTATAATAAAATTGCAATCATTTAGTTACCTCTTAATAATATAATAATCATCAACATAATCTTTTGGATTATCCCTTTTGTATCAAATACAGAGGGCTACATGCTTATAAGGAATTCTAGAAATTTCCCACTATTTACAACTACACTTCTTCTCCTTCAAGTTAACTACAAACCTTAATTAACCATCCCTCACCTCAAATTCATAATTTCGGCTAGGTATTAACTTGTATGCCTTACTAGAACTAATAACTTTATTCAAGATTCTTTTTACATTAGGTGTTAGTTTACTCTCATAATAACAACCTTTTGCATTTCTCTTATATAACCTGAGCATTGCATTTGTATTTAAGACCATCGAAAATTTGCATAATAGGTAGCCCCTCGCATTTTTTCCAACCAACTATTAAATGACACAGTCATGTTAGTTGTATAATGTTCAGTCTTAGAGATAGCAGATAAGGCATGCCTAGTCTAACTAACAAGGGAATTTTAAGTAAGTACTCAAATGACTTACCTTTACCTTTTCGCTTAATTTCTTTCATTATATTCCATAACTCATACCTATGTGTGCTTCTTGCAGTCATCCAAAATTATTTTCTAACTCCTAATGATGGAAATTTTTTACAAAAATAACAAAGATATGTTTACATCAAAACCTGTGGTCTACTATTAGAAACATAAGCTTAACTAAATCTATATGCCCCTGCAAGTTGGATGAAAATAAAACATGCTAATGAAATGGTCCAACAAAAAATAAACATTGGTTTAATAAGAAAAAAAGGGGCACCTTTTGTCTATATGACATAAATGTATAGTGTATTTCATTTTCTTCTCCATCAATGCAACCTTTCAAGT
The DNA here is from genome assembly GCA_947683625.1 of Mallotus nudiflorus. Lineage (NCBI taxonomy): Eukaryota > Viridiplantae > Streptophyta > Magnoliopsida > Malpighiales > Euphorbiaceae > Mallotus > Mallotus nudiflorus. The sequence goes on from CANTUR010000300.1 coordinate 395,022, forward strand.
AATGTAAGAAGAAAAGCCAGTTATCTTTACATTCCCCTTCAACAACAATGATGGCAAGTGGTAGAACTCCTTTATTCCCATCCAATGCAATAATACTTAATTCATAACCTCTATATGGACTTTTAAGATGACAACCATTCAGGCCAATGAATGGCCTGTAGCCCTCTAAAAAATTAGTCTTTGTTGCTTCTAAACATAAAAAAAACACTTTAAAATTGTGGAATCTCATCCATATTTTGCCTGTCATAATGTTTAAATTTTATAATTATACCCCGGTTTCACTTTTCTTAAATTTTCTATGTGCTTCTTTTTACTGCTTGTAGGACTTAGTGTAAGATCCTTCATTTCCCTCTTTAGCTATGAGTTTGGCTTTATATAATTGCCATCTTGGAGATTCAATTCCTTATTTCTCTAATATTTCTTTCTCCATCAATTCATAGCTTAAGTTTAGGTCAAAATTTAATAAATTTTTCAACTTCTCTAAAATCCATTTTGTGTTGGCATTGGGATTCTTATTTTCTATTAGCCTTATGCATTTATGCTCCTTAGTTATTGTTTTCACCATATATATAATTTTGTCACTTAAACAAGAAGTATAAACTCTCTAATTGTGTCACTTAAACAAGAAGTATAAACTCTCTAATTGCAATTTTCTCCATTGTATAAAACTTTCACTCTATCATGTTCATTCTTTTTCTAGTCCAAAACATACTGTAGACGGTGGGGTTTAGTGCACGCTCAAGATCTTAGCAATCGCAACACTGTTTAAGCTCAGGGCTTTAGAGAATACACTTGTCACAACTCAAACTAGGAGTCATGACCGGCGCTAGGGAACGGGAATTCTTTCGAATCCGGAACTCGTAGTAAGCCTTAGAAAATAAAATCATGCAATAATTAAATAAAAGTACGATCAAATTAAAATTTTTCTAAATCAATATATAAAATAAATACTCCAAATCCTTTTATAAATGAATACATATTCGTACAATGTTCAAATACAAATTCTCAGAGTATTTAATATCCAAACAAAATAATACACTTCCAATATAATAACACTACTACTACAGTTTCTAGAATACAATTTAAAGTTCAGAATATACATTTGCATAAAATAGCCGGGACTGAAGAACACCGGCGAGGAACTCTACAACTAAGGTCTGATGATATGGGATCTCCTGAAAAAATAATTGAGGGGGGTCATACCTCACTGAGTGAATTATTATACTATATATACATGCAAACTAAACCATAACAATCAGGCATTCTTATATATATATATGTATATACACACATTTCATACGAATGCCAAACTTTGCTTTTATAAATATACTAAATGTAGAAAATGTTTATTTTAATTCATGAAGGATCCATAGAACCCTAAATAATAACAACCTCAAACAATCCCATCATCACTCTAGCCATACAGGCTCACTTGATTCCAAATAGAACACTTATTCCAATCTGGACAACAGACTGGCCCCGAGACACTAAGTCAACCAAGCTCCAGCAGTCTGGCTGTCAGTGTGATTGGCCCCGAGACATTTGGTCAATCAAGCTCCAGCAATTACACTATCTATCACCTCACATCTCAATCAACCCAATAGATCATTCAATTCACTTATGGACAGTAGACTGGCCCCGAGACACTAAATCAACCGAGCTCCAGCAGTCTGACTGTCAATGTGATTATCCCCGCAATCAGACTATCTAACATACCATTAATCTTAGTTAAATCAATTAAATCAATTATAATCACCCAATTTTAACTCTCACTCAATCCTTATCTATCGTACCGGTACGTACACGGTCCTAGTGCTGCCCATTAGGAAGCATGTTCTATTGATATCCTTCACTTAGAATAAATCATTCATTCGGAAAATAATTAATGTAGAACAATATTCATAATAGTAAAACCAACCATATATATATATATATATATATATATATATATATATATATATATGTCAAATAAAATACGAAATAAACTAAAGATAAATCATTAATATAGTTAAAAACAATTTAAATGAGTAACAATAATATAACATGCATTATCTTAAAAATATACTTAAATATGTAAAAGATATACCCTAAGTACACAAATCATTTAATAAAACATTTATGTATAAATATTCATTTAAATACGTGTTTGTGTTTAACATATATTCACAAATATACTAAAAATAAACCTAATTATCTAGCATGCATATATCAAAAATAAACCCTAAATATACCACTAATCTGCTAGGTTTAATTTAATAATAAAACATTTATTTATTCGGAAATAAATAAAAAATATACCAAAAATAAACTTAAAAATAATTTAAGTGTAGGTTTATAATTTAACATGCAATTATTTAAGAATAAACCTAAAATCTACTAAAACTATACCTAAGGTATACTAATCATTTAATAAAATAATTATGTCTAAGTGTTCATTTTAAAACATGTGTATATTACTCAAATGTATTAAACCTAAACCTAATTGTTTAATGTGCATATATCAAACTAACATGCATATTATTTAATATGCATATATATAAAAATGCAACCCTAGATATACCAAAAATATTATAATTTAAATCATTTTTAAAACATACAATGAAAATGAAAAATTCTAAATAATGCACCCTATATGCAGTGCATATATATACAGTATAATAACTCACATGTTAGCGCTCCACGAGACAAACTCGACGGGCCTGATCCATTAGGCCTCGGTCTCGGCGTAGCTAAACAAACAAATGACAACATGAAATCAAAATAAAGTTAACGAAAATTCTAAAGACGCGATCTAGAATTTTAGACACATATTTAGAATAGGAATTTGACCAGAGATCACATTTTACTAGAATTCTACCGAAAATCTGGCAGAACCTCCCCTGTAAAACGGGCATCTCTCTACTCAAAGAGTAGAGCTGGTCCTGCAAAGAAATACACTTCGGAATAAATACAGAATTGCAACCAAAATCCCTCGGTCGGACTCCAAACTACAATTCACCGACCGAGGTTCACAATTCACCAGAATATTTATAAAATATCGAAAATGCTCTTATATAATAAAATACATTTTATAAATTCAAATTACGTAATTAACCCTAAAACATACTAAAAATCAATAAAAACCCATTTATTTAGAAAAATAGTATATTATATATAATTTGAAAATAATTTACGAAAAATAGTTTTAATTAGTTAAAAATACTAAAAATTTGCAGAAATCATTTTTATACCCTAAATAACTATTAAAACCAATTTAATTACATTTTTAACCAATTTAGTATAAAATTACCAAAATACCGCTATATATATATATTCACTATAAATTTTAAAAATTCACAAAAATTTATATAATTACTCAACATATAATTCAATAATATCAATAAATATACTCAATTTACCAATTTATTTCAATTAAACACATAATTAACCCTATTTTTCAAATTACATAAACTTAATAAATTCCAATAAATACATAAAATTCACAAAAATTACAAATAAATTTCTATAATTCATTTCAACTCCTATAATCACCATAAAACACAATTTCATAATTTAATTAATTAATTTTCGAAAATTAGAAAATAATAATAAAATAATCAAAAATTCACAAAAATTAAAATAAATTCTAAAAATTCTAAAACAATTACAGCATGTAGATTAAGCTTCCAGGAACAAAGTTTGTGAAGGAAATTTTCATGAATCAATCAAATTGAAGCTAAAAAAAATTCAAAACTCAAAATGGCTGATTTGAAGAAATTGAAACCTAAGCAATTCTAGACCAAATCAAGTGAAACAAAGCTTGGAATCATACTCACCAGAGCTCAAGGAGAAGATAGAGACTGACGGCATCAAATTTGGTGGCCGGAAGTGCTTGGTCGGAGCTAAGTCGATTTTTGGTTCTTTGATGAAAATCCGGCCAAAACTCACTGGAAAAGAGTGTTTCAGGTGATGGAGATGGCTGAAGGTGGAGGAGGAAGGCTGAGGGGCATAGTAATAGTAAGAAAACCAGCTTGAAAGTGGCTGAAAATGGTGGAAATGGCATTGGGAAGAAGAAGATGCAGGAGGGGCAAAATCGTAAATAAGACAACTTTTATTTTTTTGTTTGAAAAAATCATATATATATGTATATATATATATATCCACCTTATATATATTATAATAATATAATCCCACACACAAATAATACTCACCACACAAATATTTTAATATATTTAATAATTTATACACTTAAAATTAATTATACAAAAATTAAATAATAAAATTAAGGAAATTAATTAAGCTCTAATTAATTTAAATAAATACACACACACACACACACACACACACACACACACACACACACACACACACACATATATATATATATATATATATATATATATATATATATATATATATATATATATATATATATATTATTTTAGCACTTTAAAATTATATATGAGTTCATGCAAATTCATAAAACTAGTCAAAATAAATAGTATTAAATTATTTACGTGTCAATTTTTCCGAAAATATAATTTCCGGAAAAATTTTACGTAAAGTACTTAGAATAATATAAAATAATTAAAATTAGCTTTAAACAAACAACAAACTCATAAAATATCATAAATATATATACAAAAAATATTAACACTGCATATCCCGATGCAGTATAAAAATATTTAAAAATTCGGGATATTACAACACTAACCAATGTCATAAAGACATGACATGTAGATGAGGAGTCACCACCTATGTAATAACTGGGAGAAATTGAAAAATACTCGATTCCCTAAAAGAAAGCCAACACCACAACCAGGAGATTCTGGATACAGAATACCAATTTCTTTTAGTCTTGTGTTTGTTTAGAATTACTTTATGAATTACTATTTTAACATCTATTTACATGTAATTTCATATAAACCCTTAAAAAATAATTAACTCCAGCCAAACTAGTCATGAAATATACAAGTAAACAATGCATTCATTAAAACTCCTAATCTCTAAGTTAGTCTAATCTACATTAATTTAATTAAATGAGCTAAATCTATATATTTAATTTATAAGTAAGCCTAAAGACTAATGGGCCTAATTCTTTTTAATTAAATGATTCTAAATCTATTTATTTTAATTCTAAAAATGGGTCTATATCTACAAATTATGAAGTATATAATTTAGTGGCTCTAATTCTATATGTTTTAATTCTACAATGATCTTAATCTACAAATTATGAAAAATGCTTAAATTAAATGGGTTAAGTCTAAATTAATTAAATTAAGTTAGGTGGGCCTATGTCTAATTAACTAAATGAGTCTAAGTTATCTCTACCCTAAATCTAATTAATTATGGGCCTAAAGATGTATTTTATTAATTAAACCTAAGAAAACTTAAATTTAAATGAGTTAAAGCCTAATGTGGGCCTAGGGCCAAAAACATATAAACATAAGCAAACAAACCCAAAAATAATAAAAAAATATCAAACTAAACAAATAAAAGATCAAACAATTAATTAAATCTATTCCAAAACCCTAATTTAATTAAAGTGATCAAAAACAATAAAATAAAATAATCAAGCAAGCAAAACTAATTTTACCCACTTAAATCTAATTCAATTTTAATTAAACAACATAAGGATTTCTATAACTATTAATTTTAATTAATTACCCAATTAAAACCTTAATTTTACTAACTGATTAATTACAATTAACACACAAGCACAAACACTAAATTTCATTATTCCCACTATTTGGGTTATTACAAAGAACTATTAAAAATAATAAAAAATTAATACAACCCAAATTTTTGTTTAATGATAAACAAACTAAATAAAAAAACCTTAGAAATATTTTTTAGCTACACGATTCCATCTATGGCATTCCATGGACCTTAATGCATTTTATTTTTGAGCAAACTCATTAAGTGATCCCCTCCATAATCACTAACACAAAAATAAACAATGATATGTGAATAGAAAAAATAAAATAAAAGTTCAAGTAAATTAGAATTCAATAGGAATAAAAAATAAAAAAATAATAGAAAATAGAGAAAGAGAAGATGATTATGGATGCTCTGTGGTTGGCTCCTTATACTAGTAAAATCACCATTTATTTGCTAAATAGATCTTCAAAAACTTGTGGTTCTCTTCTAAAAAAAAACCTTTTGCTCCTTGCTTCCAAGATGAAATAACCAAGAATATTTTTTTGTACGTGCAGAAAAGAGAGAATTCCAAATAAAAGAGAGAGGTTATGAGCATTCCCCTCAGTATTGACCTTGCTTAAAGAGCCTAAGCTCTTATTTAATAGAGAGAAAAACAAAAACCCTAAGTTTATGTACTAAAAGTTTTAATTTTAAAAGGACTTTATTTCTTGAAAAGTCATAATTTTAAAAGGAATTTATTTCCTAAAGAGATAGATAAATCCCAAAATAAATTCTAAAAAAATTTTAGACCAATCAAAACTTAGAAAAATATTTTTTATTTTCTGTAAAAATACAAAAATAGACGAAAAACACGTAATTCCGACAGGAATTACAGAATTTCAATTTTTTTAACTTTTAATTATAAAAAGACCCCTAAAAAAAAATTAAAATTTTCAATTAGGTCTTAAAAAGGTATTACAATTAATTCCTTAAAAAATAATGAAACTCTTTTTGAAAATGTATTCGAACTTTTGAGGTTTCGAACTTCAAGTGTTGAAAAACCTACTTATAACATTTTCATCATTGGAGTCCTTTGTCGCATCTATATTTTATTATCCTGAAATTGGGTGTTTACACATACCCTCCCTTAATAGTATAATCTCTCAACACACTTCTATAAGCATGCACATTATAAAAAACATACCCTTTCTAAAATACAATACTCCTATCAACTGAGGGAGCAAATAGGATAGCCCCTATACCCTTAAATGGGTTCAAATTCCTCCTAATTCTAACTCTTCTTCCTTATTATTATCACTAAGTCCACCCTTATCTCTTTCACTATTAATATCACAATCATTAGTAGTAATTTCTTTATTTGATCAAATATAACTTAGGTCATCACTGTCATTTACCTCTTCATCCTCACTATTTATCTCCTTATCATATGTCTCACTATACTCAAACATGTCAAGATTAATCAAGTCCATCCAATCAGGATCATCATTGTTAGAAAAATTAAACTTATAATTACTAAATTTATAATTATCATCCTCATGAGACACTCTAGTAGCAGTCCTTCTCCTTTATGCACCTCTACCCCTGCCAGTTGCAACCCTTAAACCTCTACTCATATTATTAACTCTGCCCTTGCTTAGTATATTCCTTGGACCTCTATCCCTCCCTCTTTTACTCCCTAAACTTCTAATGCTATTAGCATTTGTATTAGAGATAAATATTAGAGTTCCATGTATTTCTTATGCTTCTATCCTAAAGGACTATTAAATTTAATTAAGCTCAGGCATGTCCTCATGCACATTCTCTTCAACAGATTCTGGAATCGGCACATTCTCCTTCATATACTCTTGAACTGAATCATACAAATGCACAGTCTCCTCTTGATGCTCTTAAATTAATCATGCAAATGTATAACCTCCTTTTAATGCTCTTGATTTGAATCAGGCATATGCAAATTCTCCATATGCTCTTGAACAACCTCCATAACCTCGTCCAACCAGTCTTCAATAATATACAAATGCACAGGATCCTCCACATGCTCCTGAATAACCTTATCCATATGATCATCAATAACCTTTTCCACATTCTCTTAAATAACCTCTTCCACATTCTTTTAAATAATCTCTTCCACATAATCTTCATCTTCAACATTAATTTCACTTAATATTTGTTCACCTAAAGTTATAAATTTCATTTAATCCTTCCCTTTAGGTACATTCCAATCACTTATTGTATTTTCAATACTTTCATTCCTAATTTATGTATCAGTTGTATTATTAACACCCTTATTTTCACAAATACTCCTCTTAATGTCTAATGGGGTATAAAACTCATACGCATATATTAAAATTTTAGAATTTTTTCTATACCTATGAAACATCATCATCATATCATAATCAACTCTTAAATGTTGGACTTGTGATGTAGTCAAAGTTACAAAATCTGACTTAATATTAAATAGTTTATGGCAATCATCTATACAATTGAAATAGCTATATTTATCAAGGTCAAATTCACTAATTTCCTTCTCAACATCATTAAATTCCATATTCAAATAGTAAGATTCTACAAATTTTAATTGTTAACAAAAAAAATCATAATGTTAATAATGTGTTTATTAAAATAGTTAATTATAAATAACAACCCAATATAAACATCCCTATTTTTAACAAATTTATGGATTAAAATATTTAATTTCATCAAACCCTAAATCTACTTAAAAACCCTAACTCTATTTACAAAACCTCAAGTCCAAACTAAAACCTTTAAAAAAGCCTCTAAAAAACCACTTTGTACATACCTTTTGAGTAATCCATTATTGAAATGTCTTTTATTCTTGGACCACTGATGCTCAATGTTAAGATAAAGTTAGACAAACATCTTTAAAAATTGAAGAAACAAAAGAAAAAGAAAGAAGAAGAGATGAAAACTAGAGGAAAGAGAAAGAAAGAAAATAAAAAGAAAAGAAGGACCACGTCAAAGATTTCATGGAGGGAATATCATTAAGGGTAAAAGAGTCATTGCAACTAAAAATAATGATAAAAAGGGCTAAAGATAATGGATGGAAATAAAAGGGAGGGGGCATTTAGTGGAATTTTACAAATGCAGGGATGAACCAATTAATTTGGCCAAACCTCAAGGATGATAGTAAATGTTCCATAAAATAAGATGAAGTTGATCGTGAGAAAGACTAAATAGATACATGTACGCTTATTTTTAAAAGATTAATTATGTAAAAGTAAAAAAATTATACTAAATGGTTTTAACAAAAGCTAGAAAAGAGATTTGAATCAGTAACTAATTGAGAGTCTATCAGTTATCAGCCGCTGATTATCAAAATTTACCAAAGGACATTCTACTTAACCTTTTAAAATCAAACTTGATTCAATTGGTTAAACTAAAGACTCCTAAAAAGGAACTTATGTAGAAGGGTGATTTAAACTTTCTTCATGGGCTGGGCTTGGACAGCACCATAGGCGTAAATGGTCGAGCCGAGCCAGCTGGAGCCTATGTACAAACAGTACCATTTCGGTTTTGAACAGGTCTAATCGAGAAGAAGAGAGAAAGGAGTTGAATGGCATGAACCCTAAGTCGAACTGCAAGTGACAAAGGGAGCTAGCTGGAGAAGAAAATAGAGAGTCATTGTCTTTTTATTAAAACTTCAGCTTCCGCACTTCAATTGCTTCGGGCTGCTCGATCTGCCCCGACACACTGGTAATTTCATGCTCCTTTATGTATCGTTTCTGTGGTTTTTGTTTGATGTTGGTTCCTAATGTTGTTTAGGATTACCATTTTGAGACAAAGAATTATGATTCATTGCTCTGATCCTTGAAATTTCACATTTTTCTTTTGGATTTTTTGTTGTGATGTTTTGTTTATGATTTGTTATAGTGTTTATGTCAGAATTGTATGCTTTTATCATGGTTTGTCGAACTCGACTCTTCATTACATGATTGGTTAGTGGGTCTTTTACGATTACAATTGTGCTTCTTTTGTTTTAGGATGAGTGCTTTTTTTTTTTTTCCTCATTCACGTATGTTACGCTTCTATTAACCACGAAATGCGTATGATTTTCATTTCAAGAACTATTTTGGGGTATGAATTTAGGTAAATAATTGGGTTTTCTATAATGGATGAGTTGTCGTTGAATTGACTGGATAGGTACTCCATGCTTTTGCTTCACATTTCCTTTGTGTAATTGTTTACTGTTCTAGTTTTATTTAGGCTAATTTATGATTGGGTTAATTTTTATGTTGGACAGCAATTGATTGAACCTAGTGTTTGTTTCGACTACAAGTTATCTTGCTGGCAGGAGGTCTACAGTTTGAAAGAGATAATGATGAAGAGAGGAGTTTGGACCTTTGTATATGGCTCCTCATTTGAAGCTTGAAGAAACCAATAATTTTGTACCTTCAAAAATGTGGTAGCAGTGTTTCTTAAATTTACTTGCACTCTTGCTCTGATAGCTCTTGGAAAAAGAACAGCGAAAATATAAGAAGAAGAAGAGGCATAGAAAGTGGAGCAAGGAAAATGGAATGCAATAAAGATGAGGCTGCAAAGGCAAAAGAGATTGCTGAGAAGAAGTTTTTAGCAAAGGACCTTGCTGGAGCAAAGAGATTTGCTTTGAAGGCCCAAAATTTGTATCCTAGTCTCGAGGGTGTTCAACAAATGGTATCAACACTTGATGTATATATATCAGCTGAAAACAAGATAAATGGGGAAGCAGATTGGTACGGGATCCTTGGCACAGATCCACATGCTGATGATGAAACAGTGCGAAAACAGTACAGAAAGCTTGCTTTGATGCTTCATCCTGACAAAAACAAGTCTGTAGGAGCTGATGGAGCATTTAAGCTTATTTCTGAGGCATGGAGTTTATTGTCTGATAAGGCTAAGAGAGTAGTATATGACCAGAAGAGGAGGATTGTCAAATTATCTCAAAAAGTATCAAGTACTGCTGGGGGATCATCGGCAACACCAGGGTCCAGTGGTTTTTATAATTTCACTAAATCAAGTACAAAGACGCAGAAGACTTCTCAAACAAATAAGAGTGCTCGAACTAGTCATTCTTCAGCTCCAGTTGCATCTCACAAATCGAAGCCCAATACTTTTTGGACTGTGTGTCATGGATGCAAGATGCAATATGAGTATCTTAGAGTGTATCTTAATCATAATCTCTTATGTCCTAATTGCCATGAGCCATTTTTGGCTATTGAAACAGCCCCTCCACCTTCAACTGGTTCTAAGTCCTCTACCACTTGGAATTTTTCTCAGCAGCGACAAAATTCAAATCATCAACCTTCCAGTAAAAATACATCAAATTCTAGTAGTAACAATGTGGCTCCTCCAAATGCCGGACCAGGAGGGTTCAGCGGGCCAGATTCCTATAATCAAACCAACTTCCATTGGGGTCCATTCTCCAGCGGAGGTGGTGCTTCATCTGTTGCACAAGCTGCAAGTGTGGTTCAGCAGGCATATGAAAAAGTGAAGAAAGAGCGTGAGGAAGCACAAGCAGCCACAAAAAGGGAGGAGGCTCTTAAGCGAAAGAATCATGTCTCCAAGAGAACGGGTAGTGTAGCTTCTACTGGATACATGAATTCTAATAAGAGAAGGAGAAGTAATGAAGATGTTGGTTTGAGCAGCTGTGCAAGCAATGTTACAGGTCAAGTAAATGTTACTGGAGAAGCTAGAAAATATGACTTATCTGAATCGAAGAAGGGTGGTGAAATGGGGAGAGTCAATGGAATCACTCAGCTGTATGCCACAAGGGATGTTTCCCAGTTTGGAATTAAAGCTGTATTAATGGAGAAAGCTAGGGTAGAAATTCGTCAGAAACTAAATGAATTGAACTCAAGTACAGTAAGTAAATCTGATGTTACAAATGCTAAGAGCAATGTTAAAGAAAATAATGTAGAAGTATTTCGGATAGACCCTGACATGTGTGATCAAAATAAGTCTGCAAAGCCACTGGATACAGAGAACAGCAAGTGTTCTCCTGGCACTTCTGATGCAAAAGCAGATGTAGAAACTCTGGACACTATGTCAATAGATGTTCCAGATCCAGATTTTCATAATTTTGACAAGGACAGAATTGAGACATGTTTTAAGGAAAACCAAGTTTGGGCTGCATATGATGGTGGTGATGGGATGCCTCGATACTATGCCATGATTAATAAAATATTATCCTTGAATCCTTTTAAGATGAAGATCAGTTGGCTTAATTCAAAGACTAACAGTGAACTGGGCCTACTAAACTGGATTGGTTCTGGATTCTCAAAAACGTGTGGTGAGTTCAGAGTAGGCAAATATGAGATTTATAACTCACTTAATTCCTTTTCACACAAGGTAAAGTGGACAAAAGGCACACGTGGGGTAATTCAGATATACCCCAAGAAGGGAGATGTTTGGGCTCTATATCGGAATTGGTCTCCTGATTGGAATGAGCTGACTGCAGACGAGGTAATACACAAGTATGACATGGTGGAAGTTCTTGAAGATTACAGTGATGATCAAGGTGTAATTGTGGCCCCATTAATAAAGGTTGCTGGTTTCAAGACTGTGTTCCACCAGCATTTGGACCCTAGAGAAATCAAGTCTATCCCAAAGGAAGAGATGTTTCGGTTTTCTCATCATGTTCCATCATATTTGCTCACAGGCCAAGAAGGTCCAAATGCTCCGAAGGGTTGTAGGGAGCTGGACCCAGCAGCTACCCCAGTAGAACTTCTTCAAGTAATTGTGGATGTCAAGGATGAAGAGAATTTAGAGAATGAGGAAAAACTGAAGGATTTCAAGGATGAAGAGAATTTAGAGAATGAGGAAAAACTGAAGGAAGAAAGAAGATAGCAGTTGATGTTGAACAGTTAGTGATAATGGGAACAAATCTGTAAAAGCTATTAAGGAATACAATGGAAATTATAAAGATAAGTGAAGAAGTAGGAATTATAGACAATATATAACTGAATATAAGTGAAATACACAGTAGGAAAGACAGTTTAGTTTTGGGTTAGTTGTTTTGATGTGCTGATGCAACACTAAGTCAGGGTAACTTATTCATCTTAGTTGAGTGGAATGCTGGGGCTGCAATTTCACTTCAAGTTTCATGAGCTGGATCTCATTAATTTTGGTAATTTCATCTATATTTTTGAGCTTTACTTTCTAAAATATCTAGTGTTTGTTCTAAATAAATATCAATGTCCACTGTTTTGGTAGGCTTCACATTTTTTTTTTTAATTTCTCTAATCTTTATGGTTGTATTTTGGTAATGTTTACAGGACCAGAAAATGTGAATGATTTGTTAAATTGAAAATGTGAATGGTTTTTTTTTTCATTTATATATATATATATATATATATATATTGATTATATCATTGTATAATTTGTCTAACATGCTTTTTTTAATATATATCTAATGGCCTCTGAATCAATTTGATAGAATCAATCACTTCAAATAAGCTGATCCTAATTTTCAAGTTTGTGCCACCTGCGTTTGATAGTGCTTGTTTATTATTAGTATTTTTGATTACTTTCATGCATGTTGGACTAGTATTTATGAATATTGAATGTTATATTGGTTATACAACTAAGTATTGTTATCGTTTTCTGTTAGAACCTTTTCATAAATTAGAATGTATCATTCTTCATTACCCAATGACTTATAAGTTGTAAACGTTTTGTTCAGTATTTGATTCCAATATTGCTTTTTGTTGTCATCAAAATCATCAGTTTTGGTTGCTATTGGTCTAATCAAATTGTCATTATTTACAATAAATCAGTGTGGAAAATTGTTACACTCCAGCTTTTGTTTCTTGTTGTCAAAAAGTTATGTCAGTGCTTATTTGCATGAATTTTTCATTTCCTCTTCGGAAGTCTTCCATCATTGTGACTGAAAGATTCAATTAGCGAAGTTTGGTTTTTTACTCGTCAAATGACCAAGTCTTGTTTCATGGTTTCCGATCAGGTTTAATTTTTTTTTTAATTATATTCCAGATTTTCATGAAAATTGGGAGGGCGTAGTCAGTGTACTCTGATTTTGAGAGATGGTAGCCTCGGATGTGCAATATTCTTTTCCCATTAACCTGTAGGCAAGATGAATAGGCGTTTACTGAAACAATGGCTATTGTTGTGCTGAAGAACTCGTATATATAATAATAGTGATCTGTTCTTATGACTTTCTGTACATTTTCTTTTTGCATGTTCTTATGTCTAGTTGACAGTGGACACCTTGGAAATGGCCTCTAAATTTTGCCTGATGCAGCTGGCCTGTAACTTAGGTTCTCCTGAATTTTTCCTCTACCACTCCAATCATGCTGGAATCTTTTTAAATTTTTTCCCCATATGGGACATCCTCTTGCTGCTGGCTTTTATGTGAATTCAGTTGAATGAGCCTGCATAAATTGGTTAAAATAACCATAATCTTTTTGTATATGGTGATAATGCATTGAGCGTCACTTGGGAGCCATGGTCAGATTCTGGGAAGCTGGTTAAATCAGTTGACAATTTGTCGAATTGACCAAATTTAGATCTTCTCAGTTTGATGCTGATTCCAGCATGAATTGCAGATTGGGTATCTAATGTTAATATTTGTTTATCAATTCGTGCTTCTACATCCTTATTATTAGCCTTGTGTATTTAACATCAGGAAAGGGCTTTTTCAAGTTAATATTGTTATTTGTATATGTGCATCAGCTTCTTATAATATTGTTCAACAAATCTTCGAAGTAAAAAAGATGAGCAATAAGATAAAAGTTTAAAGATAAGTTTGTAATATGCCAAATACTAATTATTTATCTCTTCGCATGTTAAGAAATGATGATCAAATTGAAAATTCTGGGTGTAATGCTTCGCAGTGAAATTTACGTGAACTTTTACTTCCGCAGTTAAAAAAAAAAAAAAAAAAAAAAATGAGAAGCCCCAGATGTCTGCATGTAATGGCAATTTATTTCTATTTGCAACATTTTGTTGCAACAAGATCCTTGGTTTGGCAGCAGTATCATTTTCTAATAGTTTCTTTCATATCAAACAAAAGCTTTCACCTTTGGCGTCACTGCATGGCTATTAAAAGTTAAAGAATTAAAGGAATTGAAAGGGAATGTAAAAAATGAAATTGATTACATTCTAAATTATTATTTTTCTTCTATTCTAGATTGTGATGTAAAATATTTCAACTTCAAAATATATCATAATGTGAAGTTTTATTTCATTTTTAAACATTTCTTCTATCTTTTTGTTTTCATCTTTTTGTTTTATTGGTAACTTTTAAGTTACTAAACATAACAAAATCCATAAATCTATAGCTTTTATTCGTTTTTCTTCCCCTCCTTCCCCTTCTTTTTATATAGTTCTCCCATAGTTCTCCCATGCAGTTGGACTTTATTATTCTTATTAGGCACAACCACAAAATGCAGAAAACAAAAAACGAGTAAGAACCATTTGAACCGAGCAACCAAATATCATACGTGACAAAAGTCGTAGCAAAGCATTGTATGATAGTGATGAAAAATTTGCATGCAATATGAAAAGACAAAAATAAACTCATTGGTATTGATGGTTAAAAAAATAAAAAAACTCAGTTAGTGTTGCAAAATTTACCTTCGATCTTAACAATTTCTTCCTCATTAGTGGGCAAAAAATATTTCCACTCTTTCAAATGTTGCTGAGAAAGAAAAAAGGGCACATTTCTCTTTCCATTTTTCACCTCACTAATTCCACTTGTATTGAGTAGTGAATCAGCTTTATGAGCTTAAGCTCTAGGTGTGTTAAAACACACACTTGACAGTGCCAATGAAGTGGGAATTTCCAATGCTAGTGTTGGTTGTGGTGATGATGGCAACTGGCAATGAGGTTGGTATTGACAGTGATAATAGTGCTAGGCATACACGCAAGAGTCCTCTAGTAATTTTAGAACTCTTAATTGTTGCAATTTCCTTCTTTTAACCATTTTCTTCCTCTGGTGCCTTGATACGCATCTTCATATAAATGTTGTCTGCTTCAACTTTGCTGTCTCTGTTTCAAAACAAAACAAGTATAGTTTGGTAGGTAAGAAACACAAGGAAAGCAAGAGAATGTATCAATCCTCAAAGATATACATCGCTCTTATGCTTTGGAACCACACCTCATTTAGGTAAGGACAAAGAATTGATTCCTTTTATATTGCACACTTTGCCTCCAATGCATTTAAGTACAGCCAAAATGACTGAAAATTCAGAAAAAGAAAAGGCTCAGAAGATCTCACTAAGGGTTACAATTTAAAGTACTTCCAATCACAAACACTTGTTCACGCACATGCATGCATGCAACATACAAGTTTCTTGTAAAAAGACCTCACCAGTCTAACTTTAAACAACAAAACAAGGAAAAGAAAAATAAAGATGGACAATCTATATATTTTTCCATATGAATATAGCAATTCCTTGAACATTACATTGGAATTGAATTTTCCAACGTCTTTGTACGAATCGCAAAGCATCCATTGCCCTGTCAATTAAGTATAATTTCTGACCTGAATCATTTGCAAGCATATTCAAATCCCATTCTGACATGTAATAGTTTATCCAGATTGACATCTAGGACAAAGCCATATGGAATACCCTTGAAGGTTGATGCAAAAGCAAACTGGAAATAGAAACAGAAGAAAAAATTTTACTCCATTCAAACCATGGAAAAATTCAGCTTATGATAGCTGTGGTTCTTAAAACTTGTCAACAATAAAGCAAGTGATAACCATCACGATAAACTGGTAAGTTTATAATAATAAGCATATATTATGCTCCTTTTTTTAAATCCGGTGAGTGCCTTTAATTAGTTACCATCTGGGACAATACCAAACAAGGTGATAACAATGATGAACAACAAGAAGCAGAAAACAAAGAGATGGTAAAAAAATGAACAGTAAAATCGGGGAACATACATGATTTAAGAAAGAAAGAAAATTCTAAAGACATGACAGCTACATTGACCATGCCCTAGTAGTAACAACTCACACATTAAGAATCCACAACTTCCCTATGCACACAATATCCACACGTTTAAAAGCCAAGTCATTATACCAATGTCAACTATATCTCATCTTTCAAGGATTCATAATTACTCTCATGGCACTTACATGAGAAAATGATGGCAACTGATTTGTCAGCTGAGTGCATGAGAATCAACATAAGCAATGATTCAAACACAATGTGTTCATAAAGGGTCCAAAATTGTGGGAAAGATGAACAGGGAAGTGGAAACTGCCCATAAGAAAAGCATGATCCTGATATGACATTGATAACTGCTTCCCAAATTATTTATCATTAGCGAATACAGCTATAAAATCAGAAATCTTAGACAACAAATCTACAAACTCTTCAGTTCAAATATAAATATGAAGACTGTGGAAACAACAATGCAATGTCAAGCAGAAGCAATGGATCGCTCCAGGGCAACTTCCACATTTCTGCATTGCTCATAGAATCACAAGAACTCATTTTGACAGTTTCACTTGGGCTAATTACTAATTAAAGGAATTCTAGTTTCAATTAAGAAAGTTACTTTTACAACATATATACCATCAGTATCCTCCAGCAAATGGAGAGTATTCATTTCATTTGAGTCATATATCAGCTTTAAAGATATGCTATTACTGCACCTTTTAGAAACAATAACTGAAACAACTGAAACATTAAGTACATACATAATTCTTATTTGATTTTCCAAGATGCTAAAGTTACTTAATAATTACAAGTTAGCAGTTTCTACCTGACTATAATGTTTGAAGGCCCAGTAGGACCAGTACAGGCATTGAAGGTAATAGATAGCAAATAATTCAGTATAAGTTTAATTTTTGGTACATGTTCAAAGCACACGCCCCTTTAATGCAGGACAATATGATCAGCAGCTATGGAAGCTATGTCACTTTATGATCGTCAATCAATAACAGAGCAAAAAACACAATAGACATAGAGTTAACACTTACATACGTATTAGCATGTTAGACAGTGAGCAACTTCCAGACGAACTCTTCCTAGTCCAATCGTCTCCTCCTAGGTGCACGGTAATCCCCACTGTCCACATCATAGACTCTCAATGAGTCATTTCTTCTTCTAGATGAAGAACTTGAAAGAGAGCCCCTAGAATCAATTTCGACAGCAGTGTCAATTTGAGACTCAGAGTTTATAACTGCTGCAATGCTTGAGAAAGAATCTCTATCATCAAATGCCTGGTGCTGCTCCTGATTCCGTCCTATTGGATTGCTTCTTAAAAATGCATCCAACAACCTCTCAGAAGGACTCAAAGAAGGCGAAAATGAAGTCTGAGTTGAAGGTCTTTGAGCAAGTGACTGTGATCTTCGAAGTAGCAGCGAACGAAGCCGACGTGCTGGTGGTGCCTCTGGGCTGCTTGTGTTACTGTGTGTTAAATCCACAATGTCATCAAGAGGCACACTTGGACTCTGGTCAGTTTGTACTCCTGCAAGTGTCATAACTGTATTTGGAAAGGAATTGGTCCTATCTTCTGTTTCATGAGCACCACTTGAGTCTTGTATCAAACTGAAATCCCGGGTCAAATTAAATCTGCTTCCGATTCTCCGAATAATCTCTTCCAATGGGAAACTAAAAGGATTCCGGTAAATGGCTTGCCTGAAACTCTCAACCCGCCTTCCGTGGGGCCTAAGGGGGATCTGAATACCCAAATCTATTGGTTTCTTAAGGGTATTACTCCCACGACCATAAATTGGGGTAACATTTTTAACGATTATCTCTTCCTTGCAGACTGGGCATGCCTTTGAATCTGAATGCACATGGAACAGCAGGTACAGACATGCCCAACAAAACAAGTGACCACAACTTGTCACAACTGGATCTGCAGCCAATTCCAAACAAATATTGCAATCAAAGAAATTCCCACAATTGCCATTCACTTTGTCAACATCTTCCTTTTTCATTGATAAACTTTCTTCCAAAAATCCACTGTTATTCTCACATGTCTTGGGCAGCTCACTTCTTCTTTCTTCAGCAGCAGCACTACCCTCACCAGGCAATAATGTGCTCACATTGCCAGAGTTTCCTATTAGCTGGCTCAATTCTACAGAAAGGGCATGGGTTTCATGTGGAATTTGAAATTGCTGTAATCTCCAGCGATGTAGAGCCCTAATCCTGAACGCTTCATTGATTCCCTCAATAGGTTCAGCAATGATATCATTCAAATTTACCGGTTCACCTTGTCCTGATTCTGATCCAATATCAGGACCAGGACCCAGATTTAAATCAAGGTTCACAATATTAGATGTCTCCTCACCCATCACAAAACTGAATAATCCCACAGCAAGAAACCCTGAATTTCACAAGTCGAAATATCTCAAATCAAATAACGCACCAAGATAAAACTCACTCATTCAATAAGCTAGAACAAACCCCTAGCACCATCAACAGAAACAAAGAAACCCAATTCACAAAATCCGACTTAAATCACAAAATTCAAAAAAAAAAAAAAAGTAAAGTAACATCCTTTATCACAAACCACAAAAACCCAGATCAAGAAAACTGATTAACTCATAAACAAACAATTATTCCGGATAAAAAACAACAATATGACTAAGAGTTGAAAAAATTGTGAAAACATTAGTATCAATAAACACAAAGTTCAGGTAGGCAAGATGGAAATTTTTGAAAGTGAGGGTTTCTAGGCTAAGCAACAGTCGCCTGAGAAACCAAAAGGTAATATTGCAGCAATTATCAGACCAAAAGATTAAAGAAGCAGTAATGACGAAAGAGAAAGACCTCGACAATGAGCTTGGGACTCGCTTGAGACTAGTTCAGTCAGAGTTGAGTTGTGAGGTAAAGTTATCTTCTGGTACGAGCAGCGAGAGAAGCTTGAAAAGAGAGAGAGAGAGAGAGAGAAAGAGGTGGACAGCTGGAGCCTTGAAGACACGTGCTCACATTTACAAGGCACAATACATAGGCAGCCACTTGAACTTGGTAGGATTTGCCATTTAGCCACCTGTATTTATATTTTTACCATTTGAACACGTTAATTTGCCAAAATTATAACTTTTAAACCACTTTGTGTGGAGGTGGCACCTAAGGTGGCTTTAATAGCCCAAGAGCGCATTATAATAAGAAATTCACCTGAGATGAATAGACTCTTTTTCCTATGTTTTCTTAGTTACTTATTCTCTTTGAATTACCTTCAAAATTCTTACTCTATCCCTCAAAGCCTCCGACGAATCATATCAACAATCTTTTTTTGAGAATCTAAAATCATCTCCATCTCCATTCTCCATTTGCAAAAATATTCTCCATCTCTCATTCTCCTTCATCATTTGCATTGTCTTCCTCTCCATGCCTATTATCCTTTGTAAATGCTCTTATTTTCCCTACCAATTCTTGCTCCATTTTTAAAAACGTATGAAGGTTGATCAATTTGTGGGTTGTGTAGCGAAGCTGCTAAAGACAAGATTTACAGGTGTTAAAAGGACTTAATTGATGCTTTGTTCATAATCTTTACTTGCCCACATACCTTTTTTTTTTTACATTCGCTCAATTTTTGCTTCTAGGTATGTGAAAGATTTGTTCTTTGAGTTAAAAGGTCTTTGATTTTTTAGTTTTTTTTTTTTTATGATTTTTGGAGATGGGTGATCTTTTTTCATCAATTACAAGGTTGAATTTTTGTTGGGTTTTTCGTGGAAGAAGAACTAAGGAATAATGAAGGAAATCATAACACTACTCTTTTTTTGAGGATTTCATAGTGTATTTTTTGCAATTGGTTCTATAGAATTCATCTTTTATAGAATTTAGCTTTTTTTTTTTCTTTAGTGATTATGGTTCATTAGGATATAAAATTACTAACTCAAACTTGTTTGTTACTTTATACACAATTTTTACTTGCCCATTTGTTTCCTCTAGTTGCTTAACCTTTGTTGAAGTATCTCTAACATAACTTCTCCATTTTATGGCGGCATTGGATGACGGTTTTAGCTGGGTGAGAGGAAAGATAGGGTCACAAATGCTTTAAATGCCACTAAAGATGCTGTAGAAAAGGGTATTGTACCATGTAACTTTTTCATCTATTCGCTTCCTCATGTTAAAGAAATTTAGAATTAGTGGGCAAATCTTCAACCTTCTTTTTTTTTTGTAGGTGGCAGAGTTGCTCTTCTCTACACCTCAAAATAGTTGGATAAGTTGTAAAGTGCCAACTTTGATAAGAAGATTGGTGTCTAAATCATTCAAAATGCTTTGAAGGTTATTTAAATGAATCTTATATGATGTTTAAAGTCGCACTATATTTAGATTGTGGTGTCCTTTGCTTATCCCTTACTTTGAATCTTTAATTGCAGACTTCAGTGTATACAATTGCAAGTAATACAAAAGTTGAGGGAGCTGTTATTGTCGATAAGCTATTTGAGCATAATAACTATAATCTCGGTTATGATGCTGCTAAAGGTTAATGATGCTTTTATACTTGAGAGTTTGATTATCCTTTGGTGATTTATGTACTAAATTTATGGAGTATTCACTGCATTTCCAGGTGAATATGTTGATATGGTGAAAGCTAGGATTATTGACCCATTAAAATTTATTAGAACTACTTTGGTTGATGTAGCGAGCGGTGACGGTTATGGCGACCTCTTCCCATTAGTTCGCTTTAAGTAGTATGTGTTTTAGTAAGTACCATTTCTCCTGGTAAGCTTGTATTAAGTGGACCATTTCTTAGTGGGTACAAGGGACTAGATTGGGAGGTTTTTTTTATGGTTCTTGGTTTTGAGAGGCTGTGATTGTGATG
Source organism: Mallotus nudiflorus (assembly GCA_947683625.1). Taxonomy (NCBI): domain Eukaryota; kingdom Viridiplantae; phylum Streptophyta; class Magnoliopsida; order Malpighiales; family Euphorbiaceae; genus Mallotus; species Mallotus nudiflorus. Next base: position 416,412 of record CANTUR010000300.1, read on the forward strand.
GTGGAGATGAAGATGGAGATGGGGAAGGTATGGCCATTATGAAAGTCAGGGTTCAGGTTTGTGCACAAGGTGCAAGTTTTTTTTCTATTGTTGGGTGGTGGCAGATGTAGTGGCATGGTGATAACAATGGAGGAGGAGGAGGAGGTAGTGGTGGCTCCATATTTTACTGTTTTTATTAACCTTTTCATACGTGTCATGCTTACGTGGAAGCTCTGTCAGGGCAGTGTAAAACATGCTCCTTTGTAAATTGTTGCATGCACATACAATGGTTTAAAAGTTATGATTTTGATAAGTTGAGGTGTTTAAATAGCAAAAATATAAGTATAGGTGGTTAAATGGCAAATCCTGCCAAGTTTAGGGGGCTACGTGTGTATTGTGCCCATTTATAAATAATATCATAAAGCTTTGAAGCTCAAACTTAAATTTGACATTTATCACCCATTGCTCCACCAAATTACCCGTTATTATACTTGGAATGTTTATTATTGGCATAACACATAACGAGCCCCATGAACTTGGCAGTTTTTGCCATTTAGACACTTTTATTTATAGTTTTACTATTTAAATACCTCAACTTATCAAAAGCATAATTTATAAACCACTTGACACCCAAGTAACAAATAAAAAAAATGCTTGTTTTACACTGGTCTGACATGTCTTCTACGTATGCTTAAGCACAAGTACACTTCTACCTTCCGCCTTCCATTAAAGCTAACTTATAATGCAAACAGTCATTGCTCTAAATTTGCCACTAGTTAGCTATCTGCTCCTACTATACTCCATCGATTGTTAGTCGACAACAACCTTGGCAACTATTCTTTTAAATGTAGTTTTCACATATAAAATTCCAAAATCTAACAGTACTACTATTACCATTAGCAATATATCTTCCGCACCTCTATTTCTCGATCCATCAACCAACCGCTAGTACAAACTGATTACATTAAAATTATTTCCTAATTGGCAATGAAGCCACATACTATAAATCATTTATACTCAAGAAATGGAATTGCAATTCTAGAAAAATACTGTACATATAGTTTTTTGGCACAATACATTTAGAGCCCCTTAAACTTAATAGTTTTTGCTATTTAGACAAATGTACTTACATTTTTGCCATTTGAATACCTCAACTTGCAAAAAACATATCTTATAAACCCTTTTTTGCATACGTGGAAATGCACGTAAATTTAGTCCCAGATGAGCACGTTAGCTCAACATTTAACATTATTGAGATACAAATATTAGTGGGAAATAATTATTTGCAACCTCCACCTTTACATACCAATTTTTCTTATTTCTTATGCCTCCTCTTCACTTGCTTTTGCTTTTCTTTATATTCCTTTTTCATTTTTCTTTCTTTTCTTTTTGGAATTTCTATAAACTACTTGGAGTTGTTATGACACTCTAGCTCCCTTGATGATGGTGAAAAATAAAAAATGAAGTTTCTTATAAAGATGGTAGTGATCAAGAAAAAAATGAATAAGCTATTACTCATTTTCAATTGCCCTATCAAATAAAGGCTAAATGCAAAGCTAGATTGGCACTACTCTAATAAAAATGATGAGTTAACAAAAATAACCTATAATACAATTATTCTTTATGACAAATCTCAAAATACATCATCACCCATCTAAAACATAATGCATAAACCTGCAGTGAACACTGAGATCTACATTTAGGTAAATTTTGGCGATGTTTTCATCTATGGTTCATAGTGGTGACAGATATAGTAAAGTGATAGATAGGTATATTAGTTAATTGTATTCAATACTCTTTTCCTTTCTCTACAATTAATTCAATGAAATCAGTTTAAGTATAAAAAACTAAATGTATAGTATTTTATTGGAATTGCAATTCCATTTCTTAAGTATAAATGATGTAGAGTATATGGCTTCATCGCTAATTAGGAAAGAATTTTAATGTAATCAGCTTGTACCAGTGGTTGGTTAATGGATTGAGAAATTGAGGTGCAGAGGAACTACTTCTAGTGGTAATGGTAGTGTTGCTGGATTTTGGAATTTTATATATGAATGCTACGATTAAAGAAACTGCTGCCATGGTTGTTGTCGATTGACGATCAATGGAGTATAGTAAGAGTAGATATCTAGCTAGTGGCCAATTTGGAGCAATGACTGTTTGCATTGTGAGTTCATTTTTATGGAAAGCAGGAGGTATAAGTGCATTTACGCTTAAGCATACGTGGAAGCCCTATCAGACTAGTGTAAAAAAAGCACCTCTTTTATTTGTTACTTGGGTGACTAGTTGTTTATAAGTTATGCTTTTGGCAAGTTGAGGTATTTAAATAGTAAAAATGTAAGTACAAGTGTCCAAATGGCAAAAATTATCTAGTTCATGGGGCTCTTTATGTATTGTGCCTAGTTTTTTTATGCTCAAACTAATTTCATTGCTTGAAAGTCTACCACTTCTCTAATTTTTTTTTATCAAACACCTGAAAAACATTATAAAAGAATAACAGAAAATCATTAATTCAATTGAATCAATTAAGCAAATTAAATTGACAACCTATAAATATTTGAATTGAAATAATTATAGAGAAAGGAAAAGGTATTGAATACAATTAACTAATATACTTATCTATCACTTTACTATGTCCATCACCACCACAAACCACAGATGAAAACATCGCCAAAATTTACTAAATTTTACCCAAATGTAGATCTCAGTGTTCATTGTAGGTTTATGCATTCTGTTTTAAATGGGTGCTAATGTATTTTGAGATTTGTCATAAAGAATAATTGTATTATAGGTTGTTTTTGTTAACTCACCATTTTTATTGGAGTAGTGCCTATCTAGCTTTGCATTTAGCCTTTTATTTGATGGAGCAGTTGAAAATGAGTGCTAGCTTCTTCATATTCTTCTTGATCACCAACCATCTTTACAAGAAACTTCATTTCTTATTTTTCATCATCATCAAGGGAGCTAAAGAGTCATAACAACTCCAAGTAGTTGATAGAAATTTCCAAAAATAAAAGAAAGAAAAATGAAAAAGGAATATAAAGAAAAGCAAAATCAGATGAAGAGGAGGCATAAAAAAGAAAAAGAAAAATCAGTTTATGAAAGTGGAGGTTGCAAATAATTATTTCCCACTAATATTTGTATCTCATTAATATTAAATGCTGAGCTAATGTGCTCATCTAGGACTAAATTTACACGCATTGCCACATATGTATAAAAGAATTTATAAGTTATACTTTTGGCAAATTGAGGTGTTCAAATAGCAAAAATGTAAGTACATGTGTCTAAATGGTAAAAACTATCAAGTTCAAGGGCCTCTGTATGTATTGTGCCTATTATTATTATTATTATTATTATTATATATGCAGAAAAGGGATTATAAGTTATGCTTTTGATAAGTTGACGTGTTCAAATGGCAAAAATGTAAGTACAGATGTCTAAATAACAAAAATTGTCAAGTTTAAGGGGCTCCGTATGCATTATATATATATATATATATATATATATATATATATATATATGGTTTTTATAATGCCTTGAAGACAAAAATGCCTTTAATTTTTTATCCATTGGATTACAATATAAATTAAAAGTCATTAGATTGAAATTAAAAAGAAGAATTACAACATGTGAATAAGGTTACCTTCACATTGAACAAAAAAATATTTTTTTTTAATTCAAGTTATCACTTATATTTATAATATCGTCATTTTTTAAAATTAATAGATTAAAACACAATATATAGTGGACCATAAAATAATATATAGTTGATCATAAAATACTAAAGGAATAGCAACATTTTTAATCCTATAAGTTATATCGTGTTTTCAATTAAGTTCTATAAGTAATTTTCTTTACAATCAAGTTTAATAAGTTTTAAAAAGTCTTCCTATTCGTCCTATTTGGTTAGTCAACTCAACTTTCTATTAGTCAACTCTTAAAATGAATTTTTTCTTTTACATTTCAGTCCTAACACTTTTAAAAAATATTATTTTTATATTTTAAATAAGTATTATTTATTTATGATTTATTTTATTATTTAACTTGCATAATATCAAAAATTAAAAATTAAAAACATTTTTTTCTTAAATTACTAATTTAATAAGCAACGTTAAATAAAATTAATTAAATACTTTAAATATTTTTAAATATATAATTTTAATTAATATATCATAAATGAATAACTTTTTTATATAGATAAAAATTCAATCAATTTTGACAATGTTAAAATTTGCATTATATTTTAAATAATTTTTAAACTCAATTGAATTTAAAATAGATAATTTTTTTTAAAAAAAATGTTTCTTTAATAGAGACTATTTTATAATAAATATTTGAGAAATTAAATAAGTGAACATAATTTTTTTATAAAATAGCTTGATGTAGTGAAATATATATATATTTGAAAATATATAAGTTAAATATAATTGAATTCAATAGATATTTAAAATCTAACAAAAATTATAATGTTGACAAAATTAATTGAATTTATGTAAATATAAAAACATTTTATTCGTATATGATATGTCAATTAAAATTATTTATTTTAAATAATTAAAATAATACTTGATTAATTTTATTTGTCATTGTTAAAGGAACTAATAATTTAAGAAAGAAATATTTTTAATTTTTAATTTTTTGATGTTATTTTTACTGTGTAAATACAACTATTATGAAAATTAAATAATATAATAAATTATAAATAAAAATAAAAATAATTGATTTAAAATATAAAAAATTTTCAATTTTTAAGACTTAAATGTAAAAGAAAAGTTGAATTTTAAGGGTTGACTAAGGGAAAATTGAGTTGACTAACTGATAGGACTAATAGAAAGACATTTTAAAACTTATAGAATTTGATTGTAAAGAAAATTACTTTTAGGACTTAATTAAAAAAATGATATAAGTTATAAGACTAAAAATGTTGTTATCCCAATACTAAATGAAAAATATACCACATAATTATAAATTTCACTAATTTTTCCAGTTGCTAACTGCACAATATCACAAAATATAAAGTACAAAGACAAAAGAACATATATTTTACTAAATTCTTGTATTATAGAAAATTCATGATAAAACAATATATATTTTTTCAAAGTCACTTGTTAGTACCCTATAAGGTCATGATTATTAGTTGTTAGTGTTAGTAGGGGCGGAGATGAGATCAGCCAAGGAATTATCCTTGGCATTGCCATGGTTTGAACCTGGGACTTCAAGCTCTAAGGGCCTCTGCCTTAACCACTCGGGCTAGACCTCATTGGCATAAAATGATACATGGTTGACCATAAAATGATATAGATTGACTTCAAAATGATATAGGTTGACCACATATTATCAAGCAAAAAAAATTGGTAGACCATAGAAAATCAATTCTCAAAAATTTAATATTTATTTTTGCAAAATTGATTTTATGATTTAATAAAAATATTATGATTGAATTAGTTTTTGTAAAATTAACATCAAAAGTATTTTAATTTAACATTAATTTAAAAAGTTTTAAAGTATTAAGAATTTAGACAGGAGTAAGTTTGAAATTTTAATAAGTAGAGATAAAATATGTTTTAACCTGATTTGCTATATTTAGGTTGTCGACATGTCTTATAATTATCTTCCATTGTGAATGCCATGTTTCGCTATTTTTATATTTTTGTTGGAGCTATTCTATTGTCAATTTACTATTTTGTTATATTTATCTTTATGGATGTTGTAGATAGAACATGGATGTACATATTGTAATATTAACATTTGTTTTCCAAGGTTTTATTACATTTAGGTGTAGATCTATTCTTTTGCACCTTTTCTTTTTGATGTATTTACTAAAAAAATATGTAATTATTGTAATTATCTTTTTTCTTTATATTTTTCATTATTATTGATATGGATGAATGAGTGCATGTTTGAATATATATTGTCATACAGAAACTAGATTGATGCAAAAAGTGTAATGTGTATTAGCTAATAAGAAGTATCTAAGTAGAAATGAATTTCCAAACTCAAAATCTTTATCTAAAGGATGATTTTTGTTAAGTTAGAGATTATCTCCAATTTTGTGAGTGATCAAATGGTGACGACTTACACAGGATTTCTTTGAGTTTCTGAAAGGATTATCGCTTCATCTTTACAAGCGTATTTAATTCTCTTTTCAATGTCATGGCTGCATGTCACTCTAATCTCCGAACACCTCTAGCTCACTTACAGTGGTGACTCCACTAGATATTGAAGATATGTAATAATTTTGAAACCGACTACTTTTTATGGTATTTTAATGTTTAAGTTATGTAATAGCCCTACAGGGGGGTGAATAGGGGTTTGGAGAAAATAAAAAATAATTAAGAAAATTAAAGAGATGAGTAAGGATTGAGAAGATTTAAACATAAGAAATTAAGGAGTTTAGTTTATTAACGAATCTACGTCTCCACCTAACTCTCCCAAGTTAGGATTTTTGAATCACTACAATCTATTCTCTTAGATTGATTTTTACAAGTTTGAGTTTTAGGCTCAACTCTAACCTTACAACCAAGAGTTTAAGGCTTACTTTTAACCAATTGTTCAAGTGTTTTCAATAGGGGAACACTTAAACCTTTCACTTTAGAATAAGACCTCACTTCCCTTTTTTAAACACTATAAAATAGAAGAAGAAGAGTCTTTATTCTAACACATAACCCACTCTTAAAAGAGTAAATGAATACAAAGAAAGTAAATGAAAATTTTGAATTCTCAATGAATACTGAGAAGAGTTTTTCAATAACCAAAGTGTGTAACTGTTAAATTAGGCTCTAGAACTTGTTTTTATAGTTAAGCATCAAAATTATGGTTATTAAAGGCATTTACTTTGTCCCCAACCTTCTACATGCTTAATTAAATGAAATGCAGCTTTTTGTAGGAGAAGAGCTGCTCATGGTTATGAGGGGATGCTCACGATCGTGAGGGACATAAAACTAGCTGTTGGAGGTATAAGTGACCATTGTGTCTTGAGATAAGGTGGTGTCACAAATGGGTCACGACCATGAGGGTAAGTCGTGAGGGGTTTGGTCTCATTTGCTTATTGAAGCTCCATCTGCTCACGATCTGGATGAATAGTCACAAGCTAGTCATGATCTGGATAGGCCCTCTCATGATCGTGAAGGCAGATCATAAAAGGGTTTTGGCTTATTTACAATTTGACGAGCTTTTGAATGTTAAGCTCATGAGGATGGCTCCCAATCGTGAGCCTTGCTAGTGAGGGATGCTTGTTGGCTTTTTTTTAGCATAAATTAGTTCTTGCATGGTCCCAATTGATCCTTGATGATTCTTAACCTTTGTAAAGACTTTGTTCCTGATATTTTGATGATTTACAAGCCTATAGATACTTCACTTTGATTCTTTATATTTTTTTGAATATAAAAACACACTTAGATAAACTACATTAGTTCATTCAAATTATTTGTTAAAGTCAAAACTTAGAAATTAATTAAACTCAAGGTCAACAAGTTATTATAAAAATTTCCAAGTTACAATTGATTAATTTACATTGTGGATAACTACACTAGAAGAAAATCCATCGTCGAATTTACAAATAAAATTCTAAATTCAAGTTAGATTATAAGTTAATTGATACAAAAAAAAATTATAAGAGTAAATTATAAATTTTAGAAAAATTAAAATAAAATTTTCAAAACTCTAAATTAAATTAGTAACAAATAAATATTTTTTCTCTAATTTTTTTGGAAATTCAAATATACAAAATAATAATATTTTTAAATAAAACATTAATAGAAATTAATAAAATTGTTTTAACGTTTTTGGAAGATAATAAAAATTTGATAAAAATATTATTCTTCAAGAAATTTTAAAAAATTGGATTTTAAAAAAAAAATTTAAATAATAACTTTATCAAAAAACATATGTTCATGTTAAGCTAATTTTTCTAATTTATTTCATATGTTTTTCAATTTGTTTTATTTAATTTTGAACAATCATATGAATTTAGACACTTAATTTATATATATATATATATATATATATATATATATATATTCAATTTTTTTGAAGTTCTATTTGCCAAATGTATATATAAAATAAGATATTTTTTAAAAAGAATAAAAGATTAAATTGATTGATTATTTATTTTCACCGATGTTGAATTTTTTTTGTTAGGTGCTCTTATTATTTATTTATTTTTATTAGCTATATAATACTTTTACTAACTGTTTATTTTGTTTTAATTTTCACTAGCAAGTGATGTGGGTGTACAACTTTTTTTTCAAGTATTATTTTTATTATATTATGTGAAGATATTGAATTGAGTTAATTCTTGTAAAATATATTCATGATTTATTTTCATATAAGTTCTACTTCAAAAATAATAATTTAATATATATTATATACAAAGTATACACAAACATTATTTTTCTGGGCTTTTTTTTAATTATGTTTTCTAATACCATATTCATTCTTGTCAATTTCATTATTATTTTTAATTTCATTATTTTTCTTCAATTATTTATCACTTATTATATACTTTTTAAATTATTTGTTAACATATGAAACTTTACTGTTGTTAGTATTCTTTTTACTTTTGTAGCTATTTTAATATTTTTATCATGACTCAAATAGAAAGGTACGTGACCGGCATTAGAGAATGAGAATACATAAAGTACTCGAAACCCATAGTAAGCCTTAAATTATTTTTTTTGCAAAATAAACACAATACACTTAACAATAAATCGATAATAGACCAATAATAAATGTACAATATCAAATACATATAATAATAGTCTTCAAATACAATAACATTTTAATTCAGAATACAATAACACAAGTTTTATAGACAAATACTACGGTGTCTATAATTTAATTCTACAGTATATATATCAGTGCAACATACATAATGCAGCCAGTGAAGAACGAACCCGGTGCAGATAGGGAACACTAAGAAGCTGACTGTGAGGTCTTGAAAAAACTAAGTTAAGGGAAATCAGATCTCACTGAGTGAATTAATTCTATAAAATGCATGCTGGTTAATAAAATCATTTATTAAAATCTCTTTTCAAAATAAATGTAATTAAAGTAATCATAATCCTTAAATTCATTTATTTTTCACAATAATATTTAAATAAAAATATATTTATAATTTTTAAATCAATTTAATATAAAATCCTTGTAAGAAAATATATAAAATAATTATTTTTGACAGAAAGTTTGGTAGAACGCCTAAACTCATATTCTAATAGCTTTTCGGCTCTCTTTAATACAAGTGACTGCTGTCTCGAGAGTAAACTCAACTGAGTTACTACCATAGTCATTTCACTTATTTCATATTGATGTCCCGAGAGCAATCTCAATTGAGTTACATCATTTTATTCGGCCTGAGAGCACTAGCTCCACTGAGCTCTAACCATTTACACTTGCCCAATGCACACGCTCCACCAAGCCATTTTCACAATTTAAACACATACTGAGATCTCACCCATGCACATATGGTCCTAGTAACACCCACTAGGTAGCACGTTCTACTATTATCTCCAAATCAATTTAAATTATAAATAAATAAATAAATAAAATAAAATAAATAAATCATTAAATAATGAATAATTCAATGATTAAATGATAATCAAATAAAAACATCACAAAATAAATTTCCTTTAAATATGCTTTCAATTTCTACTCGCAAATATAAAAGAAATAATCATGTATAAGGTAACATAAATATATTCATAAATCAATCATATAATTATTTTTTTATTATATTTAATTATTTGTAATATAATAAAAACACGTGCAATACATATTTCATAAAATTAAGTCATAGGTTGAGTGTGCCGAGCGACGTGTTCTCTACTGCCTAGGTGCTACTACTTGAATCCCAGAGTTCTTTAAAATAAATAATATTTATTTAAAATATGCTCAATAAAATAAAATAAAATAAAATAAATTCATGAAAATTCTTGAAAATTATGAAAACCATGAAATTGACGAAACTGACTCGACCAAAGACATAAAGTCAATTAAAACTAGAAATTTGACATAGGTCGATGTCACGTTTTATGAGAAATCTACTAAAAATTCGGCAGAGTCTCCTTTATAAAATAGACATTTCTCTACTAAAAGAAGAGTTATTCTTGCACAAAAACACACTTTGAATATTCACACAATCACCAGTCTCAGGTTAGGCCCCCAAGCTGCATTAAATGTCCAATTGAGAATCACAATTCATTGAAATAATAAAATAATATAATTTTCTTTAAATCATAAAATCTCATTTAAATACCACAAATCTCATTTTCTTTACAACAACATTACTACTGTAGTTTTTTAGAATACAATAAAAGTTCAAATATAAAATTTATATAAAATAGTCGGGGCGGAAGAAGATTGACGTAAAATATTACTAGTACGGTCTGATCATAACAAACATAAAACATATATATTTTCCAATAAATAGTAAAATTCTAGTTTATATTTAAATTTTGTCAATAAACATACTTAATTCAAATTTTACAATTAAATAACATTAATTACAAATAACCATTTAAATTACTTAAATATATCACAAAATCAACAAATAACTTATTTAAGCTTAAAAACCAAAAAAAAAGTTTATTATTCTATTATTGTTTGAAAATTAATATTAATTAGCTAAAAATAGGAAATAAATTATAAAAATTAGTTTAATACTATTATTACTCAAAATCTACCTAAAACTTCATAATTATCAATAATTTACTTAAATTAATACGAATCACTAATATATAATTATTTTTCCAAAATTAAATTTTGGCATAAATATTCAAAAATTTATAATAAAAATTCGATGCATAATGTCAATAAATTTCCTTCACAAAAATTACTCGAAATAATTAGTAGAATTTATTAAAAATATAAAATATTTTTCGGTCTTGGAACTTTACCAGAATAGTAACCTGAGGCCCAAAATAATGTCATTTTGCAAATCGTCACCAAAATTAAATCTAATTACATATTTGGAATGCTTATAATGCCATTTCAATAATACTAAGTCAATTTAACATAAACTAAATCAAATTTAAACTCAATTTACAAAAATTAAAAACTGAAACCTAGAACTAATTTCACAAAATTGAAGTTGAATTCAGTGGTGATTGAGTGAATTATCTTGGGGGAATCGATGCCCAAGAGGAGAGAAAGAGATTGAGTTATTGAGCTCCACCTGAAATGACAGAAATCCTCATCGGCATTGAAGGGCAGATTTTGACGAGGAGAAGAAATCGGGCGGAGGGAGGAGCTGAGGTCGTTGGAAGTGAAAGGGATGGCTTGTAGGTGGTGGCGACGTTGGAAATGGTGGTGCAGCGTGGTGGTGGCGATGGCAAGGTAGTGGTGGCACAATTTGACAGTAACGGCAGAGAGGACAGGAAGAAGAAGAAGCAAAGAAAGAAGAAAGAAGAAAAGAAAAAAAATATTTTATTATTATTATTATTTCTTATAAAAATGCAAAAGTACACCCACTAAGAATATTATATTAAAAAAATTCACACCAATAATTACACACACACACACACACATATATACAAGTATAAAATATACTCTTAAAATTAAATTAAAATTTTTGTTAACATCAATTTAATAAAATTAATCAAATTTAGAAATCCCCACTTAATATTAATAAAATAGATTAAAATAAAACTCACATTTAAATTCCTAGTTAATTTCAAATTAAATTTCACGAATAATCAAACTTAATAATCCACTTTTAATATAAAAATATTCAAGTTTTTACAATTTTATATTTTTTTGTCCTTTATTTTATTTTATTGTATTGTACTTTTTGCTTTTAAAATAGACTAATAATTGTTGCGTGTCAAATGCAATGCAAAACCCCAAGTATACGGGTCGCTACAAGTAATATAATGAAGAGTAGAATATTGTTTTCATGAGGATTGCCAATTAATCACCTATTAATTCTAATTAGTCTTATTCAGTGTCACGACTTGAACCCATAGGTATATGACCGGTACTAGGGAATGAGAAATGCATAATGTAACCGAAACCCGTAGTAAGCCTTAGAAATTTTCGCCATTAGAATCAATCATCTTAAAAAGAAAACCATAATAAATTCACCAATATCAAATACATATGAAAATAACTCCAAATACGTCAATGTCTCAACTTAAAACAAATCCACAATACTAATAATATAAGTTCTTCAATTAACTACTACGGTATTTAGAATTCGATTTCATAATACTTGAATTAAATAGACAAACATAAGGCAACCAATGACGAAGAAACTCGACATAGATGGTAACCAGTACCAGACTGACAGTGAGGTCCTAAAAAAAAAGTTGAGGGGAATCATACCTCACTGAGTGAATCAATTTTATAAAATGCATGTTGGTTTTAAAAATATTTATTAAAATCCTTTTTAAGGTAAAGTAAAATAAAATAAATATAGATATTGAAATCTTTTACTTTTCTCGATTATCTTTATATAAAATCCTTTTTAAAATTCACAAATTCACTTTAATATAAAATGCACATACAAAATCATATAAATTAATTATTTTAGTAGAAAACCTGGTAGAACACCTAAACCATCGATTTCTAATAGCCATTCAGCTTTCTTTAACCCAAGTGATTGTCGTCCCGAGAGCAATCTCAATTGAGTTATAGTTGTAGTCTATTCACTTATTCTTATATTGATGTCCTGAGAGCAAGCTCGACTAAGTTACATTCCATTTCTGGCTCGAGAGCACTAGCTCCATCGAGCTTAACCCATACTCTACCAAGTCAAATTCACACATTCTAATATATACTAGAGCTCTCAACCCGTGCGCATGTGGTCTTAGTGACACCCACTAGGTAGTACGTTCTACCATTTTCTCCAAATTAATTTAAATTATAAATAAATAAATAAATAAAGTAGAATGAAATAAATTCCATTAAAACATCCTTTTAAATACTATTCATGATAATAAAAGAAATAATCATACATATGGCAATATAGATATCTTTATAGATAAATTCATATAATCAACTTCTTTGTTATTTTTAACCACATGAAAATATAATTTAAATATCTACAACACACATTCCATAAAATTAACTCATAGGTTGAGTGTGTTGAGCAACGCGTCCTCTGCTACCCAAGTGCTATAGCTTTCACTCCGGAGTTCTCTAAAATAAACAATATTTATTTAAAATATGCTTACATGATAAAATCAATAAATTTATAAAAATTCTTAAATTTATTAAAATCATGGAATTGATGAGATTGACTCGATTTAAGACACAATGCTATACAAACTTAAAAACTAATACATATCGATGCCATGTTCTATGAGAAATCTACCAAAAATTTGACAGTCTTATTGTAAAACAGACATCTATCTACTAAAAGTAAAGTCGTTCCTGCACAAAACAACACTTTTGTAACTTTCACAACTCAACATCTCGGGTTAGTCTTCCAAACTACACTTTATGGCCAATCGAGAACCAACACAACAACATATGTAATTTTCTCAAATCACTAATACATCATAAAAATTTAGTTAACCAATGCAATTAAATTTATTTATATAATAAAAATATAAAGGAAATTTATTTCCAAATAAATAGTAAAATTCTAGTTAATAAATAAAATTTTGTTAATGGAATCAAAATTCCCTTTTATAACTAAATTAGCATTAATTATAAATAACTATTTAAATCATTCAAATATATCATAAAAATAATAAAGGACTCATTTAAACTTGAAAATAATAAAGAAATTTATTATTCATTTATTTTTCCAAAATTACTACTAATTAACTAAAAATTTGAAATTAATTATAAAAATTATTTTCATACTTTTATTATTTAAATTTAGTCTAAAACAGAATAAATAATAATAAATTGAATTAAAATTAAATAATTACTAATTTCTAATAATTTTTCTAAAATACATTTTTAAATATAGTCTTTAAAAATTCATATCTTAAATTCTATAAAGAATCTCACAAAACTTCATTCACAAAGTTTAATTTACATAATTTATAGAATTTAATAAAAAAATAAAAATTTCTGGATAGGAATAGTACCAAAATACTAACTCGAGACCTGAAAAATCTAAAATTTCTAAAAGATTATAAAAAAAAAACCAAATGGAAGATCTTAACTCCAATTTCATTTTATATAAAAACAACTAAACCTAAATCAACCAAATTAATTAAATTAAATAAAAACCTAGAATTGAATTACCTCAAATCGAGGTTGTTTCTAGTGATAATTTTCGAAATTGATTGAGGGCTATTGAAGCCTAAGAGGAGAGGAACCGTTTACGACCACTGGTGAGGTTTAAGTCGGCGACGGTGGCTCTCCCTTTTTCTCAGCAAGCAAAGAAAATGTGAGGGATGAGTGACGATGGGGAGGAGGAAGGAAGGCGGCGACGTCAGTTGGAGATGATCAGTGTCGGCGATGGTGATCGATGCTGATAGTGACGGTGGTGGCAGTAGGTGTCAGGTGAGGAAGAAGGAGAAGAAGAAGAAGAGAATAAAAGAAAGAAAGAAAAAAAAAAGAAGGAAGGAAAAAAAGAAAAGGGAAAAACATTTTTGAACCCCTTTTTTTTGATGTACAAAAGTAGAATTTATATAATTTTAAAATAAAAATATCTACTCACCTTTATTCATACACATAATATCTATTTATAACATATTCTAATAATTGATAATTTATTAAAACACTTATTAAATACTTATTTAACACTAATTAAATAAAATAATAATTTAAACTTAATAAATTCCCATTTTAACTTAATAAATAAATAAAGAAAATACAAGTCTTTACAATCTTCCCCCCTTATAAAAAAATTTGTCCTTAAATTTTAAGAAAATATAAAATTGTATAAATTTTTACTAAGGAAAAAGATACGAATATGCCACCCGCATCTCTACCTCGGTTTCCTAAGTACAATCTTCCACCGCATGGTTGCTTCATAGTACTTTAACCATAAGGATTTCTTTGGTGCGAAGCTGACAAACTTTTTGATCCACTATCGCCACTGGATACTCCTCATAAGTTAAATCTTCATTGAGCTCCACTATTTGAGGCTGAAGAACATATGAAGGATCGAAGATGTACTTCCTTAACATAGAGACATGGAATATCGGATGAATACGTGACAACTTTGGTGGCAACACCAATATGTAAGCCACATCACCTACCCTTGAACGAATTTCAAAGGGTTTGATATATCTTGGAGCTAACTTACCCTTCTTACCAAACCTCATCACTCCCTTCATTGGAGACACCTTGAGGAACACCATGTTTCCTATAGAAAATGATACATCTCTCCTTTTAGGATAAATATAGCTTTTTTGTTAACTAAAAGCTGTCCTTAATCTCTGTTGAATGACATGAATTATCTTTGAAGTCACTTGCACTAATTCTGGGCCTTTCAACTATCTCTTGCCAACTTCCCAACATAAGGGTGATCAACACTTCCATCCACACAATGCTTCATACTGAGCCATCTCAATAATTGCATGATAACTGTTGTTATATGCAAATTCAATCAAAGGTAAGTGCAAATCCCATTGACCACCAAAATTTATTACACACATTCGAAGCATATCCTTTAAAGTCTGAATGGTCCTTCCTAACTGGCCATCAATTTGAGGATGAAAAGTTGTGCTGAAGTCCAGTCTTGTACCTAAAGCGTTGTACAATTCTTGCCAAAAGATAGAAGTAAAGTTGATCCTCTATCTGGCACCCCATGTAGACAAACAATTCAGTTGATATACAATCTGGCCAATTTGTCTGTAGTATAAGTCTTTTTAATTGGCAGGAAGTGAGCTGACTTGGTCAACCTGTCAATTATCACCCATATGGCATCATATCCACTTGATGTATGAGGCAAACCAAAAATAAAGTTCATTGCAATCATGTCCCATTTCCACTATAGAATGGGTAACTGTTGCAGCAATCCTAAGGGTCTCTAATGCTATAATTTCACCTGCTGATAAGTGAGACACTTGGATATAAATTTCGCAATGTCCCTTTTCATCCTATTCTACTAATATGTATCTTTCAAAACATGATACATCTTGGTAGAACCTGGGTGAACACTATATGCAGAAAAATGAGCTTCCTTCATGATCTCCTTCCTTAGCTCATTCATATTTGGCACACACATCCTAGTGCCCAAATGCAAAATGCCTTAACTATTGATTAAAAAATCCCAAGATTGACCTCGTTGTACCTCCAATATTATATTTTGCAATTGTGGGTCCCTTCTATATGTTGCTTTAACTCTATTCAAGTACATAGAATGTACTCTGAATTGAGCTAAAAGACATTTCTTGGTTACCTTCCATTGCAACCCCTGATCAATAAGCTCATGCAACTCCTTAACAATTAACCTCCTTTTTGAGCTCATATGAGCAAGAATTCCCGTTGACTTATTACTCAATGCATTAGCTACCACATTAGCCTTACCTGGATGGTAAAGAATGGAGCAATCATAATCTTTCAAGAGTTCTATACGTCTCCTTTGCCTCAAATTCAAATCTCTTTGCTGAAAGATATATTTCAAACTTTTATGACCAATGTAGACTTCACAAGTACACCATACAAGTAATACCTCCAAATCTTTAAGGAAAACACTGCAGTTGCCATTTCTAAATAATGAGTAGAATAGTTCTATTCATGCTTCTTTAACTAACGCGAAGCATAAACAACTACCCTACCATCTTGTATCATACATAACCCAATGCTACTCGAGAAGTATTATAATATATAGTATACCTGTCACTTCTCGAAAATAGAGTCAACACTAGAGCTAAAGTCAACCTATATTTAAGCATTTGAAAATGCTCCTCACATTTTTATAACCACAAAAACTTAGCATCCTTCTAGGTCAACCTCATTAAAGGTGCAACTATCTTGGAGAAGTCCTTCAGAAATCTCTTATAATAGCCAGCTAAACCTAAAAAGCTTTTTGCTTTAGTCATTGTTGTAGGTCTCTACCACTCTATAATGGCTTCAATCTTTTTAGGATTAACTTGAATGCCATCTTTAGATACCACATGGCCTAAGAATGCCATTTTCTCCAACCAAAATTCACATTTTGAGAACTTGGCATACAATTGATGCTCTCTTAAAGTCTAAAGTATCATCCTCAAATGCATGGCATGCTCTTTTTCACTCCTGGAATATACCAAAATATCATTAATAAATATTATCACAAATCAGTTTAAGAATGACCTAAACACTTGATTCATCAAGTCCATAAAGATTGCTGGGGCATTAGTCAACCTAAAGGACATCACTAAGAATTCATAATGGCCATATCTCATCCTAAATACAGTCTTATGTATATCTCCACTTCTAATTCTCAATTGATGATACCCTGACCTCAAGTCAATATTGAAAAAACATCGAGCTCCTTGAAGTTGATTAAACAAGTCATCAACCCTTGGGAGAGGATATTTGTTCTTGATGGTGAACTTATTCAGTTGACTACAGTCAATACACAATCGAAGGCTACCATCTTTCTTCTTTATAAACAATACTGGCACACCCTAAGGAGACGTGTTGGGTTTAATGAAACCCTTATTAAGCAACTCTTGTAACTTCTCCCTAATCTCTTTCAATTTTGTAGGTGCCATCCTATAAGGTGGCATAGAGATAGGATCTATACCTAGTACAACATAAATACAGAATTCTATCTCCCTATTTGGTGGTAATCCTAATAATTCTTTAAGAAAAACAGCAGGAATGCGCATACCACTGACACATTCTCAACTGCCCCCTTATCTACCTTTGTATCCCTAACCATAACTAAATAGCCTTGATACCCTCTTCTAAGCATCTTTCTAGTTATGATTGCGGGCATGAGATTTTGAGGCATTAAACTCTTATAGCCTCTGAACCAAAACTCCTCATCATTTAGGATTCTAAAAATCACTACTTACTCTCAATAATCTAGAGTGGCATAATATTGAGCTAACCAATCCATTCCTAAAATGACATCAAAATCGATCACATCCAATAGACCTAATCCTACAAGCAACTCTTTACCTTCTACCAACATTGGATATGATGGAAAGACTATATTTATCTCCAACTCATTGCTAAGTGGAGTTGCTACAGATAGTAGAGTTAACAACTTGGATGGTTATCATCCCATTCTTGAAGCAAACATAGGAGAAAAAAAGAATGTGATACTATAGGAGAAACACGATGGAAAGGCTTTAACATTAAAAAAAAAACTACAAGAGTACTTGCCATAATGACATTAAATGCCTGAGCATCCTGAGGCATCAAAGTGAACACTTTGCCTTGTCCATGGCCAGCCTGCCAAAAAGTGGATGGCTATGTAAATCCTCTACCACCTGGTCTTCCTTATAGCCTACCTTCTACACCTCGGCCTTGCTGACCCATAAACTGCATTAGTCTTTACTAAGGATGCAGAGGTCCTTGATAGGGCTGATGCACCTGCTGAAATGGCTGAGCAACCGAAGATGAAGATCCCTAAGCATAAGATGGCTGATATCTAGTGTTAGAAAAACACTATTTGCTTACACCTGAGACATACTCCTGTCAACAAATGGCATGGCCCTTAATGTACTCAGCCACAAGTAGGACATGCACTAGGCCCTGAGCCTATGCTGTCATACCTAAAAATCTGACTACTATTGCCACTACTGGCTCCAAGTCTAAACCTTAAAGGTCTACTACTCCGTCGGTTATGTCTTCCACTCTTATACACACAATTGCCTTTATAGCCATGTTGTGAGGTACTAGTAGTTTGAATGCAAATACTGCCCATCTAAAACATAGGCCGCTGAATCCCCTAAGTCACTACTAATCCACTATTGCCGCTCAAGTAAGGGTCAAGGATAGTCCTATGCTGGATGTGTAACCTCTTTAGCTATTTAGCCTCCTTAACAACACTTTTCAAATTTCAATCCTCTGTTTGGATACTAATATAGGTTGGGCCTAACCCTGTTATAAAAAAATCCACTGCTCTCCTCTCATTCTACATCATATCCATAATATGACATGATAGCTTGAAAAACTCACAGGTGTATTCCTCGACTGATCGGTCACCTCTAACTATGTGCAATAACTACCATCTGTAACTATCTCTCATGGAAGCTAGGCAGAAATATCTCCAAAATTGCTCTTTAAACTCCAACCATGTCATGGTAGCCATATATGGTTGGATCGTCTCCATAAACTAGTCTTGAGCTACTGCCTGTATCAATAACTCCACAATCATGATCCTCTGATAATTAGTGTATCTAGTCCTTGTTCTAGCCTTGATAGTGTTTATAAAATCCAAGGCATCACCAGTACCATCACAAGCAACCCTTCCAACTCTTTAATACAACAAAGCTGCATCTGCATTAGATATCCCTTGTCTCCTTTATTGTAACATTTGTTGTACCAATGGCATAGCTTGATTAAGTGCTGCTAGGCCTTGGTCAATCCTTGCCACACCAGCTATAAACAGTGCACGATCCACTTCTGGAGCTTCTGGCTCAACTTGCCATTGTTGCTCTTGCCTCCCAGTTATAGTAGCTATAGGCCTACCCCTCCTTCTATATTATGGGGCAAAAGGAGCTTCATCCTAAACGAACTGTTCGCCCTTATCATAAGCTATATCAGTAGTAGGACCATTTCGTGCTCTCCTTCTCATTCTAAAAATACAAAACCAACAAAATTCAAAACATAACAAGGAACTGACATAAACATAAAATTCTAGAAGCAACGATGACAACAATTGACATTTGTCACCTATTCACCATAGTAGTTCAAGAAAAGACATATTCAAATAACCCAAAGATTAACTAATAAACCATAGGCTCTGATACTAACTTTGTCATGACTCGAACCCATAGGTACGTGACTGGCACTAGGGAATGGGAAATGAATTGAAACTTGTAGTCAGCCTTAGAAATTTTTGCAATTAGAATCAACCATCTCAAAAATAAAACCATAATAAATTCACCACTATCAAATTCATATGACAATACCTCTAAATACATCAATGTCTTAACTTAAAATAAATCCATAATACCAATAATATAAGTTCTTTAATTAACTACTGTAGTATCTAGAATTCGATTACATAATACTTGAATTAAATAGACATAGATAAAGCAACCAGTGATGAAGAAACCTAGTGCAGACGGTGACCAGTACCAGACTGACAATGAGGTCCTCAAAAAAAAATTGAGGGGAATCAGACCTCACTGAATGAATCAATTTTATAAAATGCATGCTAGTTTCAAAAACATTTGTTAAGACCCTTTTTAAGGTAAAGTAAATTAAAATAAAATAAAATAAATATAGATATTGAAATATTTTTCTTTCTTAATTATCTTTATATAAAATCCTTTTTAAAATTCATAAATTCACTTTAATATAAAATCCTCGTACAAAATCAAATAAATTAATTATTTTAGTGGAAAACCTAGTAGAACACTTAAACCATCGATTTCTAATAGCCTTTCAGCTCTCTTTAAACGAAGTGATTGTCGTCCTGAGAGAAACCTCAATTGAGTTACAGCCACAGTCCATTCACTTATTCCTATATTGATGTCTCAAGAGCAAGCTCAATCGAGTTACATTCCATTTTCGGCCCGAGAGCACTAGCTCCATCGAGCCAAATTTACATATTCTAATATATACTAGAGATCTCAACCCATGTGCACGTAATCATAGTGACACCCACTAGGTAGCATGTTCTACCATTTTTTCCAAATCAATTTAAATTATAAAATAAATAAATAAATAAAGCAGAATGAAATAAGTTCCATTAAAGCATCCTTTCAAATACTATTCATGCTAATAAAAGAAATAATCATGCATATGAAAAAATATATATATTTTCTTAGATAAATTCATATAATCAACTTCATTATTATTTTTAACCATGTGAAAATATAATTTAAATATCCACAACACTTCCATAAAAATTAACTTAAAGGTTGAGCTTGCTAGGTGATGCGTCCTCTACTTCCCAAGTGCTACAGCTCTCATCCCGGAGTTTTCTAAAATAAATAATTTTTATTTAAAATATGCTTATTTGATAAAATAAATAAATTCATAAAAATTCTCAAATTTATTAAAATCATGGAATTGATGAGATTAACTTGATTTAAGACACAAAGCTATACAAATTTGAAAACTAATACATATTGATGTCATGTTCTATGAGAAATCTATTGAAAATTTGGCAGAGTCTCCTTTGCAAAACCAACATCTCTCTACTAAAAGTAGAGCCGTTCCTGCGCAAAATGACACTTTTATAACTTCCACAACTCAACATCTCGGGTTGGCCCCCCGAATTACACTTTATGCCCAATCGAGAACTAACACAAAATTTTCTCAAATCACTAATATATCATAAAAATTTAGTTAACCAATAAAATTTAATTTATTTATATATTAAAAATATAAAGGAAATTTATTTCCAAATAAATAGTAAATTTCTAGTTTATAAATAAAATTTCGTTAATGGAATTAAATTTCCCTTTTATAACTAAATTAGCATTAAGTATAAATAACTATTTAAATCACTCAAATATATCATAAAAATAATAAAGGACTCATTTAAGCTTGAAAATAATAAATAAATTTATTATTTGTTTATTTTTCCAAAATTACTACTAATTAACAAAAAATTTGAATATAATTATAAAAATTATTTTCATACTTTTATTATTTAAATTCAATCTAAAATAGAATAAATAACAATACATTTAATTAAAATTAAATAATTACTACTAATAATTTTTTTAAAAATACATTTTTAAACATAGTCTTCAAAAATTCATATCTTAAATTCTGCAAGAAATCTCACAAAACTTCCTTCATAAAGTTTAATCTATATAATTTATAGAATTTAATAAAAAAAAAATTTGGGTCAAAAAAATCCAAAATTTCCAGAAAAGTATAAAAAAAAATACCAAATGGAAGATCTCAACTCCAATTTCATTTTATATAATAGAAACTAAAGTTGGATCAACCTAATTAAATCTCTATTACTTAAAGTAAACCAAAAACCTCGAATCGAATTACCTCAAATCGAGGTTGTTTCTGGTGAGAATTTTTGAAATTAATCGAGGGTTATTGAAGCTCAGGAGGAGAGGAACCGTTTAGGACCACCAGTGAGGCCAGGTGTCATTGAAGTCGGTGACGGTGGCTCTCCCTTCTTCTCGGCAAGCAAAGAAAATGTGAGGGAGGAGAGAGAAAAGCGATGGTAGGGAGGAGGAAGGAAGGTGGTGAAGTCAGTTAGAGCTGAATGACATTGACGATGGTGACCGACACTAATAGTGGCGATGGCGACAATGTTTGTTGGGTGAGAAAGAAGGAGAAAAAGAAGTAGAAAAGAAAAGAGAGAAAGAAAAAAAAGGAAGGGAAAAAAAGAAAAGGGAAAAACATTTTTGAACCCTTTTTTTTAAGTACAAAAGTACAATTTATATACATAATATATATTTATAACATACTCTAATAATTGATAATTTATTAAAACACTTAATAAATACTCATTTAACACTAATTAAATAAAATAATAATTTAAACTTAATAAATTCACATTTTAACTTAATAAATAAATAAATAAATAAAATACGTCTTTACATTTAGAGTTTCCAAATTAACTTGAATGAAAACAATGAATAAAACTAAACAATAAACAAACTAACAATTACTAGCTAAACAATGGAAAAAAGAAAATCAATTTGAAAACAATGTTGTTAGGAATTTGAGCACCACATCATCATTAAACTAATGAATAGACCCATTTAAATTACTTGCAATTCTTAGGTTTTCAATAATCATTAAACACTTTCTCTCAAGTAATGTTTAACTCAACATGCATGAATTAATTAACGCATAAAACCATGGCTTAGCTGTCATCATCACCAAGGAAATGAGTTAATATCAAACAAGCAAGGCATTAAGAAAACTAAATGAGAATTGAATCAAGTTAATCTCTCTCAAGTCATTAACCCATTCAACTTGTGTTTATGGGTCTACTAAGGTTACCATCTCTTAATGTATAACCTTAGACAAAAGCTATAATTGGCCATTTATAGCATATAACAAACATAATAAACATAGCATGCAAGATGATAAAAACAAGATCTAAACATTAACATAAATCAAATGGGTTTCAATCCTAACAACAAAAAGTAACTTAACCACTCATGGGTTAATATTCAATATTCAATTCAAATACAACCCAAGAGAATATCAAAATTGTATTAAAATTCACAAAGAAACAGTAAAAAAATGTTATTAAGAAGCTTCTAAAGATCTTCATTGGTTTCCTCCTCTCTAAGCTTCTTTTTATCCTCTCTCTCCTTTCTTTTGGTTGTTTTGGATCTTAGATTTTGGAAGAATTCCCCTTTGAAATCCATGACTATTATCCTTTTATAACCTCTTTTAGAATGTCCTTTCATATTCCTCTAGATTTTCTCTTTAAAAATGTACACATAGCATGTCCTATGCTGGAATTGAGCTGCTTACGATCACATATTATGTCGCAATCACAATAGAGGGGCTCCTAATGAAGGGATAGCAATCGTTGTGTTGCTACGACTGCCATAAAAGGTTTGGGCTATCAGGACTTTGTGCTCACACATCATCCATGCTTGCTATAAAACCTTAGCCGACTTTGCTTTGCTTCGATAATCTCGTGATTGCACACCAAGCTGTGACCATGACAAAACCTTTGCATTTGCTTCTGTTATGTTTTCTTCCTCTTTTCATGCACACTTTGACATAAACCACCTTCACATTCTTCTTTTCCTTAAAAAAAAACATAAAAGTATCTATTTTCTATTAACGAAACTACACTAATTGCAATCTAAATGCTAAAATGTATTCTAAAATGAGTTCTAAAACTATATGCAATTTAGAACCAACAATCATGTATTATTTAACTTAAAAATTAACAAAATTATCCTTATTTGTTGCATTTCTTGCTAATTAATGTGTTGATGTAAAGACTAAAACTTGACTATTCTTTACATATTAAGGTCACATAATAATTAGTGAAACTATAAAAAATTTTGAAATTGACCAAACTAAATTAATTCAATTCAATTCAATTTAATCCAAATAAAATATTTTGATTTAAAATGTTGAAAGGTTGGCTACAATTTATTTTTTAAAACTAGATTTTTAATTTGGTTTTATATTACGAAAAAATTAGAAAATTAAATTAAATAAATAATATAATAATTATTGCAGATTATTTATTGTAATAACAAATCCA
Source organism: Mallotus nudiflorus (assembly GCA_947683625.1). Lineage (NCBI taxonomy): Eukaryota > Viridiplantae > Streptophyta > Magnoliopsida > Malpighiales > Euphorbiaceae > Mallotus > Mallotus nudiflorus. Next base: position 440,620 of record CANTUR010000300.1, read on the forward strand.
TATGATTGAACTATTATTAAATGTGAAAAGAGCTATTTTAAACAAATCAATACTATTATCAAATATGAAAAGAGTTGTTCTACTAATTAGTAAATTGTACTTTAATTATTTAAAAAGTATACTAAATTTTAATATTTTTAAAACATTTATATTGTAAATTGAAGTTTTAGTGACTTTTAAACAAGAAATTGTCATTATATTTTAATATTGCAGTACAAAATTACAAATATATAGTAAGAACTCAAATTTATTTTTTATTTTTAAAATAGTGACAAATTAATATTTTTATTATTTTATTATATATATATATATATAGACACACTCAAACAGTTATCCTAATTGAATTCAAATATTTTTAATTTTGATATTCTTGAATGTTACTTAGTTTAGTTAATAATTTAAATATTTAAAAATTAACTTTCTTGGTTTGGTTGAAATATTTGTTTAAAATCAATTAAATTAAAATTGGAACAAGTTGAAAAGATTTGAGTTTTTTTAAATTATTTTTAACCAAACTAAAACTTGACTATTCTTAAAACACTAGATGTTGATATTTATCAACCAAGCAATGATGGAACATATTTTGAAAACCTGGCTCTTGAATGTTTGAGTTTAAGTTTCTCTCAATATGCTAGGAGAATGGATGGTGTATTGTTTCAGGAAATACATTCTTTATTGCTTCACTTTTCTAGATCACCATTAGTAATTATCGTTTTTGACTTTTCTTCCCTCTAGTGCATGTTAAAAAAAAAATTATAACCCATTTATAATTATTGGATGTCTCATCAGCTACCAAAGCACACCGAAATACTATTGTTGAGTAATGGTGGTTGATTCTAACAAAGATGGTAAAAGACATCTTATAGGTGTCAGTCTTGTATGTTGAATCAAACACTAAAACATCCCTAAAATATGAATAGTCCATTCAAGAAGATGAATTTGCTCAAAAGATATTACCAAGTCAGTTTTCTTTATTGATAATATATCTATAATATAATCCATGCTCCATATCGTTTAATGCATATAAGTACCCAGGAGAAACTTTAACATTTGAATATAATATTTTAGATTGTTTATCTGTATTAATAAAATTATGCAATTTTTTTTTAATTCCATATACTCAGATCCTCGAGCATTGTTGACCATATAATCCATGATTTGAGTTGTCTTTATACTAGTAGCATGCATTGATCTTACTTACATCGCCATCAATAATTAGATGTTCATTTATTTATTTAAAATTTATAATAGAATTATTTAATTTATTATTATAACTTAATAAAATGATAAAGTTATTTATTAAATTTTAATCTTCTTTGAATATTTGTTTGTCATCTTAATATAATTTAAATATTTAAGAAAATATATAAAGTTTTATGCTAGATAAAAATAATTCAGACTTTGAAAAAAAATTAGGCATTGTGTTACCTGTACTCCATTAGACTTAGTAACTTGACAATAACTTTTGAGAAATCGTACCTCTTATAATGCAACCAGCCTTATGATATGCTCAACAATAAATTCTTTCACAATATACTTTTTAATTAGTTTATTATAATTCAACCCCAAAGTAGTTAAATAGTTACTTCTAGTTAAAGCTTTTGGTTCCTTTGTTTTGTTCTCCCTTTCTTAAAATAAAGACCCTCATTTAACAAACCCATCTTCTCATCAAGATTGCATCATTTTTATAGTGCCTTATATCATCCTTTCATACACTAAACCCTATATCACTTGAATAAGTGTAGTAAATTTTTTTAACATTTGTAATTGAATTAAATTCATTACCCATTAAATCCTATATGCACGACTCATCAATTTTTTTAGAAATTACCATTAATAAAGAAGACCGATCATACTTGCTATTATTTTTTCCTTATAGTTGATTTGATGATCTATCAGAATCATTAGACGTAAAAGTAAACTCAACCTCTTCATTACTCAGATTAATTTATGGAGAACCATAGTGAGTCTCACAACCATCAAATTGATCATTGTATCCTTTATTGCCCTAATACAAATCATCACTTATATTTATAGCATTCTCTTGTAAAAAATGTTATCCCACTGAGGCATAATCTATATATAAAATCATAATAAATATGATATATGATAGTGTTAACCTTAACACTAATCAATCTTAATTTTGATCTTAACAAACTTAATTTTGAGTATTTATTTATTTTTTTGTTTAAGTGTGTATAAGTTAGGATTCTGTTAGAAGTTAAAATAAAGTATGAATATCATGGGCTGATTCAACCTTTGAGATTCAATAAGGCTTTTGACATTCTTAGAGCTTTATAATAAGAAAGTTATCTTCTTCACATTTGAAGTAGACATCTTGATCTTTCTAAATTAGGCTTACTTGTCAAAATCCAAGTTCATTTGGGTATGAAAATCTTGAGTTGAAATCAATGTATATGTTTGCAATTTTAAATTGCACAACTCTTAGTATTTTGGACATATCTTGAGCTATAGAAGTTCAATTGAGGTGATTTAAAATGATATAGAAAGATAAATTAAATATCTATAACTTTTATAAAGAAAGTATAGGAAAATTAGAATTTCTCTAATGGAAAATCATGGTTTCAACTCATACACAATTGTCTAATAGTAGTTTGCCATTTTAGATTGCGTAACTCTTAGTATTTTGGACATATATTGAGCTAAAAAATTATAATTAATGTGATTGAAAATGGTATGAAAATATAAGTCAAATATATATAACTTTTATGAAGAAAGTATAGGAAAATTCGAACTTCTCCAATAAAAAATTATGGTTTCAACTCGTGTATAGCTGTCTGACAGTAGTCTACATTTTAGATTGGATAGCTCTTAATATTTTACACATATCTTAAGTTAAAGAAGTTTAATTGAGATGATTCAAAATGATATAGAAAGCTAAGTCAAATATCTGTAACTTTTATGAAGAAAGTATGGGCAAATTCAAATGTCTCCAATAGCCAATCATGATTTCAATCTATGCACAGTAGTATGATAACATTACTTTCAATAATTCAAAATTATAAACGTTAGATTTAAAATTATAAATGTTGGATTATAAAAACCTCTAAAGCTGAATGGAAGTTAAGACATTTTTGCTTATTATTATTCTTTATCTCAATATTCATTAAAGCTCTTAAATTCTCAAATATTCACTCTTTGTTTATAACTCTTGTGAGAGTTGGATGTGTGTTAGCAATAGAATTTCTCTTCATCTTAAACCTTGGAATAGATTAGTAGGAAAGTGAGATTTATTTCTAAAGGAATTGGTTTAAATGTTGTCCATTGAAACACTTAAGATTTAGTTTTTTGAGTGAGCCTTGAAAACTCATGCTGTAAGGTTGTAAGAGTGAGCCATAAAAGTCTTTTGTAATCCTAATCTTATGAATAAGATTGTGGGTGATTAAAAATCCTAACTTGGGGATAAGTTAGGTGGAGATGTAGGATTGTTGTTGAATCTAAACTCCTTAAATCATTGTGTTCTTCATTCTTCCTTCTCAACATTCTTTCAATTATTGTAAAAAATTATTTTTTTAATTCTAATTTTTATTTAATAGCCCTATTCATCCCACCTCTAGGGCTTTTTTAATTGGTATTAGAGCTGGAATTCTAGGAAATTTGTTGCTATAATACAAGATCATAGGCAGTGAATCAAAAAATATTTCTTCACTTAGACCATTATTCGATGGTAGTGACTATCCTCATTGGAAGTTCAAAATGGAGCTATACCTTGATAATGATTTATCAAAATTTGGGATATTATCCTAAAAGGTTAGGAACCACCTACAACTACCATTAATGGTGTGGTAACTACTCTAGTAAGGAGTCAATGGAACAATAAGCAAAAGGAAGAAAATCATAAAAAAAAAGGCAATGATCACTCTAGTCTCTTTTGTGACAAGGGAAGAAGGAGGCAAGCTTTAACATTGCATGTCGGCCAAGGAAATATGGAAGACCTTGGAAAATCATTATGAAGGCAACGTGAAAGTTAGAAGCAAGAAGGCTCAACTTCACATATATGAATATGAACTTTTCAAGAAGAAGCCTCATGAATCAATCATGTAGATGACAAATCGACTCAATGCTTTTATAATAACCCTCAAGAAACTTGGAAAACATTTTTCTAAGGAAGAAGTAAACAATAAGATTCTAAGAATCATACCTAAGAAGGATTTTGAATCTTGGGTTACTTCAATTTAGGAAGCTCAAGACCTCTCAACTCTCTATACCAATGTGCTTATTGGAAAGCTCTTAACACATGAGCTAATAATTAAGCAAAGAGGTGAAGAGCAAGAATAAAAGGAAGAGAAGAAGAAGAGCATTGCCTTGAAAGCTTTACAATATGATAGTGAAGAAGAAAATGTTGAAGGTTTTAGTGATGAAGATAATGAAATTTCCATGTTTACTAAAAACTTCAAGAACTTATTGAAAAAGAAACATTCATCAAGAATAAGAGACTTTAACAAGAAGAATGAAGGAGAAGGTAAAAAGAAAACCAAAGACGTTACCTGATATGAATGCAAGAAATTGGGTCATATTCGAAGTGAGTGTCTTAAACTCAAAAATAAGAGTAAAGGAACAAAAGAGAAAATGAGAGCTTATAAGGCAACTTGGGATGACTCCTTCGAATAAAAAATGGGAGAGGAATAATAAAAAGTAGCCAACCTTAACTAGCTTAGATAAAGAGCAATTCAACAAGCTTGATGCTAAGGATGGAGGACACATTACTTTTGAGGACAATACAAAAGGAAAGAATATTGGCATTGGAGAAATTGGTAATCCTTAATCCTTAACTATACACTATGTGTTGCTTGTTGATGGTCTTAAACATAACTTGCTTAGTATAAGTCAATTATGTGATATGGGAAATAAGGTCACTTTCTATCCTAAGAATTTCTTTGTTAGTAGTCTTAATGAAGACCAAGTAATTTTTAATAGTGAAAGAGTTGATAATGTTTATGTTATTGATTTGAATAAGATTGATAACAAAGATATTAATGCTTGATGACAATTTCCCATGACACATGGACATGGCATAGAAGGTTAGGACATGCAAATTTTGAGCTATTAAATGATCTTTGTAAACATGAACTTGTGATTGGTTTACCTAAGATTGAATTCACTAAGAATAAACTTTGTGATGCTTGCCAAAAGGGAAAACAATCTAAGACTTCATTTAAACTAAAAAATATAGTGTCCACTTCTAGGCCACTTGAACTTTTACATATGAATTTGTTTGGACCAACTATAGTTATTAGTCTTGGTGGTATGCACTATGCATATGTATTGGTTGATGATTACTTTAAATTTTCTTGGGTATGTTTCCTTGCTCATAAGAATGATGCATTTAAAGCTTTTGAAAAATTTACAAAAAGAGTTAAAAAAGAAAAAGGTTTTTATATTTTTTCTATTAAAAGTGATCATGGAACCGAGTTTGAACATGATTTTTTCAAAACCTTTTATGATGAAAATGGTATTTCACTTACATTCTCTTCTCATAGAACTCCTCAACAAAATGGAGTAGTTGAAAGAAAAAATAGAACTTTTATGGAAATGGCTAGAAAAATGCTCCATGAGTATAATTTGCCTCTATACTTTTGGGCAGAACTTGTTAACACGTCTTGCTACATTTCAAATAGATTTTTCAAAATACAAATTTTAAATAAAACTTCTTTTAAGCTATGGAATAATAGAAAACCCAAAATCTCATATCTAAGAGTATTTGGATGTAAGTGCTTTATATTAAACATCAAGGATAATCTTAGAAAATTTGTAACTAAAGTCGATGAAGGAATTTTCCTAAGCTATTCTATTTCTATTAAAGCATATAGAGTTTTCAATAAGAGAACCCTAGTAGTTAAAGAGTTTGTATTTGATGAATTAAACTCACTTAATCCTAGAAGGGATATTTATAGTGTTAATGATCTTTTAGGTAATGATGAGATTATGGAAACTTAAGAAGAAAATGCTAGTAAGCCTTTAAAACTTGAAGGTCCAAGTAAGGAGGACAATGATGAAATTTCTTAACCTACCTTAAAGGATGAACTTCTAAAGGATTGGCAATTTAAGAAAGTTCATCCTCAAGACCTCATTATAGGTGACACTACAAAAGGGGTAACTACTAAATCTTAATTAAAGTCTATTATTAATTTAGCCTTCGTTTGTCAAATTGAACCCAAAAATATTGATGATGCTTTGTGTGATGAATTTTGGGTCCTTGCTATACAAGAAGAGTTAAACCAATTTGAGAGAAATAAGGTTTGAACCTTGGTTCCTAAATTAAAAAATCATCCTATTATAGGTGTCAAATGGGTGTTTAGAAATAAGATAAATGAATAAGGTGTCATAACTAGGAATAAAGTTAGCCTAGTAGCTAAAGGTTATAATCAAGAGGAAGACATTGATTATGATGAAACCTATGCCCCCATTTCAAGGTTAAAAGATATTAGGATGCTACTTGCATTTGCATCATTCATGGATTTTAAACTTTATCAAATAGATGTTAAAAGTGCATTTTAAATGGTTTTATTGAAGAAGAGGTGTATGTTGAAAAACCTCCAGGTTTTGAAAGCTTTGATTTTCCAAATCATGTACTTAAACTTTCCAAAGCATTATATGGATTGAAATAGGATCCTAGAGCTTGGTATGAAAGATTGAGCAACTTCTTATTAGAGAAAGGTTTCTTTAAAGGAAAAGTTGATACAACTCTTTTCATAAAGAAATCTAAGCATGATTTATTGATTATTCAAATATATGTCGATGACATTATATTTGATGCTACTAACCATTGCTTGTGTGAGGAATTCTTTAATTTAATGCAAGGATAATTTGAAATGAGTACGATGGGTGAACTCAAATTCCTTCTTGGACTACAAATTGAGCAATGCAAAAATGAGATTTTCATCAATTAAACCAAGTATGTAAGAGACATTCTTAAGAAGTTTGGCATGGATGGAGCTAAGATAAGTAAAACTCCAATCAGCACCACAACCAAACTTAACAAAGATAAGATGGCAAACCGGTTGATGAAAAGTGATTTAGTGGTATGATCGGATCCCTTCTTTATTTAATTGCTAGTGGACCTAATATTATGTTTGCTACTTGCTTGTGTGCTAGATTTTAATATAGTTCTAGATAGTCTCATTTGAATGCTATCAAAAGAATTTTCAAATATCTTTGTGGTACAATGCATTTAGGACTTTGGTATTCAAATAGTTCATCCTTTAACTTGATTAGTTATTTTGATTAGGACTTTGCCAGTAGTTTACTATATAAAAAAAGCACTTTTGGAACTTGTCAATTTTTAGGACAATGTTTAGATTCTTGGTTTAGCAAGATACAAGTTTCAGTTGCCTTGTCTACTACTAAAGCTTAATATATTGTAGCAAGTTTTTATTATTCATAAGTTTTGTGGCAAAAACAACAGTTGTTAGAATATGGTGTAAAACTTGATCACATTCCAATCAAATGTGACAATACAAGTGCTATCAACTTTAGTAAAAATCCCATTCAACATTCTAGAACTAAGCATGTAGACATTAGACATCATTTCTTGAATGATCATGTTCAAATTAGTGATATCTCACTTGAATTTATTGATACAAATAGTCAACTTATAGATATCTTCACCAAACCTGTCAATGAAGAAAGATTAAATTTCATTAAGTATGAACTTAGCATGATTGATGGCTCTAATTTATCTTGATTTTACGTTTAATTGATGGTTGAACTGTTTTCATGTGAAATCATATTGTGCTTATTGATTACTTTGATTAATAAATATTTTGATTTTGATCTTAAATTTTTTTTATAGTCGTCATTTTATATTTGGTTTATCTTTTTAAATTTCCTTTTGCATTTTGTCAAAAGAGGAGAAATAATTTAAGTTTGCATGTGTAACTAGTTATTTTTTTAACATGTGTACTTAGTTTTTTTAAAAAAAATTTTAAAACTCCCTTAAAAATTGTTTTTATGTTAGAAACATATTATATTTTTGTTTAATATAGGGGAAGAAAATTTGTTTAAATTTTTGCATGCATATTAACATTGTAAGTACGACTAATTTTTTCGTACATCATATGTGACAAAAGGCCTTGTTTTGCTTACTTTGTTTATGTATGACATAGATTTTATAAAGATTTTATGTATCTTTGGCTTTATTTCCCTTTATATATTTTTCTTTTCCTTTTGTTTTTGACAAAGGGGGAGAAATATATTTGAGTTTGTTATTGTTACTATACATGTGTATAATATTTTATTATTGTGTTTACACATGCATAATTCATGTATAATTTTTTCTTAGGAATTGTTTTGATATTTGATAAGGCATGAATATTTTTACAAATATTTGGTGTATCTTTGCTTGTTCCTATAGGAATTTTGGTCCCTTTAGGTTCATCTCCCCTTATATCTCTCTCTTTTCCTTTTGCCCTGTTACAAATAGAGGAAAATATGTTATGGATAATTTGTGTTTATTTTTTTATGTAAGTGCTACATGATTGATTAGCATGCTAAGTTCTATATGATCACATGATAGTTAAGCTTAGCTAGCATCAACATTATTGTTATATGTACTATTTTTGTGATGCATTTTAGTGGCACTATATGTGTATATGTTTGAAATTATTTCCTCATATTGCCTAAAAATTATTTAAATGATTATGTTATCATATTTTATGTTTTTAATACATTTTTCATAAGAATGCCATGTTTTTATCCCTCTTGCTATATTTTATGTTGTTTTAAATATGGACATGATAAGAAATATAAATTTATAGATTATTTCCCTTGACAGAAAAATAAAAACAACATAAAATATAGCAAGGGGAATAATCTATAAATTTATATTTCTTATCATGTCCATATTTGTAGGGGATAAATAAAGAAATATATTTTATTTCATTTGGTATCATTATTATCACAAATATTATCACATACTTTACTTTGTATTATTTTTTATCGAACTCAAAATAAGTTTGTCAAAATAAAAAAGGAGATTGTTGACCTTAACAATAATCAATCTTAATTTTGATCTTAACAAACTTAATTTTGAGCATTTATTTTTTTCATTTAAGTGTGTATAAGTTAAGACTCTATTGGAAGTTAAAATAAAGTACGGATATCTTAGTCTGATTCAACCTCTGAGATTTAAGGAGGCTTTTGACATCCTTAGAGCTTTATAATGAGAAATTTATCTTCTTCACATTTGAATTAGACATTTTAAGCTTTTTGAATTGGGTTTACTTGTCAAAATTTGAGTCCATTTGGGTATGCAAATATTGAGTCGAAATCAACATATGCGTCTGCCATTTTAGTTTGCATAGCTCGTAGTATTTTGGACATATCTTGAGCGACAGAAGTCCAATTGAGGTGATTCAAAATGATATGGAAAGATAAGTCAAATATGTAAAAATTTTATGAAGAAATTATGGGAAAATTAGAATGTATTCAATATAAAATCATGGTTTTAACTCGTGCACAGCTGTCTAATAGTAGTCTACTATTTTAGATTGCATAACTCTTAGTATTTTGGATATATCTTAAGCTACATAAGTCCAATTAAGGTGATTCAAAATGATATAAAAAATATAAGTCAAATATCTATAATTTCTATGAAGAAAGTATAGGCAAATTTGAATTTCTTTAATAGAAAAGCATGGTTTCAACTTATGTATAGCTGTCTGATAGTAGTCTGCATTTTAGATTGCACAGCTCTTTTATATTGAGTTACATAAGTTCAATTGAAGTGATTCAAAATGATATGGAAATCTAAGTCAAATATCTACAACTTTTATGAAGAACATATGGCAAATTTGAACGTATATAGTAGCCAATCAAGGTTTCAATATGTTCACAACAGTCGAACAATATTACATTCAATAATTCAAAATTATAAATGTTGGATTCAAAATATAGACATTGGATGCATTATTTGCACCTCATATAAACACCTTTAGAGCTGAATGGAAGTTAAGACATTTTTGCTTATTATCATTTTCTATCTTAACATTCATTAAAGCTCTCAAATTCTCAAATATTCATTCTTTGTTTATAACTCTTGTGAGAGTTGGTTATGAATTAGAAATATAATTTATCATCATCTTATATCTTGTAATAGATTAGTAGGGAACTGAGATTTATTTCTAAAGGAATTGGTTTAAGTGTTGTCTATTGAAACACTTGGGATTTGATTTTTTGAGTGAGTATTGAAAACTCATGTTGTAAGGTTGTAAGAGTGAGCTATAAAACTCTTGTGAATAAGATTGGGGGTGATTGAAAATCCTAACTTGGGAATAAGTTACGTAGAGACATATGATTATTGTTGAATCCGAACTCCTTAAATTATTGTGTTCTTCATTCTTCCTTCTCAACATTCTTTCAATTCTTGCAAAGAATTATTTTTTTAATTCCGATTTTATTTAATAGCCATATTCACCCCCCTCTAGGGTTTTTTCAGATAGATATATAGTAGATCATAAAATCATATAGTCCACCATAAAATACCTGAGAGAATATATATATCAATAAATTTATAGTAGTGGTTGACCATAAAATAATATATATATTATATAAAATAACGACTGACACTAATTATTCTCAAACGTAATAAGAAACAAAACTATGTAAATCAACTATATAATGGTATAGGTTTACCATAGACAATCAAGTAAAAAAATTTAGTTGACCATATTATATTAATAGATAACAATTGCATTTCTTTGAAAAATGAACCAAATCAGAAAGTGATTATTAAACTCAATTGTAAATTTTGTAAACATTTAGAAACTTACCTCAACTATAAATATGATGATGATTGAATCTTAATGATTAGAAGTAATAACTTAATTTAAGAGGTTGATGCAATTGTTGACTTCAAGCAATGAATGAATATTAGGGATTGGAAGTGATCATACAATTCCAGTTTCTTTCTTTTTTAAAAAATTTTCAAAGCAAGAATATAGTTTTTGTTTTTTAAAATTTACAAATGTTTATTTTGAAAAATATAAAAGGTATAAAAAATTTCACTTGATTTTTTTAAAAGATTGTCATTTTTTCAAACTCTAATAACATTATTTGTTAAAAGTACTTACTGACAAACCTATCATTGCAAGTAATTTTTTTTTTTAACGGTAGGAATACCTTGAAGGTATTGTAGAATTTTTCACACACACACACATATATATATATATTACACAAAAATTAATCAATAATTAAAATGAAATAATAAGTAATATAAATGATTTTTATTTTATTTGTATAGATATTAGTATGTATGTGGTAATAAAAATTTATTAATTTAAACATAAGTGTAACCTTTACATTTTAATAAAGGACAAAGGTGCATTTGTGTACCCCTAATATTTAGCCGAAGCCCCAAACAATTTTTTCCCCAAATAATTTAAGTCTCACCACCCTAATACCAAAAAAAAAAAAAAAAAACTGTCTAGGCTCCACCTATTAGTCCTTTTTGAAAAATGAAAATGATAGTCATATTAACTAAATTTGAATAGATAACATGACACTTGTGTAACATTCTCTTATTATTTCCTTCTTCTCCTTCTTCTTCATCTTCATTTTTATACAAAATTAAAACCTTAAAAATATCAAGGTCAAACAACTAATCAACAACAATGGCACCATCTTTGTCATTAATAGGAAAATTTAGTAGATGAAGTATTGTCAATTTAGACTATGGGGGACATTTGAGGTACTGCGGATGTTGAGTAAAGCTCCTAAATTAACATCATGGACTAATGATAATCATAAGCATAGATTTTATGATAAGTATAAGGTTGGATGGTATTAGTGATTATTTTTTCAATTTCTAATCTAAGTGAAAAAAAAATCATTAAGTTATATTTTGATGGAATTTAAGGCTATTTTATATCTAGTGCATAGCTGTGGATTCTTTTAGTAACATGATGAGACAATGAACAATAGAACTAGAGAGATAATTAATTAGCTGGAAATAGAGAACCATCTTTTATATGCTAATATAAGAAGTTGAAGGCGGGGAAGAATGACATGCTAAGGTGCAACGATATTGATGCTAAAATTGCAAAATTATGATAGGGAGTTTAAAAGATTAAAGATTACAAAATTGTAAGATTGTCAAAAGTTAAAAAAGGAGATGATCACTAAATATTTTTGTAGTTATTACTTTGTACTGTATTTTCTTTATTTTCTTTTTATTGGCTTAGTGTAGTGTATGTCATTATACATGTAAATTGGTTAATCAATTTAGATATGAAATGAGAAATTTTATTAACAAATTTTTATTTTTGTTAATGATGACTCTGATGTCTTTAAGATATTAAGAAATAATATGTAATATAAATAATAAAAAAGAAAAAAAAGAAAAAAATAAAACATAGACATATAATATGTTAAAAAGTTATAAGTAGTTTCATTTACCACTTAGATTAATTTCAATTGCTATATATGATGGGTATAATTTTGAGGAAGCTCCATTGGAATAGCGAATTCCATAAGTGTCACAATGAAATTTTTGAGATTCTAAAAGATTATCAAGAGTTTCTTTTTTCCTTTTGAAATGTGGAAATAAAGTTTTTTTAAATAAAAAACTTTAGAAAGCTTTTTTATTTTTATCTTTAGCTTTCTTATATTCACATTTTAGAAGTGGTAGATTAAAAATCATTAGAAAGTAGTTCATTCGATAAAACCACTTTAGAAAACTTTATTTTAAAATCCTTAAATTCTTTTGTCATTTTTGAAAGTTCTTATTTGTAAAACTTTTTTCTTTGAAAGTAAGTTTCTTTCATTTTAACATAAACTTGTTCACAATAGAACTTTCATCATCATTATCACAATCATCACAAAATGAATGAGAAGGAGAATGTATCTAAAAAAAGGCCTTAGAGAGGGGGTGAATATGGGAAATAAAAATTTTTGAGGATAATTAGTAGATTTTTAAGAGTTAAAAATAGATTTTTGAAGTTAAAGAAGAGAAGATTCAATAACATAAAGATGTAAGGAGTTCGATTGACAAATGAATCTAGAGTAATTTACTAACACCCCTTAAGGTTTGTCTTAATTTACTAGTCCATCCTTTTATTTTCAAAAGTAAATTAAATATCCCCTCAAGTTTGATTCTGTTAACTAATCCCTCCTTCCATTTAAAAAGAAACGTTAATTAGCTAAAAAAGACCTACTTACCCTTGATATATTATTAAATTTATGTATATGTTGTTTTACATAAATTGCTCATTTTCTTTTTTAAATTATTTGCTTTTTTATCTTCATTTTTCATGTTAATCAATAATTAAAAAAATATAAAGTCTAATTTATTTATTATGGTTAGTATAAAATAATTAATTAATATAAATATGTAAGTTAATATAAATTTGTTAATACATATTATGTATAAATATTTTGATATTATTATGTATTATTTTATAATTACAGTAATTAGTATAAATATGGTAATTAATATAAATATGTTATTATATTTAGTATAATTATTTTTAAAATATAAGTAATTAGCATATATGTTAATATAATTATTATAATTAATTCAAATATTTGCTCATTTCCTTTTTGGCTCATCTCTTTCCTTATAGAGGCCAACTGCAACTTAAAGCAATATACTTTCCTCATAGGAAAAGATAAGTAGAGATAAATCCAAAATTTTGTTTTGATATTATAAATTTCTTGAAATTCTTATTATTGATCTTGCAAAAGACTTATGGAATGGGAAGAATTGACAAATAAGACTCTTGTCCTTGGAATTGTTTTTCTTTTGCTTTAGGAGCTAATGTTTTAGTCAGATTGAGTTTTACCATTTTCATTACCATTGATTTTTCTTTTGCTTTAAGAGTTAATGCTTCGTGTCCTGCTGAATCCTTTGTTGTTGCTATGATTGTTGCGATTATTATCATTGGTTGCTGCCCATTGTTACGGCTGATTGGTGGTGGTGATGCTTGGTTTGTGATAAGGGCGTATATGGTGGCGGCAGCTTAGTGGTGATAATGCTAGATTTATGGCGACAATGTATGTGGTGGTGCTGGATTTGTTATAAGGGCGTATGTGTAGTGGTCAATGACATGGATGGGTGTGAAAGAGATTTATGGGTAAGTGTGAAATAGATGGTATAGGTGAAAGGAAGATGAAGTTGCAAGGAGCTCAATGATATTTTTTCTTTTAAAAATTTACAATTTAGTGATCAAATTATCATGTATATGTTAATCAGTCCAAATTTTTAATTAATTAAGGGTAATTTTGGAATTTTATATAAATATTTACATTTTGATCATTATTTATGCTTTTGACTAACAAATATTCTTAAAATTTTTTAACAGAAGGGGGAAATAGTTCTTAGAATCAAATCTAAGGGGGTATTTAAATTTACTTTTGAAAATAGAGAGATGGAATAATAAGTTAGGACAAATCTTAAGGGGGTATTAGTATATTACCCATGAATCTACATCTCCACCTAACTTATCCCCAAAGTTAGTATTTTAATTCCCACTCCAATCTTATTAAAAAAGATTGAGTTTATAAGAGTTTTGAGGATTAACTCTAACCTTTACAACAATGGAGCTTTCTTAGGCTTAACTCTAATCATATCCAAAATTTTGAGTGTTCTATAGCTCACACTTAAACCAATTTTACTAGATTAGCTCCTCACTCTCATGTTACAACACAAAAAAAGATATGAAAAAGAAAAATAATTTAGAACACAACCTACAATCAAAGTGAATTTAATAGAAATGATAAATTAAGAGAGAGGTATAAATGCACAAAAACATTTTAAGAGTGAATTTGCTTAACCAACATGTCTAACTCTTAAATGAGCTCCTAAGGCTTGATTTTATAGTTCAGGAAGAAAAAAATATTTGTTAGAAACCATTTAATTCGCCTAGCTTCTTTTTCTTATTATTCTTTATTAAATGCAATTTTAACATTTTGTAGAGAAGAGTTTGCTCAAGATTGTGAGCATACAAAAATATGACTGTTGCTTGTAAATCTATCTATTACATCCTTATCAAGGGCTGCTAAAAATCGTGAGGGTCTACTCATAATCACGAGTTACCTCTTTACAATCTTGCTCAAGGGAACATGAGTGGCTCAGAGGTTTTTCTTAGAAGAGTTAATCTTCAACATGTTATCCTCAAGATTGTGAGCCAATGCTTAAGATCATAAGCAGTAACTAGACTTGGACTTAGAAAAAAATCATATTCTTAGCCTTAAAAGATTTCCTTTTCACTTGGATCATTTCCTATTCTCTGAGGGACATTTGTAGGGAGTATTAGAGACTTCAATTAAGCTTTAATTTAATCTTTAATTTGGCCTTTAATCCTCTTATCTATTGAGTATAATTTATTTCCAAGCTTATAAACAACCTTGAAAATAAATCATCAGTGGTTCAAAATTATTTATTAAAGTTAAAATAAGGATCCATTAGCAATTGATCATTAAAAAGTGTTCAACAATATCTCATTGTATTCAAGAGCCATGAAGCAAAGGTTAGTTACTTCTTATTGTTCTTCTTTCTTTTTTTATTTAAAGGAGTCATCCCTTGTAGTCTTGAATATCTTTCTCTTATCCTTTACTTCTTTACTCTTTTCATTTAGCTTAGGACACACACTTCTAATATGACTGGGCTTTTTGCATTTATAACATATTGGCTCCTTGACCTTTTTGTGGTCACTCCTTTTAGAATACTTTTGCTTGGCCATGTTCCTTTTCTTTAAGTATTTAAAACCTTTAGTAAGCCTGGCAAGCTCCTTATCCTCTTCACTTGAGTCTTCAAGGCTTTCATCATCACTATCTTTTTGAGAAGTCTTGAGAGCAATTATTTTTTTTTCTTTTCATCCTTCTCTTCTTTCTCAATTTCTTTTTACTTTAAAGTGAGCTCATGAGTCAATAACATTCTATTGATAATGTTAGTGGAGAGGTTTAATTGATTTTGAGCCTCTTTAATGGATGTCACCCTTGATTCTCAATCCTTTTTTGGTAGCACGCTAAGGATTTTTATGTTTACTTCCTCTTTAAAGTAGTGTTTTTCCAATTTCTTCAATATGGTGTGAAGTGCATTGAGGTGGTTAGTCATCTCGGTAATGGTTTCTTGAAGTTTAATCTTGAAAAGTTCATATTTATATGTATGAAGCTAAAATTTCTTGCTTCTTATTAGAGCATTGCCTTTATAATGGTTTTTAAGAGTTTTCTATATCATCATTGATGATTGGCAATAATGTACCTTACCTCTTTCTTCTCTAAACATAGATGCAAGTAAAATGGTTATAACATTCTTATTGAAAGTGCCTTAGGGGGGGGGGTGAATAAAGATAATGAAGGATTTTAGAAAAATTAAAATGAATTTAAGGAACAAACAAGAATTGAAAGAGAATAGAATAAGAAGAATAATGAACACAAAAATTTAAGGAGTTCAAATTCTTAACAATCCTACATCTCCACCTAACTTATCCCCAAGTTAGGATTTTTCAATACCATAATCTTATTCATAAGATTGAGATTACAAGAGTTTGAGGCTCACTTTTTAATGTTACACAAATAAGAGTTTTAAGGCTAACTCTTCAATTAAACAAATAAGAGTTTCTAGGCTCACTCTTAAACTAATTTCCAAGTGTTTTAATGGCTAAACACTTAAACCAATTCCACTAGAAATCTACCTCACTCCCTTCTGATCTTTCCCAAGAATTAGATGAAGATGAAGTCCCATTTCTATCACATAACCAACTCTCACAAGAGTTAATTAATACAAAGAATATTGATACAAAGAAAAATGAAGCTTAATGAATGCTTAGAGAGATTTTTTATAATAAAAGAGTATTGTAATATGTATTTTTTTATTATCACAACTCTAGAGCACATATATATAAATCAAGCTTAAAAAATATGGCTATTGGAGCCAATAATTATGTCTCCAACATCTTTCCTTCAATAATTTTAAAAATATGTCCATTGGATTTTTATGATGTTTGATGTCACCATGGAAATAAGGCTTTAGTCATAGCCTTATGCTTTCTATCACCATGGTAGCCTTAATTCAGTCATAGCCCTATGTTGAGCTGAATTATAAGCTTTTTGTTACTATGGCAGCCTTACTTCAGTTGTAGCCCTCTACTGAGCTGAATTATGACTTAGCTTTCATTGAGAGTAGTATTGTACCCATGTTATAATCACACTTAAACAAAGAATATTAGTGATCCAAAGATGTTTGTTAAAGTCAAAATAGGAATGGATTAACACTTAATTATGTAAATTTTCAAAACTTATTATTGTGATTTTCCTCTCTTTGCTATTGTGACCACTTGCTTCTATTAAATATGACTTCAACATCATCTATATTTCCTTTAGGAGGCTCCTAACCACTTAGCACTACATCCCACAATATAATTGGATCACTATTAAGATATAGCTCAATTTTGAACTTTTAATATGGGTAATCACTACCATTTAAGAAAAATCTTAAAGAATATAAGTTTAAGACTTCACTCCCTATGATCTTAAGTTCTAGCAATTAAGTACCTAGAAACCAAGCTCTGATACTAATTGAAAGTATCCTAAAAGGGGATAAATATGGCTAATTAAGATTTTAAAAGAGAATTAAGAAAAATTAAAGATTAAAAAAAATCAAAGTTAATAAAGAGATTTGAGACATAAGGATTTTAGGAGTTCGATTTCTTAACAAACCTACGTCTTTACCTAGTTTGTCCCTAAATTAGGATTTTTCAATCACCAACTCTAATCTATTTAAGTAGATTGAGTACATAAAAGTTTTTGAGGCTAAAATCAAACCTTTACACAACATGAGTTTTTCTTGGCCAATTTCCCAAAATACCAAGTGTTTTAATGGTTAACACTTTGACCAATTTCTCTAGTTTTAGTTCCTTAGTTACTTTTTCTAATATAAGAAAGTGATGAATAAGAACCTAAATTTAGATCATAACCAATACTCAAAAGGGTTCTAAAATATAATGATAAAGTTTAAAGAATAATGAGATTAATTAGAATTTAAAGCAATGAATTTTGTTCAAAAACCAAGCTAACATCTTAAATAAAGTTCTAAGGCTTCAAGATTCTCCATCTTCATTAAATGAGAATTTAAATTTTAGTAGAGAAATACATTCTCATGATTGTAAGGAATGAAAAACTAGTTATTGTAATTTCCTTTTAATTATTAGAGGCTTGCCATATCACTCGTGAGCTTAATCACGTTCATGACTAGTGTGCTCATTATTGTGGTCATGGTCATGGATTTACTTATGAGGAGTATTGGAGGTTAGCCTTCTTTTGGTGCTAATGATTATAAATAAAATAGGGTTGATCATGATCATAGGTCTACTCTTAAGGAAGACTATAATTTAAAATATTGAGAAGCCTTAATGATCATGAGAGAGCTAGGCAACCTCATGATCATGATAATGATAATGAGGAGCACTATGACATGATGGTTAAATAGTCTTAAATAGTCATGAGTAGACATCGTATCCTTACAATTGTGATAGTGATTGTGAGGAGCACTACATCTTTGCAAAATACAAGGATCTTTGGCTCATAATCATGATATACTTGTTCATGATCATGTCTTACTTTATCATAATAATGACTCCCTTTGTGAGGAGTGCTTGAAACTTAGGAAACTTGAGTTCTTTAACTTTAATTGATCATCAACATGAACTTAACTTATATATATATATATATACTTAAGCACATGAATTAGTATGTCAAAATTGATTTGTTAAGGTCAAAACATGAGTTATTACTCATTGATCAAGCAAATGATTAACTTAAAATATTTAGTCAAAAATTCCAAATAGAACTAACTAAAGACAAGAGTAGCACTTTGTCATACACACACACATACACAAAATATGTATTTATTTATTAAATAAAGTTTTAGTAGCCATGAAAACAATTGAAAAATTAATTATAAACATGTTATGTGTTTTATTTACTATTATATATGATTCATTAAGCATTTCAACAAAACCTTCAGTTCTTTGTTCACTATTGACTTTAAGTTATTGTAAATCATTACTCATTCTATCATTTCTTTAAAGCTTTGATATGCTCAATTCTTGATACAACCTCATTTAAAAGAAAAAAAAGTAATCTAGTTAAATTTTAAAACCTTCACAAAGACGGTGGCCTAAGCAAAATAGGAAAATAAATAAAAAGGAGAGGAATAAAAATAAAAAGGGAATCCAATAAAGTAAAAAAGATCTCCAAAATAGGAATGACAAGGCAAAAGAGGAAAATCAAATGAAAGATAATAAATAAAAATCCTTATAGGGTGAATAGGGATTTTGTGTTACTTAACTAAAAGTTTAAGAAATTAAAAAGAAAGTTAGAGGAGTTTAGGATCAAGATTGAGAATTAAAGAGAAATTAAGCACAAAGAGACAATGAATTTAGGAAATTTGGATTCTCAATGATCTTATGTCTCCCACTTAACTTCTCCCAAGTTAGTATTTACAATACACCCACTTCAATTTATTACTTAAATAAGGTACACAAGAGCTTTCAAGGCTCAACTCAAACTTTTACACAAGAGAGTTTCTTTTTACTAAACTCTAACCATAAATAACAATCCAAGTATTTTAATAGCTAACACTTTAACTAAATCATTAACGTTGATGCTCACTTCCCTATTCTTAACCTAAGCAAAAGTAAAGAAGAATCCTAACTTTAATCACATAATTCAGATTCTTAAGATATTAAAGAATTAAAGAAATTACAAAGAGAACTTTTCAGAACTTTAAATTCTAATAGATAAATTAGTTAACCACTTGTGTAACCTTCATAAATGAGTTATGAAAGGTTTATTTATAATTGGACATCAAAGTATAACTACTAAAGTATTATAGATTATACCTCTGTTTTCACTCTTTTCATTAATTGTTTCTTTTTCTTTTTGTAAAATTCAATTTGTTCCTCATCATGATGATAAAAAAAAGTAGCTATTGCATTTAATGTTTGGTCGTTGGAGAAGTGCCATGTCATCCGTATCCTTACCATAATTGTGATTAGCATGCTTATGATTATGATTTTCGTTATCATGATTGTAAACCTGATTGTGAGGAGTATTGTCTCATCTTACTTTTTGATGCTTTATAGCTTATGATCTCTCTCTGTCTTCTTGTAGTCACGACTTGGACAGTGAGGGGTACTATCCCTTTGGCTTAAAGAAGTTTGAATGTTTCATGATCGTGATCCTCTTAGTCATAATCATGATCTTGCTTCTTATGATCATGATTAAGAATGTGAGGGGTATGTAACTTGATGAATTTAGGGGTCTTGGCTCGTAGGGTTGCTCATAATTGTGAGGGTCATTTATATGTACCTTTACTTGCTTGAATCACTCAAATTGTATCTCTAAATGGCTATAGTTTTGTAACTAACTTATAGTCACATATGTGCACACATATTAGTACCATAAAAATAATTTGTTAAGGTCAAAATAAGGGTAATTAACTATTGATCATGTAAATGATCAATAGTAAATGATAATACAACATTAGATATGTACTTAAATGAGTAATTAACTAGCATACTTTCTAGATTTAATATCATCTCAAGTGGAATAAGTCATCTTTTGCCCTATAGATTGAATAATAATTAAGATCTTAAGAACTCTCTAGATGTTACCAATGACTATACAAAGAAGTAACACATAAATAGTATAACAAGAATAAGTTTTCTATCAAGGCTAATGAGAGTATTAGTAAGATGCCAACTTAAATCCAAGAATATGGGGGGCGTATTCGGAGTACTTATGACATTATGCATGAAAATAAATTGCTCATTAACTAGAGGTTCCTAACATATTATAGCATTAGATCTTAGAAAAAAAAACTTTGAGAGAAGGAATTATAAGATGTTCCCCGAGTTACACAAAACATTGCATGTAAGATTGCTTTAAAATGGTGCAAATAGAAGATATTGAAATGCCACTCTTTTCATAAGGCCTAAACTAATACTAATAAATAAGACTTGAACTAACCATAAAAATATGACCCATTTCAAATAAAAATCCAAATAAATTACCTAGTCCATTAAACATTCGACATTGTGCCAAGATCCTAAGAACCATCCACATAATGAAGAAATTTTTGCAAACACTCACTTGTTTAATACCATATAGTTAAGGGTGTAACTGACTGAAGTTAAGTTAAGCTTTTAAAAGCTTAGGCTTGGCTCAACAACAATTAAGAGAGCTCAAGCTTGGCTCATAAACAGCTCATTTAACTATTTAATGAGTCCATGTGAGCTCATTATATATAAAACTCGGGAATAAAAGGTTAAGCTTATTAGTGAGCTTTTAAAAATAGGAATTATAGCAAATCAATATAAACTTAAACTTTAGCAAATCTCTTAACAAATGCATTCATTAAATTTATTACCATTTATAAAAGTTAAATAAATAAACCCTATAATCTATTAGAGAGTTCGAGCTTAAAAACTCAATGAACTTAATAAAACAAGTTCTAAACAAAACAGTAAAAAAAAAGAGAGAGAAATCAAATCTCTAAATATGTAAAAGTAGATTAATAACCAAGTTAAGAAAACTAAAGTCCTAGTTAGAAAACACAACACCAAATGAAATGATCAATTACACAAGAAAATAAAAACCTAAGTGCTAAAGTTGATTCCAAAATGGAAAGCCTAGTAGTGGTGGTTTTACAAATTTAGGCAAGTCCTGCAAATATACCAATAAAAAAAATAATTAAATTATAGTAAAATTCCAAATTTTACAAATAAAGTTAATAAAAAAGGAGAAACAAAAAAATTATGAGTTAATTAACAAAAAAACCAAAATAAGCAAAAGAAAAAAAGATAAAAGAAAAAGCCGAATTGAGGTCTTGACCATAATTATTAGTAGTAGTGGTGGCCAAAAGCTCGGAAGTTGAAGATGAAACAAAAAAATAAAAAAGGGGAGAGAGAGAGAGAGAGAGAGAGAGAGAGAGAGAGAGAGGAGAATAACAATTGCAAAAATGAAGGAAAAGGAAAGGAAATGTTTATTTAGGGTCCAAAAATGTTTGTTCAGGGTTGCATTATTTGGTATGAAAATTATGCAGTTTTGTAATGAAGTTATGTAATTTTTTGTAAGGTGATATGACTAAAATACCTTTTACCATGTCATCATTTTGAACGGTGTCAGATGATTTGCCTTTATTTGCTAACCGTTTGTTGTATAGGATACCAATTTATTAAGGTTGAAACCATAGGTCAAAAAGTAATTATAGTTGAAACCATAGGTCAAAAAGTGATTAGGGTTGAAATCATATGATATATTTTTTATACTTTTTGCTAATGTTAATACTAATATATACCATAAAACTATATCACTTCATAATATATAATGTTTTTATTATTCGATACTAATTTAAATTATGAGAACAAATATTATTAGGCTATTTCATTTAGAGTTAAATACAAAACTAAGTAGTTTAGCAGTTAAATTATATAGTTTGAATTTCTTTATCACCTTAGAATTATATAATTTTGACTTAAAACTACGTCATTTTATGCTATGATCATATAATATTAAATTGTAATTTGTAATTTAAATTATATTTATCTAATATAATTTAAATAAATATTAGGTTTACTTAATACTAAATTTATATTATATAATATTTACTTAATTTAGTATTTATCTAGGAGATTTTTTTTATTAACATTGACAATGGATTAATTTAATTCATTTCCTTTATAAATCTTTATGTATTGCAATAGTTAGAATTTTTTTATGTATGGTGGTTGTAGAGTTGTTTTCCCATCTCATTTATTCTATGTCAATGATCTTCTTATTTTTGGGTGTGTTACTAAAGGTAATATTCTAACTTTAATTCATGTTTTTAAAGAGTATGAGTTGCTTTCGGGTCAGCATGTTAATTGGTTGAAGTTAGAAATTTTTTTCACAAATATGTGTCTATTTCCTATATTAACATGCTCACTTCTTTGTATGGTATGCGTTGTGTATCTTTACCTTTTAATAATTTAGGAGTTCTACTTTTTAAAGGGGCTCCTAGGTGTTGATGGTTGCAACTTATTATGGATAGAGTTCTTTCCAAATTTGAACATTGGAAGGGCAAATAAGTTTCCATGGTAGGTGATCTTACATTAATTTCCTCAGTGATTTATGGTTCCTTTTTACACACCTTTATGGTTTATAGATGGCCAATGTCTCTTCTTCGGGTTATGGAGAAGGCTATCCAAAATTTTGTTTGGATAGGTTCTTCTACCATAAAAAAATTTAGTGACTATAAATTAGGACATTTGTTGTTGCCTAAAGGTGGAGGATAGTTTGGGTCTGAAAAGTTTATATTGTATTAATTAAGCAATGCTTTATAAACTCATTTGGAGTGTTCATTGTGATAAAGGGTTCTTTTTTGGTTTCCTTCATTCTCATTTTTTATCCGTAATAAAGATTGCTCATTCTTCTCACATTTATTCATTGATTTGGTCCTCAATTCATAGTATTTTTTTTATATCAATGACCATTTGCTAATGGTTAATTGGTTCTTCTTCCAATTTGCACTTTTGGAATGACAATTGGTTGGGTTATCTTATTTCAGACAGAATTTGTCTCTCTTACGTTCAGCATGCTAGGCTTCAGTCTTGGGTTAAAGAAATTTTGGTTAATAGTATTTGGAATTTAACTTAGACATTTTATAAGTTATTCCCAATATTTGTAATGACATCTTGTGAATTAAGCCTTCCCATTCTACAGATGATTCATTTGTCTATTAAGGTTCCTTTTATTGGGATTCATGATTCCATATGTAGTGGAAAAATAAAATTTGAACCACAAACCTGAACTCAGATCCAAGTAATTCAATTAATTGATTAGATATAGGTTTTTGTTTTCTTACCACAAACACAGAAGAGGTAAGAAATCTAGAATGAAAGAAGAGAGGAGGTTCACTCTGGTGACACCCTACCTCAATCTTTTAATTTAGTAGTTAGGATTTGAGACATCTCCAAAAGAATCCGTCCTCCATAACTGTCCATATGAACAACCCTTGATTTTGAAGAATGAATATTTATGTGCTAGCACCTCCTCTTGATTTATCATAAATCAAGAATTAAAAGGAACTCTATGTTTTTTTTTCTAAAAGAGAGAAAACGAATTTGGTGGCAAAATAATGAGAGTCCATAAAACCTTAGAGAATATAACATATTTATAGACATTTAAATTAGTGTTTCACTTGCTAAAACAACCTTTTGGTAATTTCTTACTTATTCTTATTATGATTTTATTTAAAATTAAATCAGAAATAATATTCTATTTATTTAAGATAACATTTACCTTAAATAAATATATATTTTATTTATTTATTTCCACAGAGCTTATTTGGGCTTGTTAAACCCATATTTTTTTGGGCTTGTAAAACCCATATTTTTTTTTGGGCTTGTTCAAAGTGCGTGACACTGTAGGTTTATATGACGTTGGCAATGGGCCTTAAATCTCTATTTAGGCCTACAAGTCATAAGTGGCCTATAGCAAGACATCATGACTACCCAAGTCATTTGAAGTCTATAATCCGACATAACCTAATATACAATGAATATTCTAGTCCATTTGTCATATGATATCTTAATTAAATATAAGGCATATATTATGTCATCCTTATAGAATTCAATTATATAATTTTTTGATTCCAAATAGACTGAGAATGATAACTCTTTATCAATTTACTTTAGCATGGGCATGCATTTTCCTCAGTCTATCTTATCAAATGGCTCATAAATATCTTACTCATATTAAATGAGGGACAAATTCCTTCTTAATCACTCACATTTCTCACATAACTCATTTTATACCCAACAATAACCTATTTTATCATCTGGTTAAAGATAATGTAAGATTATGTCAAAATATAAAATAGTTATATAGAAATCCACCGTGATTTTAAGGTCAGAGGTCTAAGCCAATATTACTGTGATGAGAATTACTTGTGACAATTATTTATATAGTATTCTTATGATGGGTCAAACTAGCATTTTATTTCTCAAATAAGTACCTATGAGTTGACTTAATATCTCATATTCATGATTAGTAAAACATAATCATCAATTAACACCATACTACCCATAATACATTGTTATGACTAGGAATAATTTGAATAGAACTCATATTTAATCTAAGGGTTTTACTATCAAGTCACATACTTGATGATCTTAGTAAGAATTGACTATTAAAGTAATTATCATAACATAAAGTGATAATGAAAAATGACTTTTTATTAAATAAAATGATAAAGTCAAAACATGGTCATACATGATTGACCTAGTGCATATCATTAACACCTGGTCTTCTATCTTGTAAGGATGCTTACAATATTTATCGTTCTTCTTCTAACAGAGTGGCCTGGGGCAAAGAGCTATAGAGGCATTATTTACCTACCTTAGGCTTTTTCCTAGTTTGGAGAGCTCTTTATAACAAGCTATTAATTGATAAGATTCTCGATCACAAGGGTTTCCAATTTACATCACGTTGCTATTTTTGTGCTAAAATATTGATACTCTAGATCATGTTTTCTCTTATTATTAATTTGAAATGATAGTGTAGTCTTGATTATGTAGCTTATTTAATGTTTAAATTGATATAACACGTGGGTTTCATAATCTTTTAACTTTAGCTTGGAAGGTTCTTCTCAATTCGCAACTTCAGGTTCTTTGGCATACTGGGTTGTTTGCTTCTTTTTGGAGCATCTGGTATTCTTGTAATCAGATAATCTTTTATGTGAATTATTAACCCATTTTTTCTGTCATCCATTTTATTTGTAAATCAGTAAAGGAAGTGGAAATTTTTTGTAGTGGCTATATGTCAAGTAGTATTTTAGGTTTGTTGGTCCTTTCCTATTTTTGGATAGTAACTATTCCTAAACCTACTTCAGTGATCTTTCCTATCCAATGGCTTCATCCACCTCTAGGTTAGCTTAAAATCAATTCTGATGGAGCTACTCATGGTGCTTTTGGACTTTCAATTATTGGTGGAATTATTCGTAATCATATTGGTTATGCTTTATCTTCTTTTGTTACTCATCTTAGGATCCATTATGCTTTTGAGGAAGAGCTGCTAACTATTACTATTATTATACAAAAGATTTCTTCTATATTGACTTTTCCCATTTAGATTGAAAGTGATTCATTGTTGGTAATCAATCTTTTACGAGCTCGTTCTATAACAGTCCTTTGGATTGTTTGCTTTGCTTGGGAGGAGTGTCTTGCTTTGTTTGACAAAAGGGAATTCCATGTCAGTCACATTTATCATGAGGGAAACCAAGTTATAGAAAAGCCTTCAACTTTAGGTTTGGGTTTGAACACTATCACTTAGTGGCCTACTTATCCTGAAGAGTGTTTTCATCTTATGTTTAATTATGCTATGAGCATTAGCTCTTATCGATTTAGTTAGTTTGCCCTTTTGGCTTTCATTTTTACTTATGTTTCCTTTGATGGCTGTATTAAATCTTTGTTTATTATTTTTTTATTAATATTGGAGAAGAAAGCAACACATGAAGCAGGAGCTAGAGGGGTGCTAGCCTAGATAGGATGTCATCGTGTTCCATATGATGTTATTTCTCTTCCATTTTTATCAAAAAAACAAAATATTATAGTTAATAACACACAAAAAAAATCCTCCAAGTTACAAAAATTGAAAAAAAAAAAAGTTATATAAATGTCACAAATTGAGTAAAACCAAATATTAATACTAATACTAACTTAAATAATAAATACATAATTTTTATTTCTCTTAATTATTTTTTTACTTAATATTAAATTAGTATTGAATAATATTTACCCCATTACTTAAAATTATACTTACTATTAATAGTAATTTCCATAACAAATTATATAGTTTTGTCCTAAATGCATACTTTTATCGTTTTTAATATTCATATTACTTAATACTAAATTAGTACTATATAATATTTACTCAATAAATTAAATTATATTTATTTAATATTAATACTTAGATTAAATTGTATCTGTTTAATACCACTACCTAATACTAAGATTTAAATTAGGGATAAGTACAAAAAAATACCTTGTGGTGAGGCGCTTTTTCACTTAGAGGGCTGTGATATTTTTCGTAACATTTAAGGGTCTATGGTTTCGTTCTATTAGTATTTTAGTACCTTATGAATTTTTAATAGTAAAATTATTTACTAAGTAATATAGCATTAAACTAACTAAAGTGAATTCACAAAAAATAAAAATAAGATGCATTTTTAGTTTTATTATGAATAAAAAGAAATAATTTTTAAAATAAATTTGTAATATTTTTAAAAGTATCTAAATAGTTATATTGATGGTAAATTACATGTAAAACACTTATATTATTGAAAGGAAGTTTTATATTAATGTTTTATTACAAAATAACTATGACATTATTGATAGGGTATTAGAGTGTTAAAAAATTAAATCACACGCCTCTAAATGTCATAAAAAAAACCATAGACCTTTAAGTGAAAATACATCTAACCACAAGGTAATTTTTTATATTTATCCTTTTAAATTAACAAAGTAGTGGCAAGCAATCACAAATATCTAGGGGAAGGAATTAATAAGCACTGAAGCAAAAGGCAAGCTTTAGAATCTCTTAAATAATAATCAACAGATTTATACACTTACACCAACGTATATGCACAAACATTAGCATTGCTTGATGCCTAAATCATAATATAGCACATAAAACATAAGTACTTGCCTAATGTCCCATAGATTATAAACCCACCCAAAGGCCATATGACAATATCCAATTTCTTGCTTAATGCTCTAAAATCTAAATAATATATGCTTAATGCCTTCTAGGCTATACGACTTGCCCAATTTCCTAAAGACTATATGGCATTATCCAGTTTTGGTTTGATGCTCAAAAGGATATACAAAATTTGCCTATGCCTTAAAGGTTATATGCCATCATAGCCATCCCACTTAATACCTCAAAAGGTATACAACATTCACTTAATGTCAGAAGACTACATGGCATTGTTTAATTTACTGCTCGCTACCTTAAAGGATATACATTTACCCAACATCCTAGAGACTATACAACATTATCTAGTTTTCTACTTAATGCCTTAAATATTTTACAATATTCCCTTGCCACTCTAAAGGCTATACAATATCCAGTCATCCCACTTCTTGCCCCAAAGACTATACAACATCCTTTTGATGCCCAAAGACTATACAACATCTTTTTGATGCCTAAAGGCTATATGACATTATCTTAATTTTTTGATTGATGTCTTAGAGATTATACGATATTCACTTAATGCCCTAGAGGCTATATTATACTATTTTAGTTACTCACTTAATGTCCCAAAGGCTGTACAACACATGCCTAATGCTTTAAGTGGCTATATAACACAATCAATTTTAGTTCCATGCTTATTGCCTCAAGTGTGTATACAACACCTACCTAAATTCCTTAAGACTATACAACACTCATCAAATGCCTTAAGTGGCTATATGGCACTATCCACTCCAATTCCTTGCTTAACACCTTAAGTGATTACATATATAATCCAATTTATCTCTTTTTTTAATGCTTTAGATGGTTATAAAACACCCGTTTAACATCTTAAAGATTATATAACACCCACTTGAGGTCTTAAGTGGCTATATGACACTATCTAATTTGGTTTCTTATTTAAGGCCTTAAATGGTTACATAAAATCTATTTGATGTCTTAAGTGGCTATACAAGATTTGGTTGACATTTTAGAGACTATATGATATGCATTAAATGCCTTAAGTGGCTATATGGTATTATTCAGTTTAGTTCCTTGCTTAACATCTTATATGGCTATACAACACTCTTGTGATGTCTTAAATGGCTATATGACTCCTATCCTCACATTCCATAGACTATATATCACAATCCAGTCCAGTTCCTTACTTGACACTTAAAGTGGCTATATGACATAATTCAAATAAGTTTCTAGTCTGATGCCTTAAATGGCTAGATGACACCTGCCTAACACCTTAGGTGGCTATATAACATAATTTGGTTTAGTTGTTTGCCTTATACATTAAGTTTATACAACACTAGTCTGATGCCTTAAGTGGCTATATGACATTATCTTATCTAGTTCCTTCACCTAACGCCTTAGAGGCTATATGGAATTTACTAACATTTCATATAACTAGCCTATATCCTAGAGACCATGTGACACACCACTAGGTATGTATCATGAACTTGGTTTTTATTTTCATTTTCTTTACTTCACATGCATTGCCATAAGCTCAGACTCCTTGAGAACACTTATGCAATAACTACAAATTAGGGGGCTAATTGTCAAACTATAAATCTGGATGGTTGCTCATACATGTTTTAATATGAAGCTATATTGATGCAAAAGAATGAGAAATGCATGTTTATCCTTTGACATGTTATTTTGCTCTTAAAATGCATGATTCAAAAGCCTAAAACCTTTAAAGTTGAAGCCTTTAATATAGAGATAGGCACTCTAGCCCAAAAATATACAAAAGTTCATTCAAAGAACTAATTCTACATATAGGAACCTAATCCACATGTGTGGGTCACTTAAGTCACCCACGTGTGTTGGTAGACAATCCATGTGAGTGGGTCATGTGCACACCCTACTATTTTGCCTATAAATATTTCATCTTTTACATTTTGGGTGACTTTTGAGATAGATTTATTTTTACTTTATTGGATCAACTCGAAGAGACCCATTTTTTAAATAGACTTTTAGCCTATTTCCATTCTTTCTTTTATATTTTCAAAAACTTAAATTAAGCCTTGTCTTTATGAAAGCATGCTTTAAGGTGTATAAAAATAATATTTTGAATCCCATTTGCATCATATACAACAAGGATTATCATTTTTAATTTTTTTTATGAAAGTTGCTTCTTTTAAACAAAATGAATAAGGTCGAACTATTTTTTGGATTATTTGCATTGCATGTTGTTTGCATTCTTACTCCTTTGCCTTTATCTTTGGTTTGGTTTTGCCATTTTGGAATTTGTGTTATGATTTAGTGTTATATGGTGAAATCTTATTATGGTTGATTAGTTTATGATTTTTGGGTTATTTTTCATTTTTCATTTTTTAGTAATTTTATTGTGTTTAATGTGCCCAACATGTCTACCCATATGTGCTAGGTTATTAAAGTTCTCATTTTTTTTATATTAATTTTGTACCTTTTATCCACTTTTGATGGTTTTGAGAAATTTTAAATAATTTTGTGCTATTTTGATGATTTTATACTTTTATACTTGTTTTGCACTTCTTTATTATCTTTAGGTTATTTTAGATGTTTTGCATATTTTAGCGTTATCCTCTATTAAAATGCTTTTTGATCATCTTTTTTTTTTTGAGATAAAAAGGAACTTCATTTTAAAGAGCTCTCATGAGCTAAAATAGATACAAGATAATTAGGAGGGTTAAGCCATTCCTGAACTCTACCAACATTAATAGCAACTTGAGCACATGCATGAACTGCATAATTAACAGAACGACGAACAAAACAAATAATCATATGATGAAATTGCTTTAATAAAACATTGTAATCATCAATTAAAAATCCAAAGGGAGATCAGATATCTGATTATTGAAGAGCTTGAACAACTTGTAAAGAATCCATCTCCAGAATGCAGTGATCAATACTATAAGCCTTCAACTAGCTAAGGGCTTCCTTAACCCTAATAGCTTCTTCCTCCTTAGGAGACATCTTGAAAAAAAAAGAGGTAGTCCTTACCTTCAAAAACTATCCTTCAGCATTCCTTAGAACATAACCAATGCCAGTAGTAAATGAAGATGAAGGCACAACTGCATCAACGTTCAATTTTAATTGGAGGTTTTAATTAACTTAGATCCCCTTTTACACACTAATCCTAAACATAAAGCAGATTTAACCATTCTTTCTACCATAATGCCAAAAAAATAAATTTTGTCTGGCCATATTAATAAGCTCATGAGCCAAAACAGAGGAACCTCCCCATATCTTCCTATTTCGATTAAACTAAAGATTATAGTAGAATAAGGCAAATGACTTGGCATCAGTAGTATATAATTGAGCAAAAATATTATGCAGAGTATCCTTAATCAATGGTTGAATAGCATAACAAAATAAGAACCCAAATAATGACCAATACTCTACCGCTAAAGGATAAGTAAAAAGAATATGGGAAATCATCTCTAAACCTAAATCATAAATGAGACAAACATTATATACAAATACATGTTTTGTATTTAATACCGACCTCGTTGGAAAAAATTCCCAAGAACACCTCTAAAGAAAATTTATGACCTTTACTAGGACTTTGAGATGCCATATCTTGGACCAGACTGAGTGCACATGCATCTGACATTCACTCATAAGTAATTGGTAATAACCTCTGTCTAAAAATTGACCATTCAAAGACAATAACCAATACTAGCTATCCTGACACAACTCTTCCATTTAGTGGAGTTCTCATAATTATTTCATACTCTATGTTATCAAACAAGTAAATAACCAAATCTTGATCCTAAGAACAAACATTTGGTAAAACAAACTACTAGCAACTGATTATGTAACTCAAGTGGAACCATAGAGTTAATAAAGCCTAAATTCGGAGAGTAAACCCAAGGATCACCAGTGATACTAGTTGAATTTCCATCTCCAATTTGAACTCTAACTCCATGTCTAAGAATATATTGAATAACCATTAGACTACGCTAAATGTAACTTGGACTCAATCCTAACTTAGCATTTATCAAAGAAGATTTTGAATAATACTTGGCCTTAAAGATTCTAGCCACTAATGAATTGGGATTAGTAAGAAGCCTCTAAACTTATTTAGCCACTATTGCTAGATTAAATTAATTAAATTATTTGAACCCAAGGCCTTTAAATTTCTTTGGCAAATACAATCGTTCCCAACTTAACCATTTTAAGCCCCTTCATTAAGCTCGATAGCCTCCTAACCAATACTTATTCATCATCCTCTCAATTTCACCACATAAAGATTTAAGAAGCAAAAATGCATTCATTATATAATTTGGAATGACTTGAGCCACAGTCTTCAATAGAATTTCTTTACCTCCCTTAGATAATAATTTTAAGTGCTATGAATTAATTCTCTGCTAGACTCTATCTTTTACATAACAGAACACCTCCTTATTTCTACTAATTAAAGAAGGAAGCCTCAGATACACTCCTTGATCTTGAATATCTAAAATGCTTAATAAGGAAGAACTATGATTTTAGAGATCAGTTATCACATCTGACTAAACATTACAAAGGATTTGGCAAAGTTGATAGACTAACCAAAAGATAACTCGTATAGCTATAAACAGTGCTTAATTTTTATACTTTCCTCAGGATTAGCTTGGAAAAAAAGGTAGCTATCATCAGTGAAGAAGTGATGATTAATAGTAGGATCATTCCTTGCTATACAACATCCATGAATTATGCCCTGCACTTCTTTAGCTTTTAGAAAAGCACTTAAAGATTCTACACACATGATGTAAAGGTAAGGAGACAACGGGTCTCCTTGCCTTAAACCTCTTTGGGAAATAATAGAACTAGTTGAATCTCCATGATGGTTGACTGTATAAGATATTAACGATACATAATACATGATTTTGTCAACCCAAACACTATTAAAACCCATTCTTAGCATAACTCATCTTAAAAAAGACCATTCCAAATAGTCATATGCCTTAGACATATTTAACTTGAGTGCTACCATACCATATCATATCTTTATCGTCTTTTCTTTTTAAATGAATAAGAAATTTCAAATGCAAGTATCACATTATCAACAATAGATCTTCCCCTAACGAAAGCACTATGTGACTCCAAAATTAACTAAGGAAGAAGAAACTTCAACCGATTCACAAGCATCTTTGCAATGATTTTGTTATAATGATTTTGTACACAACATTATAAAGTGCAATAGGTTTGAGGTTAACCATACTCTCTCCACTTGTTTCTTCTTCAGAATGAGGACTAGAGCCATTTCATTCAACACTATAGGAAATGACCCATTTGTCATAAAGGAATTACATAAATAAATAACATCTCCACATACTACATACTAATATTTCTGAAGAAACATGGGTTTAAACCATCTAGCCCCAGTGATTTTTCAGGTTCCATACTAAAAGCAACCTCTTTTACCCCATTAGTTGAAACCGGGCAAAGCAGTAACTCATTCTAAACTTGAGTTATTGAAGGAGAAATATTGTCAAGAAATTAACTATGCATTCCCACAGGATTTGAATATGGTATTGAAGTACTTAATAATTATATGCTTAATTTAAGAAGGAGAGTACTACCAGATACCATCTTTATCATGTAAAGCATGAATGAAGTTCTTCTTTTTTTGGCATGAAGCAAACGAGTGAAAGAACCGAGTGTTTGTGTCCTCATCTTTAAGCCAAAATTGCTTAGCTCTTTGATTCTAAAATAATTCTTGATCTTCCAAAACCTTATCATATCGACTTTAGGCTACCAAAAACTCATTAACCCTATGAGCATTTGTTCTGGAATGAATTCTTTGAACTTGCGATAAGCACACATCAAGCTCCTTATGAAAATTCCTTGTCAAGCCATGACCCTAAGAAGAAAAATCTGAACCATAAATAGATAACTTCTCTAAAAGATGAGTTGCATAATTATCTTCTCCATAACCTTTTGTGGAGCTTATCTTGATTACCTTTAAGATTAAGGATAAAAGGAAGGTGATCAGAAGAAGAGGTTTCCCATATAGTGATCATCGCTTATTAGAAAATATCCAGCTAAGAATCCGAAGCCAACTTACTATCAAGCTTCTCCCTAACCCAGAGGTCTGAACCTTGAGATCTTTCCTAAGTAAACATTAGATCAATAGCAGTGATTTCATTCAATCCGCACTCATTAATTGTCTCCCTAAACTCGCTAAAAATGATAAAGGTATGGAGCTCCACCACACTTTTCATATGCATATAATAGGTTGTCAAAGTCAGTAAATATGCACCAAGGGAGAGACGAGATGCTATCAAGAGAGCTCAATAATTTCCATGAATATACTCTTCTATTTCAATCAAAGACACCATTGAACCCTATCAAGTGCCATTTCTCAAACCCAATAATTTATATAAAAACATCAATGAAAATAACACATGATTGTAGGACTTGCACATTCACACAATGATCCCAAAATAAAATAAGGCCTCAACTATGGCCTATACTTTTAACTATCTTAACACCATAAAAGCCTAAACTACTTTTAATTTGCTTCACCTTAACTATTGTCTCACTAATAAAAATTAAATTGGGCCTAGTTCTTGAAACTAGGTCCTTCAAAAAATGAATTGCACATGGGTTGGCTAGCCCACGTCAATTCTAAGCTAGGCAATTCATGGCTTTAGGTAGGCCTATAACACAAAGCCTACTTCTTTATAGTTGTTTGTACTAGAGTCCAAGGCTTTGTTGACATGCCCAAAGATAATAGTTCCTTGATTAGTTTCATTAATAAAAGTATTCCTATATTAATCTATAATAAATTCCTCACTCCTCATACATTTCCCATCTGACACAATAATCCTTTCCATTTCTGCCACCTCATTAATCTCATGAGAAGAATAATATTTAGGCCATTTTCTTATGTGTTTAAGACTAATTGAGAACGTGCCCCATTAGTGCTATGAATCCTACTAATAATTCCCAAATTGTGAACCTTCCTATAATTGCTTTTGACATAATTAACAGTGACCCCAGTCCCATCAATCTTATTTCTTTCCTTTCCCAAAACCTATGATCTCTTTATAAAACTCTCCTTATTCTCTGAGCATAGCCACCTCTCTATCGAGTTCTAATTTTGGTAAGGGCAACCTTAAGCCATTATATTGTTTGTTAGTAAAAAGTAATGGATTCTCAAAGACCTTCTCACATAATTTTTTAGTATGTCCCAACATGCCATATACAAAATAGAAAATTAGAAGTCTCTCATACTTGAACTCTAACTAGCACCATTGAGAATGCTGAAGCTTAATCTTCATTTTAGGTATAAATGGTTCCCCATTCTCTGAGCATAGCCACCTCTCTACCAAGTTCTGATTTCGATGAGGGACAGCCCTAAGCCAACTACCATATTATTTGTTAGTCAGAAGTAATGGATTCTTAAAGACCTTTTCATAGAATTTTTTAGTATGTCCTAGCATGCCACACATAAAATAGAAAATTAGAAGTCTCTTATACTTGAACTCTAACCAGCACCTTGGAGAACCCTGAAGCTTAATCTTCATTTTAGGCGTCAATGGTTTTGAGATATTTAGTTCAACTCAAATTCACGAATAAGAGCACCATATGCTGTTAAAGTTGTTCTTATCAGAGGAGACATAAGAACCCATAAAATTAGAGATGCACTAAATGATTTTGTTAGATCTTAAGCTCGTAGGCAAATTATGAACTTAAAGCCAAAATTCTATATAATAGAATTCCATGTCTACTGGAACAATAAAACCATCATACAACAGTAAAACAAGAAGATTTTGGTCAAATGACCAAGGACCTTGCTCCCATATTTATTGCATATCCATCTCATGAAAAATTTTGAAAGAGAAAATCTTGTTACCTACATTGGTGATACAAACTCCTTTAATTGGCACCATAATGCAATGAGAGTGTTTCTCATTGCTAGAAAGTTAACTGTTTTGTCTGTTAGGAATTTGCCAACCAAGCAGAGTTCATTAATAGGGACAACATCACCTGCCTCTTCCTCATATACTATTAACTCCAAGTCGCAGTGTCGTGAATCTAAAGTCTATTATATTAAGCCTCCAAACTTTCCTAATCCCTCCCACTACTAGCGCTTGCATTATTCAAACAAAGAAATGATTGAAAAAAGGACAAAAATAAAGAAATGATTAAAAGAATAAAAAGAAATGACTAAGAAAAGGACAAGAAAAACAAAATAATTAGATCACATTAGGACTTGCAATGAGAGCGCAAGGCAAAAAACTTGCCATCTGAGCAAGACTTTGCCCTCATTTACTTGTTGGGTGTAAAGAAAAAGGAAAAAATCTACCCAATGACAATATTGCCAGAAATTGCATCGACTTCTCCTTACAGTTTCATTTTTGAACCTCTCTTTGATCATCTTTGTTGGCATAGTTTGATGTTTATTGCAACTATTAGCAT
Organism: Mallotus nudiflorus; assembly: GCA_947683625.1. Classification (NCBI taxonomy): domain Eukaryota; kingdom Viridiplantae; phylum Streptophyta; class Magnoliopsida; order Malpighiales; family Euphorbiaceae; genus Mallotus; species Mallotus nudiflorus. The sequence goes on from CANTUR010000300.1 coordinate 476,755, forward strand.
TGATTTTTTTTCTTTTTACTATTTCTTATGATTTTATTCTTGTGGATGATTTATAAATTGTGTGAATGTAAATATTATCTTGCTAATCTTTATTTTGCATGATTTTATTAATTTAGGGCTGATTTTACTTTTTCACACTTTTTTCCATTTTTGATACCTCGCTCTTAAAATGTTTAGTCTGAAAGCTCGAAATTAGGGTGATTGAAAATTTATAACAGATATTACCTCATGAAAAGTAATCAAATAGAAATAACATTTTAGATTCAGAATCGCTCGCTTAGGAAATAAATTTCGTTGAGTCTCAAGATTGTCTCGCACTTTTCCGTACGATTGAATGGCAATACCTTCACAAGAGACTTCTCCAAGATTCTAAAAAGTTTCTTGCTCACTACCACTTGTGTGGTATCTCATTCCCTTAGTGTCATAGTCGCAACCATTTGTAAGATTTGGACCACTACATCCAACTCGCTCGCAACTTACCAATTAAAGTTACGGTGCATTATAATTTGAGAGTGCTTTAATAGATATTATTGATACTAATAGTGGGTCCTTGCCATGAGCCTCTTATGATACCCTTATTAAAGGTGACATTCATCTAGCTTAATCTTCGTTTAATTATACTATTAAGTTTACAATTGGTGGGCTCTTACGTAGGCAAATTAACCCCTTTTTAACTAAATATATTAACAATGTGTTTTTTTTTTCCTATGAATACCTTGGTGTAAGTGTCAATTCTCTATATTATTGCCGTGCAATTCTACCTTGTTAAAAAAAAAAAAAAAACAGGTGGAGGGGGAGGGGGGACATTCTAAAACAATTGAAAGATACTTCGATGCAATAATGCAAAATATTTGAATAGGTAATATAGACAATAATTTATTAAATGCACCGTCTGCCATCATTCATGCTCTTTTTTATGAAAAGTATAATTGAAAATACAAATTGGACACAACCATCACTTAAAATAACATCAAAATAATGATAACTGCAGAATTTTATGTATACCAAGTTTGGATATTTTGAAGAAAATTGTGTAAAAGCCTCGTCTTGATAAGAGGATGAAGTTGATGAAAATATAAGTATTAATGAAATAATTGGGTCGATTAGAAGTTGTTAAAGCAGCCTACTGTGTATTTATTGTTTTCTGTTTATTCCAAGACAAGTGGGTTGGATCTCCTAAAGGCCTGCACAAGTAAGAAAAACAAATAAATAAGCTTTGCCCCAATAATATTCGAGTCTCCAACTCGACTAATAAAAATACCACACTTAAATTATGAACGATTCTTTGAATTATGAAAGATACACTTAGTCATTGATCTAATTACCTAATAAAAACTAAATGACTATATGGTACCATTAAATAAGGGATTATACAATAGAGTCATTCTTTAAAAAAAAAAAAATGAACATTTAACTCAACTAGTTGTGGATTCATAGGGGGATAAATGATATATGAACTATAAATTATATATATATTTTTATTTAATTATTTTAAAGTATACATAAAAAAGTGATTCAAATATGTTAAATAAGTAATTTTAATACAATTGAAATTATAAATTAATTAAATAGTTTTTAAAAAAAATACAAACTCATCTCATTTTAATTTTATCTCTATACTCTTATATAAATATGCTGAATGACACAAATATAATTAATATTTACATATTTATGTGTGATTTAATACATCAGTAATCCTTAAACTTGGTATATTTTGTCAGTTTATCGCCAAAAATTTCAAATTGCTCACCTAAATACCACGACTTGTTAAAAAAAAGTAGAACTATCAACACTTTTAACACTATCTGAAATGTTTAAATGGTATTTCTAGAAATGGTTAATAATTTTTTTAATAAAATTATAATAGATAAGACTTGAAATAATTAGCTCAAATTTTTATTTTTTAATAAACTTAGACTGGATAAGACTTGGAAGGATTAGCTCACCTTGGCTTAAAAACATAAATCAAAATGAAGCTCAAAGCCAATAGCATGTTGAGTCCGCCAATAAATAGATAAGCAATGCCTAAGAAATCATTTCGTCCACCTATCCAAGTGGTAGTCGAGAGGACTAACTTCTTCTTCCCTCCATAGACATAGGAGTTGTAGTTGTTTTGGATTTGAACTTCAATTGTATCATTGGCTTCAAGGTCTCTCTCTATCCTTCCATATAATTTTCTAAAAGTTGGTAATGCTGCTGTGCGCATCCAAACCATTAAATCCTCTTGTTCACTTAACTGTTACAACAAAATCAACATAAAAATTATATTTGTAGACTTTATTCATTATTTTTAACTAGAGATTAAGTGGTAGCCAGTTATCGTTACACACATTTACATAAGTCTAGGATGAGTATTAGTCAGTTCAAAATGAACTGAATGAAAATATTTCGATTCGGTTTGGTTAATTAGTTTGTTAATTTTATTTTTAAAATAATTTCAAAACTTTTGTTTATTAGTTTTAATATTATTTAACATATATTTGATTAATAACATAACTGAAATAAATATTTTTCAAAATATTTATTATTTGTATACAAATTTCTTATATTAAAAATACACAAAAAGGAACTTACAGGTATACTTGAATTTAATGTTGCACCTCCAATAAGATGACCAGTTTGGAAATTTTTAGGATAGACATCAGAGCCAAATTTATGGCTTTTGTCACTTTTCCAAGCAATGCCCTTTTTATTAACCTGTAAAACCTTTTTCTTCACTTTAAATAAATATGTGTCGTTAAATAAACTCCATGCAACAAGGCCACATGGTACTATTGCTTTTCCATCTTCCGTGTCTTCAGGTTTGCATGTACTCACTACTCCTTCGCTTACTTTGCTCTTCAATTGTTCGTCACTTCTACTTCTTACGAATCTGTAAGTATCAATCATTACATGTTTGCACAGTTTAAAATGAAGCGTATGTAGAATTCTAACAAAGTAAAATGTTAAAGAATAGAACATCCAATTTTCAATTTATAACAATTTCATTGCAAGTAATTGATTGATTAGAGGATTATAAATACGAGCTTTAGTTAGCCAATATGCCTTTCTTTTAAACAATTATAATATTCAGTATGTTGCTATGTTAGTCTAAAAAAGAGAAAATTTATTTGATTTCGAATGGATCACTATATTTAATAATTGGTGGAACCCATTATACTCTAAAGGTTCTACAATTCAATTTTATAGAATTTAAATCTTTTAAGGTGAAACGAGATCTTGAATTTAAAATCTCTGTGTGGTGTAAGACCACACCACGCAGCCTGCCTTGATTGAGCATTATCCAAGATGTCTTAATGAAAAAAAGAAGAGTCCTTTTAAACTTATTGGACTTACATCTAAAGATGTACAGCAGAGGAAAACTACTCAACAAGAATAAGGAAATAGAATGAAAAAAGAAAGACAAATAAAAAAAAAAAAAACACATGAAAATAAGCTTCTTCTACATCAATACAATTCCCATAGTGGCATATAGGAATATATTCTAGAAATACCATATCAGGTAGTGTTGTTTGCAACAGTGAGCAAAAATCTAAATCACCAATCTCAATATAGAAGCATGATGATCATTGATAATTGGTAAAGGAGTTCAACAACAATTCAGCTATTAGGAGTTCAAGTATGGCTCTATTGGAGATTTGTATTGGGTTTTATAGACATTAGTTGTCATAGTCACCTATTGAAGTAGATTAAATATATTGTATGGAAAATAATTAGTGTCGCGCGACATAAACAGTGATGTTGCAATCTTGTGAAATGATAAAAATATTCACTTTTCGGGTATATGGTGATAAAAACAAAATTTTAAAAAAAGTATCATATTGTGATTCCCTATATGTATTTTAGTCCATATTGTATTTAGTTATACCACTTTAATTTCATTCTTTTATATATAAAAGAAATATTTACTTACCTTCGATGATTTTGGAAGAAATTATCAAGTTGATAATATACATAGATGGGACTTTTCATTCGCTTTGGAACCTGAACATTAAACCAATAATTAAAAAGCTTTTACCAGAGAAAATACAATTCTAGCATAAAAATGTTAATGTTAAAAGCAATAGAGGATGTTGAACTAACAGTCAAAGTTCTAGTGCAGGTTTTCTTTAATCTGTTGTTCTGGATATACTGAACTGGGATCTTACTATAATTGCTAGGAAGGCAATCTTTGTCATAGCGATCCACAATCTCCACTACCTATGCATCCACCAGAAATTACAATTGAAATCAATCAAATAAAAATCACAGCTACAATTTTATTTTCTATGGTTCAAAAAAATTAAGAAAAAAAAGAAATCGCATTACTAAGAGCATTAGAGTTACTTTACACTTTGTGATGCAAATAAGGATGCAAGGCCAAGAGGAAGGAAGACAACACCAACCATAATGAATGTTGCGATCACCTGAAAATTCATATATAAATACAAAAATTTAAAGTTTATTATCATAATAATGAATTACATGAAGCATTATATATATACATTACATATCTTATACATATGACTTGCAAGTTAATCAAATAATAATCCACCATCATCCAATTTAGTTGAATCTGAATTTGATTTTTCTATGCATAATATAGAATTGGAATCACATAGTTTAGATAAAAAGCTTATTTTTTTAGTATTTGATTTTTTTTTTTCAAATAAGTATGTATTAGCCACCTACAGTCCTGTCTCAGCAATAATTATGTGAGTTCATAGAGTGATAAGGAATCCCACAAAATTAAAGAATGATAAAGATGAATGTACTCACATAATTACTAAAGGAAATACGGTTGGTGATAAGAAAATTCAAAGTGCAACAAATTCCTACAATTATGATAATTTAATAGATAAAAGAAATTTCTACTAATTGATAGCTTCGATTTTTTTTTTTACCATCGGATAAGGAGGGGTGGAGGATTTAAACCCTCTCTCTTCTACAAAGATATCAAGCCCTTTACCACTAAACTAGTGGGAGACTGGCATAGTTTTGAATTTTTTTAGAGATTTTCAAATCTCTTCTTGATTCTTTTTTCAAATCTCTTATTGATTCACGTAATCAACATCTTGGCCTATATTTTTTTTTGGAAATCATATTTTTTAAAAAATTGAATATTATTTTTTTGGTAATGATTGAATTTTCATTCTTTTTTTAATTTCGTTTCATTTTATTTTCATCTAATTATAATAAAAACAAAGTAAAATCAAACTCACAAAAAACAAAGTTAATATAGAATCATCTCCCACCATGAATACTTCCATAAAAAACACCATCACAATTTTTTTTTTCTCTGAAAACAATGAACATAAAAAATGCAGGATGTTATTTTCAAAAAGAAAAATGGAGGATAATTAATATACATGTATCAGAAAACATACCAATCCTGGAGTTAGAATTGGTTTACAAGCAGAAAGCTCCTGTTGGGAGAACTTTGAACCTACACTCAATACAAATTCTTATTCATAACCAAGAAAATATATGCACCAACGATGGACAAGTATCATACATCAATCATGGGCGTAATCAACTCAGTTATAGACAAAAACAACATAATAAAAGAAAAAAAAAATCTAGAAATGCAAAACAACAACAACAATAATAATAATTAATGCAAAAAAAAAAAAAAAAAAAAAAAGAAAGGAAAACCAACGTTTGAGATTCGTGGAATTCTTCTGGGAATAAACAGCAGAATCATCTTCTCCAATAGATATCTTTGCTCCTCTCATTTTGATATAAATGATATTATCTGGCATCAAATGGAAAAATAATTATGTTATGTGGAAATTATAAAAATTTGGAAGAGAAAATCACTGTAAAAATTTAATTTGATTATATTATTTGATTATTTTTCCCCCTCTTGTGGAGGAAAGTTTGTTGGTTGAGTGAAAAAAGGGCTCAAATGCGGGGAACCGCCAAAAGAAAATGTGGTTTTGAAGTAAATTGTTTTTATTTCATTTTCTTGATATTCCAATAAAAAAAAAATTCTATTGTCGAGAAAAACATTGTTACTAGGATAACTATTGTCTATTTTGATATTGCATTTAAATTTTATATATTTTAAAACTCTTTTAATAATTCTAAAAAAAAAATTCTTTTAATAAAAAATTTTATTTATTAAAATTTTTAATTGGATTATTGGGATGAAAAATTCAAGTATTTATGAATTCATACAATTTAATTCTTACCTTCTAATTTTGATGAAAACGTCTTGATTTAAAAAATGTTTGATAATTTTAATGCAAATAGTTATCTCATCAAAATTAAATAAATTGATGTGATATCTTGTAAAAGGTTAAATTTACCTTTTTTAGTTTGTTAAACTTATAATAGTCTATTAGTTCTACCATATAAACGTTTAAATTTTTTTACAATTTTCTCCAAACATTTAAATTCTGATGAAATATTTTAATGTTATCAATTTATTCAATTCTAATACAAATAATTATTTATTTAAAATTGAATATAAAACATAGAAATCATAATAAAAAATTAATTTTACTAATTTATCAATTGTTAAACTTATAAATGATTGTTTTTAAGGTGCATTATACGGTGGGAGGTATAATTTATATTTCAAAGGGTTCTCTTCCAGTTAAAGATTAGGGTTTCACTTTAATGGCGATTTGGTTCCTTGCTAGGGTTTTAGTTCTACTGTCGACGCCACCCCTTTTCTTTTTTCTGTTCTTAATCGCTACCACTCAGTTCTTCCTTTCCTAATTCCTATAGCCTTTTTCATTCAGTTTTTGTTCTCTTCTTTTCTTTGATTGCATATATATATCATGTTGATAACATAATTTAATTTATTTTTTTAATTGTTTTTTAATTCTATTCTCGTTTCTTTCCCAAATTGTTATAAGAGATTGCTAACATGTCAGGAGATTCTACTGAAAATAATTTGGAAGGAATACCCATGCAACACCACACAGAAAATTCTATTGTTCTTAAGGGCAAGGAGTCTGAGGTGATTTTTATTGAAACACTTTCAAATCCTACACAGAAGGACTATAAGTCTTACTATTTGGCAGGCAAGTTATGGACAAAATGAAAATTTAATACTTTTGCTCTTATGGATTTGATTAAAAAGGCTTTGAAGTCAAGGAAAGATGTACTTGGAAGAGAATAGGGGAAAAACCTTTTGTTTTTTTTGTTTTCATAATACAAAAGATAAAGACTGGGTGGTTTTTTATGAACCTTGGCATTTTAACAATAATCTATTCCTGTTAAAAGAAGTGACGGGATTAGAGCAGCCTTCATGAATGGAATTCTCTACCGTACCCATGTGGATTTGAGCATATGACATTTCTCCACTTTATATGATAGAAAGTTTCTTTAATCTTCTTGCAAAACAGGTAGGGGAAGTGGTGTTAATAGACTAAGCAAACAATGAAAGAGGGAAATTTCTCAGGTTTAAAGTTCAGATTGATGTACAATCTCCTCTTCTACGTGGTGCAACAGTGTCAGTGGATGGTAATAAACTTTGGTTTCCTTTTACATATGAGGGACTCCCACTTTTCTATTTTTATTATGGCAAGATATATGTTGAAGTAGTGTAAGAATATAATGGCGAAGATGAGATCAAATAGACTGCACTGAGCTACGGGATGTGGCTTAAAGGTTCATTTATGAAGAAATTCATAATGAATCTCTTCATATAACAGATTGTACAGAATCAAAGGGAGATAAAACACCAAGTGGCTCAAAAAAATATCATGTAGTCGTATTAAATTCATTCAGATCCTAGAAGAAAGTGAGTCCAGTAAACTAGATGCAGATAACGAAAGGGCCAAATGTCCAGGTGATGTTCGAGGCTCATTATGCAGTCCTTAGCCAAGTTCCAGGTTCTGTCACAAAATACCCCCACCCATCCACTACCTTTTCAACATTTACCTTTATTAGACGTACCAAAACCCAATGAAACCATAACTCTGATTCCCATCTCCCACAATAGTGCTATTTTCCAGTAATAACATCACATATGAATCTCCCATTTCCCATTCACCTTTATATACCTAGTCAGACCCAATCCCGACAACCTCCCTCATTAATCCTATAACAAGTGACCTTACCATTCCTTCCATTGTCTATTTGTAAGTCATAAGCAAAAATTACAACAAAATCTAAATGGTCCTTAAAAGTAAAAAAAAATAGTCCTAAACCCAAAATCCAACCTTAAGGTGATTATTTCTAAAAGAAAAATTCTTGAACCCTCTACGGAAGCACAATCTTTAAAAGTTACGTTCCATAATAAAAAGCTTAAAGATATGATGCTTTTGGATATACCATGCTCTTATTCCCCAATCGCAACCTCTGTTGACAGCAATGAGTTGTCTAGCATGGAACTGTCGTGGGCTTGGGAATCCACGGACAGTTCGCAACCTTAAGAAACTTCTGTTTCAAAAAGATCCCATTTTATTTTTTAATGAAAACAAAACTACTTGAATCTAAAATGCAGCAAGTGCATAATACATTAGGAATAAATGGCCATATGATAGTTAGTTGTGGTCTTGATGATTTAGGGCGAAATGAGGTTTATGTTTAATGTGGAGAGGGGATTTTTTAGTTAAGGTGTGCTCTTCCTCACTCCATCACATATATGTTTTTATTTCTTCAAATTATCATAATAAATGGTAGCTTTAGGTGTGTATGGTTGGCCGGAGGATGGTAACAAATTGATGACTTAGGAGCTTCTCTGATTTTTAAAAAGTGATTTAGATCTCCCATGGCTATGTTGTGGTGACTTCAATGAGATTCTCTTTAGTGATAAGAAGAAATGAGGTAATCCAAAATCTATTAAGAAAATAGAGAGATTCAATAATGCTATTATTGTTTGCCAGCTTAATGATTTAGGCTACAATGGTTATAAATTTATATAGACTAATGGGAGAAGTGGCTTAGATAACATACAAGAAAGATTGGATATGTTCTTAATAAATAAAGATTGGGTTACTCAATTTCCCCATTTTCATGTTTTTCACTTGCTAAGGTAGTCTTTGGATCATAACCCGATTTTTATTGAGTGGAATAGTGGTAATAAATCTCATGGGTGGAAGAAGAGAATTTTTTGGTTTAAGGAGATGTGGTTAGAGGACTAATCTTGTAAAGAATTGATTGATCGGGCTTGGTACTCCACCTTTATGGGTTCAGATGCCTATGCTATTAAAAAGAATATTAGCCAATGCAGGAGGGGCCTATTATCATAAGAAGTGGAACACTTTGGCAATGTTAGTAATTCCATCAGGTGGCTCCGAATTGACCTCTATAAGCTGCAATCTCTTCTACCATCTGAAAAGAATATGCATACCCAAAAAAAAGATTAAGATATAGATTGATGGGTTTGAAAATAAAGAAGAATTAATGTGGCATTAAAGAGCTAGGGTAAATTAGTTATCTGCTAGAGATAAAAATAAAAAAGATTTTCATCAAAAGGCAGCAGACAAAAAGAGGAGAAATAGAATTAGTGTTATTACTGACTTAGATAGTTCTACAGTGGACTCAGTGGAGGGTGTTGCTCGAGTTTTTACCTTATACTTCCAAGAATTATTTTCTATTGTAGCTCCTCTTGATATGGTTTCAACTTTGAAAGTAATTCCCAGGTTAGTAGACGATGACATGAATTAAATGTTGTTATCCCCTTTTTCTAAAGATGATATCATCCATGCTTTAAAATAAAGGCATCCCACTAAGGCCCCAGGTCTTGATGGTTTACCTGTATTATTTTTTCAGATATTTTAGAATATTATTGGTGATGATGTCTCTTCTTTTTTTCTTAATGTGCTAAATAATAGGGCTGACCCAAGTGTTTTAAATTATACTCATATTGTTCTTATTCCAAAAGGTTAAGAATCCTCAAATTCTAAAAGATGTTAGTCCTATAAGCTTGTATAATGCCATTTTTAAGCTACTTATGAAGGTGACAACTAATAGACTAAAATCTTTTCTCCTAAGTGTTATTCATTCTTCCTAGTTTGCTTTTGTTTCAAGTAAACTCATAATAAACAATGCCCTTTTAGCTTTTAAAATTTTCCATACCATGAAAGTGAAAACTAGTACCTATAAAAAATTTTTTGCTTTAAAACTTGATATGAGTAAAGCTTATGATAGGGTTGAATGACCTTTTTTAGAGCAGGTTATGCTCAAATTGGGTTTCTCTACAAACTGGGTGAATTTGATTATAAGATGTGTGACTACAGTTTCTTATTCTATTCTTTTAAATGGTTCACCTAGTGCTCCCTTTCTTCTTACTAAAGGGTTCCAACAAGGAGAGCCTCTTTCTCCCTATCTTTGCTTATTTGTTACTGAAGCCTTTTCGGGTTTAGTTCATCAAGCAGAGTCTCAAGGTTTGATTCATGGGTTTAAGATCTCTCATGTTGCCCCTCTATCTCTCACTTATTCTCTGTCAATGACAACATTTTATTTAGAAGAGGGAATTTAGGAGAGACTGGCACTATAAAATTGATCTCAGATTAATGTATAAGAGCTTCAGGTCAGTGCATTAACTATAATAAGTCTCAGATCATTTTTAGTTCTAATGTCCATATGGGTTTAGCTTAAGAACTTTAGCTTCGATTGGTGGTTACCATGGTGGAAAAATTCAGTAATTATCTAGGATCGCTGGCAGTGATTGGGTGCTCAAAGAAGATCATTTTCCAGTCTCTTATGGATCATGTGAATAAGAAGTTGAAGACTTGGAAAGAAAAATCACTTTCAATTACGGGTAGAGATATCCTCATAAAAAATATTGCACAGGCCATTCCTATTTATATGATGAGTTTTTTTAAAATTCCTATTGACATTCTATATTCTATTGAGTCCAAGCTTGCCAATTTTTAGTGGGGCTAAAAAGACAAGGATTGTTGGAGTAATTGATGCTCCTGGCTAAAGCTCAACCGATCTAAAAGGGAAAGAGGAATAGGGTTTCAAAATCTTGAGGCTTTTAATGAAGCCATGCTGGCCAAGCAGGAGCAGAGATTAATTATTAATAAGGAATCTCTATTGGAAAATTCTTTGAAGGCTCGATACTTTCCTTATAGTGATTTTTTAGTAGCTTTAAGGGGAGGTAATCCAAGTTATAGTTAGAGAAGCATTGTGGAAGCTAGGAGGTTGCTTATCCAAGGTCTTTGATGGAAAGTGGGTAATGGTGATAAGATTTGTATATGGTAGGATCCTTAGCTCCCTCATCAACCAAATTTTTGAATTTTCTAACAGGTGGGTTTAAGGATTCCTGACCGACGTGTGAGCTCCCTTATGGAAGAAGATCATCGTAAATAGGATAGAGGTAAGATTGTTAATTATTTTTTTAAAGAGGTGGCATCCTAAATTTTAGCCATTCCACTTAGTCATCAAATTTTTTAGGATAAACTTGGCATTACACCAAGAATGGGGTTTATTCGACGAAAACAAGTTATCATGTGGCATTTTCCAAGATTATGGGCAGTTTAAACCTTTTCTCTTCCCTTTCAAGAAACACTAACCAGTCTTGGATTTAGAATATGCAAATTCCTCCTAAAGTGAAGGTGTTCTTCTAGAAAATTTTTAAAAAATTCTTCATGTCTCAATTAAGTTGATATCTAGAGGAGTGAATATTGATCCCATCCATCAAAGGTGCAAGAAAGCTCCTAAATCCAGTGAGCATGTTCTTAGGGACTATTATTGGTGTCAACAATTCTGGCATTATAGTGTTTTTCGCATTAAGGTGGGGACCCAAGACAAAGCATTAAGTGTTTAGGACTAGATTCTAGCATTAAAAGCTGCTCTTCCTATGGATGGTTTTAATCTATTTGTGCTGCTGCTTTGGTTAGTCTAGTTTGCAAGGAATCATTTTATTTTGAAGATAAGCATATTGATTTTTAGAGTTATTTTCAAAAAGCTTCTAATATGTTCTCTAACTTCACAAGAGCACATACAGGGTCACCTTTGATGAGTCAAGTTTAGAGAGATATGAAAATGATCTAATCTCCTCCTAATGTCATGAAGCTTAATATTGATGCTAGATTCAATTCTTTAGGGAATGTGGGATTAAGTAAGGTGGCTCAAGATTATGCAGGCTCCGTGATTGGCTCTAAAACTATCAAAGGTCTTGCGAAGATGGAAGTTGAATTAGCAGAAGCAATGACTATCAAGGAAGGTTTAGTCTTTGCTCGCCAACTGAACTGCTCCCATCTTATTATGGAAAGTGATTGCTTGGTTGTCATCTCCAAAATCACAAGTGTTGCATAAGATCTCTCTTATCTGGGAATGATGGCGGTAGACATAAGAGGCATCATTCTCTCATTTATCTCTATTTCGTTTGTTCAAGTTTCTAGACAAGCCAATAAGCTAGCTCATAGTTTCGTTAAATTTTCTTTCTCATTAGCTGGTGATGTTTTTTGTTGGATGCATGGCATTCCTTTATCTTTGGAAGCAATTGCCATTGTGGATTCTATTGGTTCTTAATCGCTTTTCTTAATATATTTATTTTCTCTAAAAAAAAGGTGCATTATACAGTTATTTTATTTTTTACAAAATAAATTATACCTTACTAATAATCATTATTGGATGAGGCAATCTACTATAATCTTATGATGATAAAAGCAAAACAAAAGTAAAGTACATGAAAACAAAAAGTTATATTAGAATTTTTCTATCATTAAATTAATAAGAATCAAAGGTATTTTTAATATAAAAATCATTGTTCTAAATAATTTTGAATTTGTTATTAATTATTTATAATTATTTATTTTAAAATAGCTAAAAATATCTAAATAAATGAAAATAAAATTTATGTAATATATGATAAATTTAAATTACCATATTTTATCATATCATGTATATACTCACGCCACCCACACATATAGGCACATACACGCATATAAATGCATACACATGCATGCACATTAAAATTATCCGACTGTTGACAATCCACCTCCCTTTCCGTGATTTTATATATGCAATCATGTAATTTTTTTTTTTTTTACTTTTTTCATGTAAATATATTGATGTACATTAATATTTTAGTATTAGTATTAATATATATTTTTACTATTTTACAAATATTTTAAATTTATTTTGAATTTTTTTTATCTAATATAACTATTAAAAACAATAATTAAAAAAAATAAAAAAAAATTATTATTAATAATATCTATTTTTTTCAACTTATTTTTTAAAAAATAGTTTCAACAATTAGCAAAGGATTATTTGTCTTAAATTCATTGTAACTTAACAATAAATAGCATAAGTTACATGACAAAAATATAGCCACGAATTAGTTTCCATCGGTAATTAGTCCGTCGTTAAATTTTATGACGAATAATAAATTCCGTCATAAAATTAATTAACGACAATAAGTGTAACTATTGATTTTATCTATTGCTAATTTAGTGTTAATTCAATTTATTAATGGATTAATGACAAAATTGTCCCTCCCTAATTTAAAAAAAAATGATGTAGCCAATTATACCTTAAGGACGACTGTCGAAACTATGTTTATTTCTTAAGTATTCATCGAGGTAAGAATATAATTCGTTTGTCTATGACACTTTTGACATAGAGATAATTTCTTTTTGGTGGAGACACCTTTTATTGGGTCTATTTCCAATATATTGGAAGGATTGAATTCAGTTTTATTCCTACCACTATTCCAAACCAGTAACCACTGCAACAAATCCATTTAGTTGTCACGACAAAAATCATCACTAATATTAAAAAGTTGTGACAACAAAATGATTGTGACAATAAAAAATTGTTACTATTTTTATTTTTCTTCTTATATGCTATCTAATTCATAAAATTCATTTTTCAAACAATCTAAAAGTGATTGGCTTAATTTCTTGGGACAAATAATTAATTTTTATTTGTAAGAATTATTAAAAAGTTTTACATACGAGTTTACACATCCTCTATTTATCAATATATATAAAAATTTATTAACTTTGTAATAAATGATAAAGAAATATGTGACAATATAGAGCACATAAAATCCACTAAAAATAAATATTACTTATTTTAGGACTAATAGTATGCAAAATAGTATAGTCAATTAGGATCATTTTGTTGACCTTTCTTTAGTTTGCATTTCCATCATGTTTAATTATTGTATTATTGTTCTTATTTTTGTGCTTTTATGTGATTTATGTGATTTGTAGGTTCTTTTTCCTTGGGGGCATATTTGAATGCATTGGAGTAAAAATTGGTGTTCAAAAAATTCAAAAAAAGGTTGTAAAAAAGTGTGCTTACTCGTTCTAGGCATGAAGATTCATTCCAGCAGAGAAGAGTGCTAATTTGGCACATTAGTGCTAAGTCATGACAGAAGTAAGGCGTGTTGACTCTAACCCAATTCGGCACGGTGGTGCCAAGTAGTTTAGGGAACCCTTCCTTGTACCCTTTCACATTTGAGCCTCTTTGAAAGTGTATGAATTAGGATGTTTAGGAGGCTTATAAATACATGTGTTGACATTGTTTTGAAAAAAGAAAAATATTTGAAAAAAAGCATTGAATTACATTTTTTAAGAGTATTAGCATTATTTAGTTTTCTTGTTTTTAGAAAAGTTCTAAACACCAAGTGAAGAACAATCAAGGAAGACAAGTAATTCATCAAGAAAGTTTATATATATTCAGGTAACTTCCTAGAGAGCATTGAGGAATTTATCGATCATCATCATATTTTCCATTTTCTCTTTCTCTCTATTAGTTGCTCAATGTTTTATTTACTTTCTTGTTCTTGTTTAATTATGATTAATATATATCTTAGCTAAGCCTTTATTTGTTAGAATTGCAAGGAATGATTAATCAACGAATTACATTTTTATCTTTTATATTTCATGAATGATTTAGTTCTAATTGAGTGTTTGAACATGTTGTTGATCACCATATATGACTTGCTAATCAAATGTATATAATGAGAATTAATGCATTTTGATGGAAATACAATTAGAATTATTTAAAGGTTAGGAATTACTTAGAGATCAGAATTTTACTTTAAAGGATCAAAGAATTAGTATGGAATTTAATGATTTTTATTTATCTCTAGAATGTCATGAGAGTGTTTGTGGACTTTAAATGGAAATGCTTTTAATTGACAATGAAAATTGCTTTTAAGGATTATTAGTCATATTCTCCATTCATTTCATGTATTAATTAGTTTATTGCTTTGCAATTCTTGATAAATTCAAAATTGTGGTTCTAATGAACATTATTTAACTTTGTTGCTATTAGAATAACTAGAATAGTTAGTATAATTTATAATTCTTTAGTAATTTTAGAATAGTTAGAATAATTCAATATCTTCTATTATAATATTCTGCCTATTTAAGTATTTACTCGATTAATATAAAATTTACTCTAAATTCCCTAGAGTTCGACACTCTACTTGCTTTTTACTTAGTCTTAGAGACTAGGGTATAAAATTTGACACACACTAAATTTTGGCACCGTTTCTGGGGAATTTGTTTAAGTTTTTTTTAACTTAGGTTGTTTTAGGCCTTAATTTTAATTAGTTTTTATAATTACTTATTTATTGATTTGTGATTATTTGATTTTAATTATTTATAATTACTTATTTTACTCATGATGATGCTTACTAGAAGTGTTAGTGATAATACTATATACTTTGATCCTGAAATTGAATTAACTTTACATGCTTTACGCAAGGAACAAAGACATAGAAGAGTGAATCAATACACTTTGAATAATATGGTTGAACCAGAAAGAAGAATGTTAGGGAATTTTGATATGCATGACAAAATGAGTAATTTTGGAGGAATTGTGGCTCCATTTATAACCAACAATAACTTCAAAATTAAACCAAGCATCATAAAAATGGTGCAAAATAATCAATTTAGAGTTTTATAAGGAGAGGATCCATATGCTCATATATTGACTTTCCTTAATGTGTGTGAAACCTTCAAGATCAATGGAGTGACAAATGATGCAATAAGGCTTAGGCTTTTCCCATTTTTAGTTAAGGACAAGGCACAACTTTGGCTTGCTGGTTGCCTAGTGAATTAATCATGACATGGGACCAATTGAAGCAAGCATTTCTCAATAAATATTTTCCACCACAAAAGACTACTAAGTTTCACAATGAGATTACAACTTTCAAGCAGAATGGAAGTGAGACAATCTATGCGACTTAAGAGAGATTCAAGGAGCTTCAAAGGTAATGCCCACACCATGGCTTGCCCAATTGGATGATCCCTCAAATTTTATATAATGGATTGATGGATAAGAGTAGAAATATTGTCAATACAGCCTCTAATGGGAAATGGATGGATAAAATGACTAAAGAAGCTATTATTTTAGTTGAAGAGCTTACATCTCAAGGATATATGGGTGATGAGCCAACAATGGCAACAACAAAAGGCGATTTAGAGCTTGACACCATCAACTTATTGAGTGCTAAGGTGGATGCTCTCACCAAGTTGGTAAGTAAATCTCAAATTAATTATATTAAAAACGCTAATGTAGCTTGTGAGCTTTGCAGGGGATCTCATTCATATTCTCAATACAATATGAGTTTTAATGAAAATGAGGATGTGAGTTATGTGCAAGGAGCTTTTAACTAAAAAGGGGGGCTAAATTTGAATATATATAACCCTTAATGGAGAAACCATCCTAGCTTTTCATGGTTAAATGCATTATCTCAATTAAACCCTCCATATAACCAAAATTATTCTAAGCTACAAAACCCACTCGATTTTTTTAATGAAACCAAATCATGCTTCTTTTAATCCACCACCATCAAAGTCTAACTTAGAGGGTCTTATGGAGCAATTCATAAACCAATAATCAGCCATCAATAAATAACATGAGGATCAATTCAAGTAACTTAATACAAGAATTGATCAACTTATTTCCCATAATTAAATCCTTGAAAACCAAATTGTTTAACAAGCCTCTTTATGGTGTAGAAAAGGTTATAAATGAGGATGATGTTGAAGGTGTGGCGGATATAAAAGTAGAATATGGTGTGAAGGATAAAAAGGATAATAATTATGGTGTAGAAAAGAACAATATTCAAGAAGAACCAAGCAAAAAAGATGAGTTAAAGATTGACCTTAGAATCTTACCTTTTCCATATAGGTTCATAAGGCGCAATCTTGACAAGAAATTTAGTAAATTTCTTGATCATGTGAAGGACATAACTATTACCATACCCTTTATGGATGTCGTTCAAGATATGCCTTCTTGGAGTAAATTTTTTAAGGACATTATGAGTCATAAAGGTAAGATTGAAGGTTATAGGCTTGTTTCACTTATTGAAGAGTCTAAGGCAATGTTCACAAAGACTCCACCAAAGCTTAAAGATCTAGGTTGCTTTACTATTCCTTATAGAATTAGTGATGTTGTATTTAATAAAGCTTTGTGTGATATTGGTGCAAGTGTGAGTTTAATGCCTTATTCCATATACAAGAAGATAAATATTAGTGATTTGAAGCTAACTACCATATATCTATCTATAGCAAATAAATCTATCAAGTATCCACTTAGTGTGCTTGAGAATCTACCCACTAAAGTGGGTAAGTTTATTATTCCTATAGATTTTATTATGATGGACATGGAGGAGGTCCTAAAAATTCCTATATTAATGGGGAGGCCATTTTTAGTGACCACAGGAGTAGTCATTGACATGAAAAATGGTAAAATTAAAATGGAAGTGAATGATGTGTCTATTATTTTTTATGTCTCCAAGATGATTAAGACAACACCACCTATTGAAGTTTGTGAAAGGACTAATTCACTTGATACAATTGATGAATGTGTAAATGACATTGTCCATGAGTGTGTAGGTCAAGACCCTTTAGAGAATTCTATATCACAAGGGGCTAATGAGAAATGTTCCAATAAAAAGGTAATAGCTTATGTAAAAATGTTGGAATCAACTCCATATGCCTTTCCTTATAGGTGTCAAAGATATGAACCACTAAGGAAGGAGGATGATCCTAAGCCTTCCTTACCAAATGAAGCACCCAACTTAAAACTTAAACCTTTACCCTCCACTTTCAGGTATGCATTTCTTGATTCTAAATCTCATTTTCCTTTTATTGTCAATTTATTTATTACATGACGATAAGGTCAATTCTTTGAGTGATGTTTTGAGTAAAAACAAAGGTGTAATAGGATATTCAATTAATGATTTAAAAGGACTAAGCTTAACTATTTACATGCATAGAATCCTTTTAAAGGATAATGCCAAGCCTATTATAGAAGCTCAAAGGAGGCTAAATCCCACTCTTAAGGAAGTGGTTAGAAAGCAAATGCTTAAGTTGGTTGAAAATGGGATTATATATTCCATTAGTGATAGTAAATGGGTAAGCCTCGTTCAAGTTGTTCCTAAAAAGGGTGGCTTGATCATTGTGCAAAATGAACATGATGATTTAGTGCATTCTAGGACTATCATGGGTTGGCATATGTGTATTAATTATAGGAGATTGAATAAAAAGCAACTAGGAAAGATAATTTTCCATTACCTTTTATTGATAAAGTCCTAGAGCAATTAGCAATTTTTTCTTATTTTTTTTTTATCTTGATGGGCTTAGTGGCTTTTATAAAATTCCTATTCATCCCAAAGACCAAGCTAAGACTACATTACTTGCCCAAATGGTATGTTTTCCTTTAGGCATATGTCTTTTGGCTTATGCAATGCTCCTTCTACATTTCAAAGATGCATGTTTTCAATATTTAGTGATTTAATAGATAATTATGTAGAAGTTTTCGTGGATGACTTTAGTGTTTATGGATCTAACTTTACAAATTATTTAGAGAATCTTTCTAAAGTTCTTAATAGGCGTAAAGAGCATGGACTAGTACTTAATTGGGAGAAGTGCCACTTCATGACATAAGAAGGGATTGTTCTTAGGGCAATTAGTCTCACAAAGAGGTAATAAAGTTGCTAGAGCAAAGATAAAAGTCATTGCTCATTTGCCGCCTCTAAAGTGTGTTAAGGATATAAGGAGCTTTCCTAGACAAATGGGCTCTTATAGAAGATTCATTAAAAAATTTTCCAAGATAGCAAAGCCTTTATGCAAACTAATTACCAAGGAGGCTATTTTCGAGTTTAATGGTGCATGCATGGATACATTTGCAACTTTGAAGAAAGCTTTTACTTTTACACCAATTTTGCAACCACCTAATTGGGAGTAACCATTTGAAATCATGTGTGATGCAAATAATTTTTTGGTGAGTTATTTTGGGACAAAGAAAAGAAGGCAAGCTTTATGTGATTTACTATGTTAGCAAACTACTTGATGATGCTAAAATTAATTATACCACCATAAAAAAAGAGTTACTTACTATTATAAGCATATCTTATGGGATAAAAGGTCATTATGTATTCCAACCATGTTGCCTTCAAGTATCTTTTAAGTAAGAAAGATGCAAAACCTAGGCTCTTAAGGTGGATTCTAATGCTTTAAGAGTTTAATTGGGAAGTAAACGATAATAAAGGTAGTGAGAACCTTATTGTGGATCATCTATCAAGGCTAGATTATAGGGGTTAAAGAAATATGATAATCTTATGCTAATTTATGAGACATTCCATAGTGAACACCTATTTAGTTTGGCATCCAAGGAACTTTTATAGTTCACAGATATTGCCAATAATCTTGTGAGTGGTGTTCTTCCTCATAGATGGATTATCGACAAAGGAGAAATTCTTGCATGACAGTGAATTCTACTATTAGGAGGAGCCATTTTATTTTAAGAGATATACAAATGGTTTAATTAGACGATGCATTCCTTAAGATGAAGTTCAAGATGTTTTGAGACATTATCACTCCTTAAATGTAGGTGGACATTTTGGTGCATCAAAAACAACATCTAAGGTACATCAATTTGGTTTTTAGTGGCCTACATTATTCAAGGATGCTAGAGATTTATGCTTATATGTGATAGGTGCCAAAGAATGGGTAATTTATCTAGAAAACATGAGATGCCTTTGAAGGGAATCCTTAAAGTTGAGATTTTTGATGTTTAGGGCATAGACTTCATAGGTCCTTTTTCCCAGTTCTTTAGGCTATAAATATATGTTGCTTATGGTTGATTATGTCTTAAAATTGGTAGAAGAAATAGCTACCATTATTAACAATGAAAAGGTTGTTAAGAGACAATTAAGAAAATTATTTTTCCAAGGCTTGGTTATCCTAGAGCATTAATTAGTGATAGTGGTTCACACTTTTATAATCATATGATTGAAGCTCTTTTGAAGATATATGGGTAACACTCAGGGTTTCCACTCCATATCACCCACAAATAAGTAGGCAAATTGAGGCAAGTAATAGAGAGATTAAATGGATTCTTGAGAAAATGGTTTCTTCTTCAAGGAAAGAATGGGCATTAAAGTTAGATTATGCCTTATGGGCATATAGGACAGCCTTCAAAATACCCATTGACCTTACTCCTTACCAATTGATCTATAGGAAGTCTTATCACTTGCCCGTGGAACTTGAACATAAGGCATATTTGGCAACAAGGGCTTTGAACTTTGATTTGAAGAAAGTAGGTATGAAAAGGTTATATCAGCTTAATGAATTAGAGGAGTTAAGAATGACTGCTTACGAAATATGAAGTTGTGTAAGGATCATACTAAATTATGGCGTGACAAGTATATAGCTAAGAAAAAATTTCATGAGGGAGGATTTATTCTACTTTATGTCTCAATGTTAAAGTTGTTTCTCAATAAGTTGAAGTCAAGATGGTCGGGTTTTTTTAAGGTTATTAAGGTTCATCCTTATGGAGTTATTGATATTGTTAATGATAAGGGGAAATCTTTAAGGTGAATGGTTATCGTCTCAAGCCTTATTTGATTAGTGAAGCAATTGCTCCTAGGAAGTCAATCTCTCTCTCTCTCTCTCTCTGTGTGACCTTAAGCTAGCCAAGGTATGGTCAAGCTATAGACCACTAAATGTAGCAAATACTTTGTCATTCTATCTTTTCTATTTATTTATTTAAGTTATTCACTAATATTTGATGTCATTTACTTTAGCTTTCTCTTAACCACATTTTAGCATTAGTAGCATTTATAGTTTTATTAGTATTTCTTTTATTGTAATCATTTAATTTTATGTTAATCCTTTCTTTTACATATTCTTTTATAAATTTGTTTTTTGTTTATTTACATATGTTTTTCTTTTATACATGTAAATGGCGAGGTTTAGCACGCACTTAAGACTTTTACAATCACGACACTGTAAGCACCCAATTTCGGGATGTAATTGTGCAAAATTGTGACATAAGCCCCTATGATTTATTCAAAAATTGAACTTGGTTGTCGAATTTCTGGACTTTAGGGACTAAATCGCAATATTTTTTAGAATTTGATTACAAGGAAGTCAATTTTTTTCAAGGGTCTTTTGGTAATTAAAAGTTAAAAAAATTAGGATCAGCATTGGTGTAATGCTGACCGGCATTACACAATGCTGATTGACATTCTATAATGTCGGTCAACATTATACAATGTCGATGCGTTAAAATTTCATTTTTTTGATTTTTTTGCCTATTTTCTTAATTTTTTTCATCTATTTTTCAGGGTTTTGATTGGTTAAAAATTGAATTTTATTATTATTTTACCTAAAAAAGGTTTTGATGCATTCAAAATGCTTAAATAACTTTCAAAAATCAAAATCCTTATCAGTTTATTTTAGGGGAGATGAGTCTATTCCTGTAATTAAGGAAGTCAGTATGCAGGCAGACTCTACTTTAAAAAGCAAAGAATCTGCATGCGTGCATGAAGGGGGAAAAAGAAAAAAAGGAAAAAAAAACCAGAGAGAAAAAACCCTAAGCAGCAAGAGAAGACCAAAGAGAACAACGTAAAAAAAATCTGACTACACAAAAAACCCTAAAATCTAGACACTACTGAGAACGCCCTGTACACCATAAACTTTGATTTCTTTTGTTCTTTCAAAGCCTTAGTTTTCTTGATATAATTCATTTTAACGAGGGTGATTCGTTGTTCTTTTAGTTCCAGTCTAGAATCAACAACGATTCAATTTCGACAGTGAAAATCCTAGTCTGAGGGGCTAAAACAAGCATTTGCACAACACTCAACACTCCATTTTCTCTTTCCCTTCTCTCTTTTATTTCATAATATTTTTTATTATATTCTTTTATTTGATTCAGTTTTACTAATCTTTTTATTTCTATGTTTTTTTTATTTTAATGTCCAATTATGGATTAAGGAGGATACTGCCTATGTTCAAATGAATAGAAGATCCATGGAATGCCAATGAATAATCTGTACTGTTTTCTAGTAGATATTAGGGTTTTAATTTTCATTTTGCATTTATGTGTTCTGTGTAGTTATTTTAATTCATGGGTGTATAATTATTTAATTTTAATTTTTGTATGTAGTTTGTAATAGCCCCTTAGTGGGAATAGTGAAAGATTTAATTTTCTGCGTTTAAAATTAATTAGTAATTTGGTTTAATTGGATAAAAATCAATGGTGATAGTAGCTTAATTTAGGGTTTGCATGTAATTGATTTAGGTTTTTTTTTTCTAGAAAATCACTAAAATGTTTGTTTGATCCCTTTTTATGTTTTATTTGTTTTGGGTCGTGTTTTTGGGTTTTTATATTATTTTGGGTCCCATGCCCATGCTTAGGTCCAACTCACTTTAAATAGGCTTAAAAAATGGTTTAGGACTTTAAATGATTAAAATCAATTTAGGCCTATTAGGTTAATTAGATTTTAGGCCCACTTAGTTAATTAAAACTTATTTAGACTTAGCTTAACCCACATAGTTTAATTTCTTTTAAAATAAATAGACCTAGGCCTATATTTCACTTAAAATAAAACCAAGTTAGACTTAGGCCCATTAATTTAATTTTTCTTTAAAATTGAATAGACTTAAGCCCATTTTTTAGACAAAGTAAAATAAATAGATCTAGGCTCACTAATTAATAAAAAAAATATAGGTCCACCTTTAGTCCCTTTCTCACTTGTAAATAAAATGTAAATCTAGCTAACTTCTAATAAAATTAACATAGTTTATACTTAGGGACAACATGATCTTGAGTGCATTTTTATGTGTAATTTTATTGACTAGATGCTTAAGGTTAGATGGTTGTCAAATAGAGTTTAAATAAAATTGCATGTAATTAGAGGATGAAATAATCATTTATAAAATTATTCTAAATGAACATGAGACTAAGAGAAGTTAGTATTCCATTCTTAGAATCTCCTGGTTGTGGTGCTAACTTTCTTTTAGAGAATTGAGTACCACCAATCAAATTGTCCTAGTTAGTATCCTGGGTGGCGACTCCTCTTCTTCACGCTATGACTTTGTGACATAGTAGTGTGTTCCTTAAGGCCTTGAGCCTAAACAATGTCGCGGTTACTAAAATCTTAGACGCGCGCTAAACCTTACCATCTACAGATACTATTTGAGCTCAGGGCTCTAAAGAACATACTAACCATTATCAAAAAGACATGGTGTGGAGATGAGGAGATGCCACCCAAGGTAATAACTGGGACAAATAAAATTAGTGGTACTCGATTCTCTAAACGAAAGCTAGCACTATAACTAGAAGATTCTGGACACGGAATACCAACTTAATTCAGTCTAGTGTTCATTTAGAATTATTTTATAAATTACTATGTTATCCTCTATTTACATATAATTTCATATAAATGCTTATTTAAAATAATTAACTCCAAGCAAACTAGTCATGAAAATACATATAAACAACGCATTCATCACAATCCCTAGGTAAGTCTAATCTACATTGATTTTAATTAAATGGGCTAAATCTACATGTTTTAATTTACAAGTGAGTCTAAATGCTAATGGGCCTAATTCCTATTCAATTTTAATTAAGTGACCTTAAGTCTATTTATTTTAATTCTAAAATGGGGCTAAATCTACAAATTATGAAGTATTTAAATTAGTGGGCCTACATATTTTAATTTTTAGGTGATATTAAATCTACAAGTTATGGAAAATGCTTAAATTTAATGGGCTAAGTCTTAGTTAATTAAATTAAACTAATGGTGGGCCTATGTTTAAATTGACTAGTTGGACCTAAATTATCTCTACCCTAAATCTAATTAATTATGAGCTTAATATCAATTTTAATTAATTAAACCTAAAGAAACTAAAATTTATTTAAGTGGGTTAGAGCTTAACATGGGTTTAGGGCCCAAAACACATAAATATAATTAAACAAGCCCAAAAACACAAAAAAAAAAAAAATAAAAACAAATAAAACAAACAAATAAAAAAGATTAACCATGCAATTAAATTATTTTATCTTAAAAACCCTAATTTTAATTAACATGCAACCTAAATTAATCTACTACCTCCATTGATTTTAATTATGGTTTACCAAATTGAGCATAATTTACTAATTAATTTTTAAGAACAAGAGAACTAAATTTTCATTATTTTCACTATCGAGGCTATTACAAAATCTATCAAAATAATAAAGAAAATAAAATTGAAATATAACCCTTATAAATTAAATAAATTCAAAACCTAAAAAATTAAAATAAAATAAACTAAACTAAACAAGAGCCAAATAAAATTAGATTGGGATCTTAACTCTTGGCTTCATTTGTGGATTCTTCATGAGTTTTCTTAGTTCAATCATATATTCATCACCAGAATCACGAAAAATAAAGAATAAAAAAGAGAAAAGAAGATTAGAATTAATGAACAAAGAAAACAAAATAATGAAAATAAAAAACATAAATAATAAAATAAAAATAATGATATAAAAGAGAGAATTAATAAAAGAGAAAGAATTAGAAGATGAGGAATGTTGTGTATATGTTGTTTGAATGCCCCTCAAACTAGGATTTCACCATTTTGAGAAAATTAACTCAGCGCTTTCTTGATTTCTGAACTTCTAAAAAATGTACTTTGTTTCTTTTTTTTTTTTTACAAAAAAAGGGTTTTGAGAATCATAGTATCAAGTTAGAACCTCCCTCTTTTTTCTCAATTAACCTCTATTGCAGTAGCTAATTAAGGTTTTTTCTTTTTTACCCAGTCCCCTTCCTCATTTTTTTCCTCTCTGCCAATCTTTTCTTTTTATATCTCGTTCCTCAACTAAACACTTACATAATTACAAGAGTTACATTATCATAGTAGCTCTGATGTCTCCCTTCCCAACAACAGGATAAGAATTTCAAAAAAGAAGATTATACACGTAAAAGTACTGGAACGAAACCTATAGATAAATAACCAATCAATTTATTTATAAATTAAATTTGGACCAATCATAGTGGAAAAAAAGGATTTTTACTGAATTTTGTAGCGCCTCAAGATTCCAAAGTGTCGACTGGCATTGGTGTAATGTCGATTGGCATTGTGTAATGCCAATTGGCATTGCATAATGTCGATCGGCACTGTGTAATGCTGATTGACATTACATAATGTTGATTGACATTATATAATGCCGATTGGCATTGCATAATGCTGATTGACATTATGTAATACTAGTTGCATATTTCCAAATATACCCTTACAAAAGTCAATCTTTTACAATAAAACCTAAAAATGTTGTAATTTAGTCCTTAAAATCGCAAAACTTAACACTATAGATCAATTTTTTATTAAATTGTCATTATAGAGGCTTTCGTCACATTCATGAACAATTGCAGCCTGAAATTGGGTGCTTACATTACAACAAAGCAGTAGAAGCACACAATTTTGAAAGAAAGGATTTGGGTACTTAATTGTATCCTAATTAATGGATTGATGCTTAAATTACTGTGAAATTTTTAAGCAAGATGCTACGTTTAGCATGCCTCACTATATTTCTTATAGAACGTCTAGTGAGATATATGCAAATGAGTTTTTCTACATTCCTTGTGGGATGTTTAGCATTTCATGATTTAAGAACATGTTATAGCTCATATGGAACATCTAGTAATAATACCATAACTACTGTGTAGTATTTGGTGAACTACACTATATTCCCTTTGGGACGTTTAGTGAGATATATGCAAATGAGTTTTGTTATATTCCTTATAGGACATCTATCTTTTCATGATTTAATAACATGTTATAACTCTTGTGCAGCGTCTAATAATAATACTATAACTACTGTGTAGTGTCTAGTGAACTGCACTATATTCCCTTTGGGACGTCTAGTGGGATATATGCAAATGAGTTTCGCTATATTGACATTTAACAAAATATATATAATGATTCCCACTACATTCCTTATAGGATGTTTAGCGATTTATGATTTTTTTTTTAAAAAACATGTTATAGTTCCTGTGGAACATCTAGCAATCTGTGATTTAAAATTTCATTATGTTCCCTATAGGATGTTTAGTGATTCGTGATTTGAAAAATGTGTTATAGTTCATATGGAATGTCTAGTAATGATACCATAACTACTATGTAGTGCCTGGTAGATTAAAAGATTTAAAAGTTTATGTTATAACTGCTTTGTAGCATATAATATATTGAATTTAAAATTCATGTTATGACTACTGGGAAATGCATAATGAAATAATCTAAAATTTCTATTACAACTATTGTGTAGCATATAACAAAACATATTTAAGATCCTTGACAAAAATGATTATGCATGTAAAATGTAAAAATTGAATTCTGTAATTGTATTATGTATTTTGTACTTGACTGTAATAACTCGATGTTTTAAATATTTTTCTACTGTATCGGGATATGCAGTATTAATAATTTTAATATATATATTTGACTATTTAATTATTTTGTTAAGAATTAATGTTATTTTTAATTATTTTAAGTTTTTTATGTAAAATTTTCCCGATACTTATATTTTTGAAAAAATAATACCTAAATAATAATTTATTTATTCATGTTAGTTCATTTTATTAAATTGCATGGTTTCATGCATGATTATATTTTGCATATTAATATATATATATATATATATATATATATATATATATATATATATATATATATATATATATATATATAAACAAACAAAAAATTCCAAAAACTGCCATCATGCCCTTCCTCTCTTCCTCGACACCCTCCCCTCACCCATCACCATTGCAAATCCCGTTTCTCTTCGTTTAGTGTGCCTCCCAGAGTGCTGCCCACCTTCCCCAGCTGCTCCGCCACCCTCTCTGACGCCGGTGATCACTGTTGAACCCGAAGAAGCCGAAAATTGAGCCACCTCCGTTCAACCACTTTTCGGCTATCGTTTTCGATGATTCTGGTGTCATTTTGGTCCTAGAACTCCATGGAAGCCAACTCCAAGCTTCCTTTAGCTTGAAAACTCGATTTGGTAAGGACTTAAGCTTGATCTCATTTTCGGCCATTTGAGTTTCTTGATTTTTTTTGAACTTTGATCTTAGTGATTCAAGCTAAATTCTTCACAAAAGTTGCTTCTACTAGCTCAATCTACATCTTGGAATTTTTGTGGAATTTTTGGAATTTATTTTGATTTTTGTGAATTTTTTATTATTTTATTAATATTTTCTAATTTTTGTAAATTAATTAAATAAATTGTGAAATTGTGATTTTTGGTGTTTATAGAGGTTGAAATTAATTTTAGAATTTAATTTATAATTTTTTTGATTTTTGTGTAATTAATATAATTTTATTTAGTTTATGTGAATTTTGGAAATTTAGGTTAAATGTGTATTTTGTTAAAATTAATTGGTTAATTGAGTATAATTATTGATTTTATTGATTTATATGTAGAGAAAATAATTTTTGAGTAATTATATAATTTTTAGTGAATTTTTGAGTAATTATAGTATATTATGTGAATTTTTATATATTAGGGGTATTTTGGTAATTTATTATTAATATTAGTTGAATATTAATTTTAATTGGTTTTAATAATTATTTGAGGTATAAAAATGATTTTTACAAATTATTTACTATTTTTAACTAATTAAAACTATTTTTTTGAAATTTATTTTCAAATTATATATAATATACTATTTTTGTAAATAAATGAGTTTTTAGTGAATTTTAATATGTTTTTGGGCTAATTAAGTAATTTGGATTTATTAAATGAATTTCTATTAACATATTTGAATTTATTGAGAATTATCGATTTTTAATAATATTATATTAATATTAGGGTTTTTAAGTAATTATCAGTAAAATAATTATTTTTAGTGTTTTAATATCTAAATTTCTATATTTTGATATATAAAAGGTATTTTTGGAATTTTATGTATTTTGTGTATATCTCGTGAATTGTGAACCTCAGTCGGTGAAATGGTAGTTTGGTAATTCGACCGAGAGGTTGTGTGGTTATTCTATATTCGAAGTGTGTTTTCTTGCAGGACCGGCTCTACTTTCTGAGTAGAGAGATGTCTATTTTACAGAGGAGGTTCTGTCGAATTTTTGATAGAATTCTCGTAAAACGTGACATTTGGCCAAACTCCTATTCCTTGTCTGTGTCTAGAATTCTAAATCGAGTCTCTATAATTTAGTTAGATTTATTCTAATTTTATGTTAATATTTTTTTTGTTAGTTGCACTGAGACCAAGGCCTAGTGGACTAGACCCGTCAGACCCGTCTCGTGGAGCGTACAACTGTGAGTTGTTATTTTATATATACGTGAATTTAGGATGCATGTTTTTAGAAATTTATGTTCTAATTGTATGAAATATGCATAAATAATTTAATCAATGCTTAAGTATATTTTAGGTATATTTTAGTATATTTTTGGTATATTTTAAATTAAATGAATGTTTTATTCTTGATTTATACCTAAAATGTTTTTAAGTATATATATGGTTTATTTTATAATTGAACTGAATTTATTTAACGTATACATACTCAAAATATACTTGGTTTATTTTTGGTATATTTCTAGTATATATATGGATTATATTGCCATTTAAATTAATGTCATGCATCATTTATTTTAGGAATGTATGAGTTTATTTTAAATGAAGGATATCAATAGAATGTGCTACCTAGTGGGCAGCACTAGGATCGAGTACGTACCGGTATGATAATAGAATTTAGGTTAAATTACTAACCTATTTGTGGATTATGATTAGATTGATTTGATTTGATGTGAGGTGTGATTTGAGGGTGTGATTGTTGAAGCTTGGTTGACCAAGTGTCTCGGGGCCAATCATACTGACAGTCAGACTGCTGGAGCTCAGTTGACTTAGTGTCTCAGGGCCAGTCTACTGTTCAAATAGAATAAGCAAAATTATTTGGAATAAGTGAGCCTGTATGGCTAGAGTGTTGTCTAACAATATTTGAGGTTGCGATCATTTAGGGTTCTATTTGATCCTTCATAAACGGATATTTTTCAATGTTATATATATAAAATGATTTTTACTGCACCTGTTTGTATTGCCTGTATATATATTTATTATATATACTATTGAATGTTTGCATTTGTCATTTAGTTATGCATGTATATATATTATAACAATTCACTCAATGAGGTCTTACTCCCCTCTGTTGATATTTTTTTTAGGAGAGTCTTCGTCCTCAAACCTTATTAGCAGGCCTTTACGCCAAATTTCTTTCGCCTCGACCTTATTGTGTAAACTGCTTATCTAAGTTTTATTTTATATTCTAGACACTGCAATAGTTGTTTCAGTGATTTGTATGTATTATATATGTATGAGATTTAAATTTCTAAGTTTGAACTGAAAATTTTTATTGAAGGATTTTATATATATGAGATGGATTTTATGTTATCAAATGAGTTGATGAATTATTATTTCACTTTTGGGATTTAATTCTATTGCATAATGTTTTATTTATTTTATTATACTGCATGCTTTTATTTTTAAGGCATGCTACAGGTTCCGGATTCGAAAGAATTCCCGTTCCCTAACGCCGGTCATGGTCCCCTATTTTGGGTCGTGACATTGACAAAGGATTTAGAATTTTAATGCATACTAACTATGTAATTAATAATTTTGTGAATTATTAATTAATTGTATGAATTTCATGAGTTATTTATGAATGGACCAAATTGCAAGGAAGAAATTTGGAATTGAATGCAAATAAAGTTAAAGGACTAAAGTGGATGTTTGCCACTTTAATTTAAAGTTTTTTTTTTCCGATTCATTCTTCACTTTCCTTATCCCTTTCATTGATTACCGATTATGCTACAACCCATAATTGCTCCCGATTAGCCACAACCCTTTCATTGCTAATTGATGATAATGCAATCCATAATTGCTCGCAAATTGATTGCAATCCTTTCATTACTCACCTTTGATACTGCTACAATCCATAACTGCTCGTTGATGATGCTATAACCCATAATTGCTTGCAAATTGACTGCAATCCTTTCATTGCTTGCCTTTAACAATGCTACAATCTATAACTGCTTGCTGATGATGCTGCAACCTATAATTGCTTGCAAATTGACTACAATCCTTTCATTGCTCACCTTTGATAATGCTACAGTCCATAACTACTCGTTGATGATGCTACAACCCATAATTGCTTATAAATTGACTACAATCCTTCATTGCTCACCCTTACTACTGCAGTCCATAACTGCTCATGATTTTTATCTTTGGTTATTTGAGTCGAATGCTTCGAATTCTTTGTGTTTATTGATTAGCATTTTTACTGACTGACTTCAATTTTGCTATGTTAACCATCTTTATAAATTGTGCGCACTTCATTCAGGATTTTTAATTCCTACAAACTTATTGAAGTTAATTTCAATTATGATGAATGTACAAAAGTACATTATAATGTTTAAAAATTTATGAGAAAATTCATCATTTTTCATGAGATAGCATGCAATCAACAAATCTCACTATTTTTTTTATTTTCATAACTATCATTTATTTGCCATTTGTAAAGGTCAGAGGCATTATTAACCATCTTATGCTGAGAGCATATCTTTTACCACACTTCCACACCTAATTTTAGGGAGAATTTGCTAAAAAAAACTTATGAAAATTGAGCATAAAAAGATCAAATTCTAAGTATTAAAATAGACTTTGAGTTATTTTTTATGCTTTCCTTCTTTATCTGAGTATTCCCTCACCTTTCTCATATTACTCATAATGGATACTGTTGGAAAGGTCCTTTGGATACTCATATTTATATAGAGCATTAGAGTAAATAGAGCAATTTTTGGTATGGTCCTCTTTTAGTGTTCCCCTACTGTAGACGGCGGGGTTTAGCACGCGTCTAAGATTTTAGCAACTGTGACACTGTTTAGGCTCAGGGCCTTAGAGAACACACTAATCACTGTCACAAAGACATGACGTGGAGATGAGGAGTCGCCACCCAGGGTAATAATTGGGACAAATCGAAAAGGTGGTACTCGATTCCCTAAAAGAAAGCTAGCACCACAACCAGGAGATTTTGGATAGGAATACTAACTTCTCTTAGTCTCATGTTCATTTAGAATAATTTTATAAATGATTATTTCATCCTCTAATTACATGAAATTTTATTAAACCCTATTTGACATTCATCTAACCCTAGGCATCTAGTCAATAAAATTACATATAAAAAATGCACTCAAGATTGCGTTGTCCTTAAGTCTAAACTATGTTAATTTTATTAAAAAGTTAGCTAGATTTACATGTTTTATTTACAAGTGAGAAATGGACTAAAGGTGGGCCTACATTTTTATTAATTAGTAAACCTAGATCTATTTCTTTTTCTTTGTCTAAAAAATGGGCTTAAGTCTATTTAATTTTAAAGGAAAGTTAAATTAATGGGTCTAAGTCTAATTTGGTTTTATTTTAAGTGAAATGTGGTGGGCCTAGGTCCATTTATTTTAAAAGAAATGAAATTAAGTGGGCTGAGCTAAGTCTAAGCAAATTTTAATTAACTAAGCTGGCCTAAATCTAATTAACCTAATAGGCTTAAGTTAATTTTAATTATTTAAAACCCTAAATCATTTTTAAGCCTATTTATTAAGTGGTTTAGACCTAAACGTGGGCTTGGGGCCCAAAAGGATAAAAAATAAAAAAACAAGCCTAAAACAAATAAAACACAAAAAATGGATCAAACAAACATTATAGTGTTTTTCTAGAAACCCTAAATTAATTACATGCAAACCCTAAATTAAACTACTGCCATCATTAATTTTAATTGATTTTTACCCAATTGAACCTAATTACTAATTGATTTTAAATGCAGAAAATTAAATCTTTTACTATTCCCACTACTAGGGCTGTTACAAACTACGTACAAAAATTAAAATTAAACAATTATACATACATGAATTAAAATAACTACACAGGATACCAGAATGCAAAATAAAGATAAAAATCCTAAGTTCTACTAGAAAACAATACAGGTTCATCCATGGCATTCCATGGATCTTCTGTTCATTTGAACATAGGGAGTATCCTCCTCAATCCACAATCGAACATCAAAACAAAAAAACACAAAAAAAAATTAGATTAGTGAAATTTAATACTCAAATCAATAACAAAAATAAAATAAAAATCATTAAGGAAAGAAAAGAATAAAAAAAACTGTGATGATGCTATGCAAATGCCTTTTTGAGCCCCTCAGAATAGGATTTTCATCGTTGAAATTGAATTGTTGTTGATTCTGGACTGCAATTTGATTGCATTCAAATAAAGACATTGACAGTATCCAAAATTAGGGTTTGAAAGACACATGAAGTGTTCTTCACGTCTTAATTTTTCAGGTTTCTGGGTTTTTTAGTCTCTGCATGTGTGAGTTTCTCTTTGTCTCTCTGTTAGTCTAAAAAAAAATTCCCCCTCTCGCACGCATGCAAAGTCTACCTATGTATTGACTTCCTCCTTCGGAGGAACATACTCATCTCCTTAAAACATACCAATAAGAATTTGATTTTTGAAAGTTATTTATGTGTTTTGAATGCGTCAAAATCGTTTTCAGATAAAAATAATAATAAAATTCAATTTTTAACCAATCAAAACACTGAAAAAATTGATAAAAAATAAGAAAAAATATGCGAAAAATTGAAAAAATGGGACTTTTACACGTCGATATTGTACAATGTTGATTTTTTTAACTTTTAATTACCAAAAGACCCCTGAAAAATTGACATATTTGTAATCAAATCCTAAAACATGTTGTAATTTAGTCTAGAAAATCAACAAGCAAGTTCAATTTTTGAATGAATTTCATCATAG
Source organism: Mallotus nudiflorus (assembly GCA_947683625.1). Classification (NCBI taxonomy): domain Eukaryota; kingdom Viridiplantae; phylum Streptophyta; class Magnoliopsida; order Malpighiales; family Euphorbiaceae; genus Mallotus; species Mallotus nudiflorus. The sequence continues at coordinate 509,756 of CANTUR010000300.1, forward strand.
GGGCTTACGTCATAATTATGCACAATTGCATCCCGAAATTGGGGGCTTACACCCGCCTTTTTTATATTACTTAGCATGGATACCGCTAGAAGTTTCATGTTGATATTCTTACTCATCTTTGAGCATTGGAGTACATAATGCTTGCTCTTATTTTGATTATCCTCTTAATGTTCCCCATTTTTCTTATATTACTCAGCGTGGATACCGTCAAAGGATTCTATACTCGTACTCATTTCTGAGCATTGGAGTAGATTATATGCACATTTATCATTCGAAAGATTGAAATGATTTTTGTAATTCAAGAAATTTATGCTTCATGTCCACATATTTTGTTTTTGCACATTCTTCCCCTCGTTTGGGTGTAAAGCAAGCATTATATTTATTAGAGTTTATAAGTACTCAACACAAAACTATTAATTGCTCTTTTGAATTCTGCGAGGCTAAAAAAGAGTCATTATGACCAACAGTCATGAGATAGGCTTTTCGCACATGATCTTATGAAGTGGATGAATTTTATTTTCAATTTTTGAATTTTATGATTGAGATGGTACTTTATTACAGAATCTAAGGAAATAGAGTTTTGTTACTTCCCTTTATTATCTTGGTGAATGTTTGGCATTTGCTATCTTGCCCATTCCTATTGATGTACTAGTTCCTTTCCCTTTCTTCATTCTCTTTTATTTTTCCCTACACAAAATACCATAAGTTAGTATGGTCTATTCATAAGCGAGCAAATTTTGTCAAAATGCAATGTTATTCTTTTGCATTCTTCCCTTTTGATTGTGGTAATAATGTCTCTAATCATGAAGGTTATAATAGTCCACCATTTAAGTTGTTACTTTGGGCTGCATTTATGTTTCTGCTATTCCATTAATGTTATGGTAAAGGGCTTCATTCCTCTTTTTAATATCTCTTGCAAAAAAGATTCAGGAGTTAGAGATCTTATTTCATCATCAAATAATTTTTCAGAGTGCATTCATTTTAAGTTTTGAGTGCATTCTTCCCTTTTTAGGGCCAATGAATGTATCGCTGACATGTTAGACCTTCTTATCACCATATTCCATTCCTTACACTAGTCTAACTGTTATGGAGAGATATTCCAAATAATGCTCCAAATGAGACTATATAGATGGATGTTGAATTTGAGGAGCTTGAACATCCTATCCAGTCTCTTGAGGTCGCCTGAAGATGCTTTTACAAGTATCACTATCGGTGATATTCCCTTTCTGGATGGGCCCATTAGGCTATTGAGATCTAAAGTCCCATTGAGTATCAGGTTCACTTTGTTAGTGCTACCCTTTTTCCTTTTAGATGCTTCATATGTGCACATTCTCACTACCTTTATACATTCCTACAACATTGATTTTGAGTATTAGTAATAGAGTATTTACACAATCTTGCTTAGGCTTAAAGACTTTATTATGCAAAGCAAGTATTTCACAACATATGTATGCAAGTGTATGCATGTTATGTATGACATACATTATCCTAATAGGTCTCCTATTTAGAATAGAGCTATGTTGCTAATCTTGGAGTGTAAGAATGATATGCCTCATCAATAACCTATAGGTTTGAGCATTGAATGCCTTGATGTTAGTACTTCTGATGTTAGAGCTTCTGATATAGTTTGTCAGATAGATGACCATGCTAGCAAGTGGGATCCACGGCTCGACTTTGGAGTTTGTGATTGACCGATGCACTGTTGAACTTTTCTTTTTGTTATAACTTTTACTGTATGATAACTGATGTATTTGTATGCTTGTAGTTTACTCCTTTCTGCCCTGAGATCTTTTTCATTAACTTTGAAGTTTCAGTGTTATACCCTTAAGCTACCCCAGAGCTATATTTTGAATTCATTCTAGCAGTCTTTTTCTTCATGTGTTCAAGAGACTCGGTTTAGTCAATACTGTTGTTGACCCTTTGTTTTACTAACCCTATTAGTTACAATCTCATGCATTAAAGTTGTAAAGAAGTGGGAGAACTAGCTAAAGCGATTTCTTGATGATGAAATCAACTGGATTTGCACTTCAAAGGACTATTGAGCAGAATATGATGCTTGGTGTTAATGCAATGATGATGATAGTTACAAGGCAGGAGTTGCAACACAAGTTATTGAGTGATCTAAATTCCTAAGGTATAAGGGGACTTTAAACTTATAGACAAAATCATAAAGGGGTAGCAAAAAAGAAAACATAACTAAAATAGTAATCTCATAGCTCTGGTTTAGCTTTCATTATGTATTGTCTTTCCATTTAGATACATATGCAATATGATAAAGATGAATATGCGATATTTAAAGAAAAATTTCAAATTCAATTTTACTTATTCATAAGGGCAAAAATGAGAACATTCATTACATCACACTCTTATTATTAACCAGTCCTAAATTTTTTTCTCTCTAATTTTTACCTTACTATTCTTTTTTCTTTTTCTCTCTCTTTATTTTTTTCTTTTTTATCACTCTTTTTATTTTTTCCTCAAATTTCCTATCTTCAGAAGTTACATCATGTGATATATAAATATTCTTTGAATTTGCATGTGTGCCCATGCTAAATGAGTCTAATTGAATCTAATTTTTACATCAAACATGTAGTTGTAATCAATATCATAATGCATAGTACCATTAGGATGTACATTACATAAGAAAGCATGATCAAAATTTATGTCATCGATCATTAAAACAAAACAAGTTCTAAAGAAGACAATAAGAAAATTTATTTCCTATTCTAGATGCTATGGATGTTGAGTCTCATAGTGGTTGTCCTTCAGGTGATTAACATAACAATTATTCTTGGATTTTCTTGTTGACTATCTCCATGACTTTACCTTTCGGTACCTTAAATATGCATTTTTCTTTCTTGTCTAGTAGCTTCTCATCATCAAACTCATCACTCCATCTTGTACGCACAATTGACTCGAAGGGTATGTCAAAAGAAGGTGGTTTAGTGTAAAATACCTTATAGTCAAATTTTCCTAAAGGCTGACCTAATAAGTCTTCTGCTCTTTCCATATCTTTAGGGGCATTAGGAGACATTTCATTGGTTTTAAGGTCTAGGTCCTCAAAGGAGCTTAACACTTCTTCCTCACTTACTTTTTAGTTGATCATCATGGTATTTGGGAGTGGTACATTTTGATAGTTTAGGAAAGGATCATTTCTAGTGTTTGGATTTTTAGGGTCTGTGATCTTTCTAAAGTCTATAAGGTTTTGGATTTCATGTTTGAGGCGAAAGTAGTTATCTGTGGAGTGTTAGAGGCTTTAATGGAATTTGCAGTGCTTGTTTGGGTTATAGCCTGGGGTGTTTGGGTTTGGTGGGTTTGGATTATGTAAAGGTTGAAGTAAGCCCCTTTGAATTAGGTGCTCTAGGACTTTTGACAAAGGTTGGTTAAAATTGAAGAATCTCTTTAGTTGTTGAACAACATGCACTTCCATAATCTTGCCAATGCTTCCTTGTTGTGTGCCCCCTATTGGGTAGTTTCTTGCTCCAGTGCTTTTAGCAATCTTCTTTTTCTCATTCTCAATCTCTTTAGCTTGCAAACCATCATCATACAAGTTCATAAATATTTTGGGATTCATTATTTGCAATCTCTCAACCAAATTAAGTGACACGTTATAGACTATCATCCTAACTTGATCTTTCTTAACCAACTTATTTTTCATTAATCCTACCTTGTTCATAAATCTAGTCAAGAAATCAGAAAAGGATTCATTTGATTTTTGCTTAGTTAGTTCCAAATCCCTAATAGATAAATCTAATATAGTGTTATAATCATATTGTTTCAAAAAAGCATTACACAATTCTTTCCAGTTAGCTCGGACAGACTTCTCTAACCCATGATACCAATTAACAACCATACCCTTCAAGGATAGTACAAATAACTTGGTAACTATAGATAAAGGAGCCTTAATGGTGCTCATAGTTATTGTATATTAACTAAAATGAATTTTAGGATCTTCAGTTCCATCAAATTTTTGCAGTTGAGGCATTTTGAACTTCTAAAGTAACTTATTACCCTCCATTAGCAGCATATCATCAAAGTCAAATGAATATCCCATGCCTTGTCCTCTAATCAACTCTTCCATCTTGGACATTTTCTGGGTTAGTGCTTGCATCTACTTGGACTCATGGTCTTGTACCAATTCAAGTGATTCTCTCTTTTCCTTTTCTATAATGTAATTCTTAACATCCTTAAGCTTCACATTCACAATAGGTGGGTTTCTAGCAACAGGTTGCCCCCCCAACATCATTGGCAATAGGTGGAGCATCTGTAGTAATTGGGATAGTTGCAGCAGTAGGTGTTGCTCAGTTGTAGGTGGTGGTATAACAACAGCAACAAATTGCATCAATCCAGATAAAGCCTATCTCAGTTCATCTTGCATCATAGCCCTCATGTCATCAATCAAAGCTCCCTTGATGTCTTCTAAGGTCCAGTTCCTTTCTTATTGTTATTCCATTTCTATATGCTCAGTTGGATTTGGTTTAACTTCCAAGTAAAGTGGATTAATATAACTCTTTTTTAGTTTATGAAGGATCTCTTTTGCTATGGCTTTAGGACTTAAATCTATTCTTTTTAGTATGCCACCTTTCCATCCCCAAATATGAGAAGACGCAGATGAATCTATGATGGCTACAAAACAAAGTGTTAGTGTGGTGGATGAAATGCAGGCATGCATGTATGCATTATGCACGTGTTATGCAATAAGTAACAAATAGCAAGTATCAATCAAGTGTACAACATTCATCCTTCCAACCTTATTCTTCCCACACACATGTTCAATGGTGAGTCTCTTTTCTTAGGATTTTTAGTCTTGGCCTTGATATCAATAGGGGATATTAAGAACTAACACGGATGCCAAATCTCTTTTAAAGCAATAAAAACATAGAAACAGTATTTCTAGGTAAAAATGTCTAGCCCAATCTTTATTAGCCCATATGGGCTTTTTAAAGTATAGGCTTGGACTTTTACAGATAGAAATACCTTATGACAACATACAAAAGCAATTTGGATAATTATAGGGGAAGTAACTAAGCCATTATATGTGGTTAGGGTCTAGTGAAAATTCAAGGTTCCTTTAGCAAAATGCCCTCCTTTAAGACTTGAGTTACATGCCAAGGTCAGAGAGGCCTAACATCCTTTGCAAACTCAAAAGAAGACTACCCCCCCTTTAGGACTTGGGTGACATACTCTGGTCAGATGAACCCCGTAATCTCTCTTGAACCAAGTTAAGGCTAAGAGTGATGGTTAGCCAATTTACAACTCTATAAAGCTAGTGGAATAATGGAATCATAAACCAATGCCATCAGTTAATAGGGACATGCAGAATGAATGCAATAATAAAATAATTCTAAAAAACGCAAGTAGAATTAGTATCTCTTATCCCCAATAGAGTTGCCATTGTAGACGATGGGGTTTAGTGCATGCCCAAGATTTTAGCAACCATGACACTGTTTGAGCTCAAGGCTCTAGAGAACACACCATCCATTGTCATAAAGACATGACATGTAGATGAGGAGTGGCCATCCAGGGTAATAACTGTGACAAATAAAAATAATGGTACTCGATTCTCTAAAAGAAAGCTAGCACCATAACCAGGAGATTCTAGATATGGAATACCAACTTCTTTCAGTCTTGTATTCATTTAGAATTATTTTATAAATTACTATGTTATCCTCTATTTACATGTAGTTTCATATAAACCTTTATTTTAGACAATTAACTCCAGACAAACTAGTCATGAAAATACATATAAACAATGCATTCATCACAATCTTTAGGTTAGTCTAATCTATAATGGTTTTAATTAAATGGGCTAAATCTATATGCTTTACTTTACAAGTGAGCCTAAAGGCTAATGGGCCTAATTCCTATTCAATTTTAATTAAGTGACCCTAAGTCTATTTATTTTAATTCTAAAATGGGCCTAAATCTACAAATTGTGAAGTATTTAAATTAGTGGGCCTAATTCTATATGTTTAATTTTAAGGTGATTTTAAATCTACAAGTTATGAAAAAGGCTTAAATTTAATGCGTTAAGTCTATGTTAATGAAATTAAACTAAAGGCGGGCCTATATCCAAATTAACTAACTGGGTCTAAATTATCTTTACCCTAAATCTAATTAATTATTGTCCTAATATCAATTTTAATTAATTAAACCTAAAGAAACCTAAATTTATTTAAGTGGATTAGAGCTTAACATGGGCTTAGAGCCTAAAACACATAAACACAATCAAACAAGCCTAAAAACACAAAAAAATTAAAACAAACAAACAAAAAAGATCAACCATGCAATTAAATTATTTTATCTTAAAAACCCTAATTTTAATTAACATGCAATCTAATTTAATCTGCTACCTCCATTTATTTTAATTAGGGTTTACCAAATTGAACCTAATTTACTAATTAATTTTTAAGAATAAGAGAACTAAATTTTTATTATTCCCACTATCGTGGCTATTACAAAATCTACCAAAATAATAAAGAAACTAAAATTAAAATACAACCCTTACAATTTAAACAAATTCAAAACCTAAAAAATTAAAATAAAATAAACTAAACTAAATAAGAGCCAAATAAAATTAGATTGGGATCTTGACTCTTGGCTTTCATTCATGTATTCTTTGTGAGTTTCCTTTGTTCAATCATATATTCATCACCAGAATCATGAAAAATAAAGAATAAAAAAAAGAAAATAAGATTAGAATTAATGAACAAAGAAAACAAAATAATGAAAATAAAATCTAAATAAAAAACATAAATAATAAAATAAAAAATAATAGAAATAAAATAAATATATAAAAGAGAGAATTAATAAAAGAGAAAGGAGTAGAAGATGAGGAATGTTGTGCAGATATTGTTTGAATGCCCCCCTCAGATTGTGATTTCACTGTTTTGAGAAAATTAACTTTGCACTTTTTTTTATTTCTGGACTTTTAAAAAAATGTACTTTGTTTCTTTTTTTTTTTTTAAATAAAGGGTTTTGAAAATCACAGTATTAGGTTAGATCCTCCCTTTTTTTTTCTCAATCAATCTCTATTGCAGTAGCTTATTAGGGTTTTTTCTTTTTTGCTTAGTCCCCTTCCTCTATTTTTTTTCCACTTTGCTAATATTTTCTTTTTATATCCCATTCCTCAGCTAACCACTTATGTGATTGCAAGAGTTATGTGATTACAGTAGCTCTAATCTCTCCCTTCCCAACAACAGGATAAGAATTTCAAAAAAAGAAGATTATACACATAAGAGATGCGTACTGGAATGAAACCTACAGATAAATAACCAATCAATTTATTTCTAAATTAAAAAAAGAATTTCAAAAAAGAAGATTATACGCGTAATGCTGATTGGCATTGCATAATGTGCATAATGCCGATCAGTATTATGTAATACTGGTTGCACATTTCCAAATATACCCCTGTAAAAATCAATCTTTTACAATTAAACCCAAAAACGTTCCAATTTAGTCCTTGAAATCACGAAACTTAACACTAAAGGTCAATTTTTTTATTAAATTGTCATCATAGAGCTTTCATTGTATTCATGCACAATCCCATCATGAAATTGGGTGCTTATAATATATATTTTATTTTAATAAAAAAATATAAAGACATAAATATGAATTTGGTTAATTAAGTATAAGTGGAATTTTTGTCACTTTGGCTCTATGCGAGTCATCACCAAGGTGCCGACTCATTACAGAGGCTAAAGTGTGGTAAGTCATCATATATGTGCTAACTTGCCCCTTTGTGCATAGCTTTGTACTGAGTCGTCACCATGGTGTCGACTCGTTATAGAGCCATACGGTACCAAGTCGTGACCATGGTGCCGACTCGTGCCTTCATACAATTTTTCACCTTTTTTAGCTTTTTATTTTTGGTATTCTTTTTATTTTGTTTTTCTATTGTTTGATATATTTATTTCACATTCTTTTTTTATCACCTTTTCACTTTTTTATATTTTGTCTTCTTGTTTCAACACATCTTAAAGAAAAAAACAACAAACACAATTTAAATTTTAAATTCCAAGTGAAAAGTCATGCCCTTTTTCTAAAAAGTTCATAACCTTTTCACTTTTTCATACACACTAGTCTAATCAACTATCTATAACCCATTTGACTCATAATTTTTTATTTTACCTTACATCTTTTCCCATTCCTACACTCCACCTTTATATATTCCTCACATTTTTGCATCTCCTCTCTATATATATTTTCCTTTCTTTTTTTAATTTCATTCCCCTATTCACCATCTTCTCTCCATCATACCTATTCCTTTTCATAATCTCCTTTTCTCTAACCTAAAATATACACTATACTTTCTTTATTTCTTTATTTTCTTTTCATTTCTTCTCTACACTATAACCACTCTTACCACCATCTCTCTCATTTTCTACCCTAATCGACACCACTCCATTTTCATTACATAACCTCTTTAAAATGAGTAAAACAAGACCTTAAGTAAAGGAAGAGCATTAAAAAGAAGAAGACCTTACATCTACCTACAAAGCTAAGTTTCCCATTCTATCATATGAGGAAGGTGCTAGATTCATAACTCTTAAGTTTAGGGAAATCATTGATATATGTATATCCCCTCCTTTTTACTTTAAGATGTAAGTATGCATAACTCTTTTTATCAATTATTAACTACTTATGGACTTAAAAAGTTTGTCTCAATATAAGAGCATACTTATATTGAGTTGATTACTAAATTTTATACATCTTTAGATGTTAACCTGCATGATTCTCATATTCTTGAATTTAGGATGCTAAGAAAGAAACACCAACTTACCTATGCTTTCATGCAAAAGGTATTCAATTTTAAGAAGGATAGTATATGTGATATTCCTAAGACTTTTCATGTTAATGAGTTTTAGACCTTTTTTATCGATTTACAATCACCATTTCAACCAAAGAAGGGTAAGGTAATGTTCATTAAAGACATGAAATTCTAGTTATTACACAAAGTTCTTACTTGTGTTATTTTCCACAAATAGGAATTTAATAGAATTTTTGCTCAAGAATTATTTTTAATGTGGCATATTCCTATTAAAAAAACAAGTTTGTTAGAATTATTAGATTTTTAATCAACTTTTAACTTGTGCTACACGTAAGGAAGTACCAATCATTCATGGTTATGTTGTCACTATTATTGCTAAATTTCTTAATGTTAATCTTAATGATTTTACTCATGTTATTGAGTGTTCTTATTTTACTAAGCAAGCTTTTATAAGAGGTAAAGTTCTGGATGCTTCCTTCTGTTTGATTTTGGCAAGGTCTTGATCATATTGGAGAAGTTTAGAATGTCTTCCTCAAGTAGAGAAAACCTAAAAAAAGGAGAAAGATGTTGAGCTTGAGCACTCTTCAGACAATGAATCCCATGGTGATGTACCTCTTTTAACTTTGCCTATGCAAGGTGTTATAGGTGGCTCTTCAAGTGGAGAGTCCCATATTTGGGAGCAAATTTTAAAGAATCAAAAGGAGATGTAACATCAATTGAGTAGGATAGAGACTTGGAATCGACAAATTGATCACTGCCAAAGGAAGATGGAGTATAAGATGAATCAATTCTTTACATTATTTAGTTATACCATTGAGTCTCCTCCACCATCTCCTTCAGAGGAATGAGGGATTTTTTCTTTTCCTTTCTTTCATGTCTGGGATTCACATTTGGGTCAATGTGAATTTTTAAGTGTGGGGGAGGGGATAATAGTAGTTGTTATTTAATTATGTTTATGTTTTTATGCATGTGTGTCTATGCTTTATTTTGCATAATTTTATTTTCTCAATAATTTTATTTTTAAGTAGTTTCTCTTCTAAGTTTATCTTGGTCATGATTGAGGTTTGATCTTTTTGCCAAGTTAATAATTAACTTTTTTATGCTCAATTGATAGAATTTAAAGTTTCTTTTAGTATATATTTTAATTTTTTATTTTTTTATTTTTTTATTATTATTTCCAAGGTTTAAAGAATATTTAGTCAATTTTCTAATTATGCTTAAGGGTAGGATGCTAAGGACTTACGCTTAGGTTTCTAAGGACTAGAGTAGCCTAGGGAAATTATAGCCATAATAAAAGAAACTAGCATTTCAATAATGGATGAGGACATTTACATTTTCATCTTTTATATTAAAAAAAGATTAAAAAAGTATGATTGATGACATGATGCATTTTGAGTAAGTTTTGTGTAAGTCAGTATGCTCCTCAATTGCATTCATTCAGAAAGAATGCACCCACGAAAATAAAAAAAAAGAAAAAAAATGCATCTAAAAACTCTATAAGAAATGTGAGTTAGTGCGTGTGTTTAATCTTTGTTCCAATGGCTATTTTTGTTCTTAGAAATCCTAAGCTTAAAGAATGAACATTTTGGCTCGATAGTTTGGTTAGCACCTTGACTTTATATTCTTGATTTTATTCTTAATAAATTGAGACAATTTGTTAAAATTATTGCATATGCTATGAAACTTGTTTCCACTATCATGATTAAGCATTAAAAGTTAGTTATTAACTATCTTTTTCTTAAAAATTTCTTTCATGTTAGGAAGACTTGTTGAGATTGCTACATTTATTTTTGAGAGGATAAAGTTTTGGTTGATTTTTTGTTACTTAGATTTTTATTTCTTGCTTGAGGGCAAGTAAGGTTTAAGTGTAGGGAAATTTGATAGTATGTAAAATAGCATAGTCATTTAGGATTATTTTGTTGACCTATCTTTAGTTTGCATTTGCATTATGTTTAATTATTGCATTATTATTGTTATTTTTGTGCTTTTATGTCATTTATGTGATTTGTAGGTTCTTTTCTTGCTTGTGGGTGTATTTGAATGCATTAGAGTGAAGATTGGTGTTCAAAAAAGGTAAAAGAAGGTTATAGAGAAGTGTGACGACTCGTTCCAGACATGAAGACTCATTCTAGTAGAGAAGAGTGTTGACTCGACACACTGGTGCTGAGTCATGATAGAAGGAAGGCACGCTGACTCCAACCTAACTTAACACGGTGGTGCCAAGTAGTTTAGGCAACCCTTCCTTATACCCTTTCACATTTGACCCTTTTGAAAGTGTACTAATTAGGATGTTTAGGAGGCTTATAAATACATATATTGACATTGTTTTGAAAAAAGAAAAAGAGAAGGAAAAAAAGCACTGAATTACATTTTTGAAAAGTATTAGCATTATTTAGTTTTCTTGTTTTTAGAAAAGTTCTAAGCACCAAGTGAAGAACATTCAAGGAAGACAAGGAATACATCAAGAAAGTTTATATATATTCAAGTAACTTCCTAGAGAGCATTGAAAAATTTATTGATCATCATCATAGTTTCCATTTTCTCTTTCTTTCTGTTAGTTGCTTAATGTTTTATTTACTTGCTTCTTGTTGTTTAATTATGATTAATATGCATCATAGCTAAGCCTTTGTCTATTAGAATTGCAAGGAAGAATTAATCAATGAATTAAATTTTTATCTTTTATATTACATGAATGATTTAGTTCTAATTGAGTGTTTGAATGTGTTGTGTATTATTGATCACCATATATGAATTGCTAATCAAATGTATATAATGAGAATTAATGCATTTTGGTGGAAATACAGTTAGAATTATTTAAAGGTTAAGAATTACTTAGAGACAAGAATTTCACTTTAAAGGATTGAAGAATTGGTATGGAATTTAATGATTTTTATTTATCTCTACAATGTCATGAGAGTGTTTGTGGACTCTAAATGGAAATGCCTTTAATTGACAATGAAAATTGCTTTTAAGGAGTGTTGGTCATATTCTCCATTCATTTTATGTATTAATTTGTTTGTTGCTTCATAATTCTTGAGAAATTCTGAATTGTGGTTCTAATGAACCTTATTTAACTTATTGTTATTAGGATAATTAGAATAATTAGTATAATTTATAATTCTTTAGTAATTTTAGAATAGTCAATATCTTCTATTATAACATTCTGTCTATCCATCTAAATATCTACTCGATTAATATAAAATTTACTTCAAATTCTCTAGAGTTCGACACCATATTTGCTCTTTACCTAGTTTTGAAGACTAGAGTATAAAATTTGACCCATAACAGGGACAAAGAGCAATATTTTATAGGAGTTAATATATATTCTCGGTTAATCAGAAACAATTCCTATTAGTTGATTCCAACAGAATGTTAATCACCGAAATTTAATTTTATTTAATATGGGACAATTGTCCATATTATAAAATAATCACTTTGCATAGTCATTTCACATCTATTAACAAAAGAAAGAAAAAAAAAACTTATATCCATTTAAACCCAAAATCATACCTATAAAACTCTTAGCACTTGAAAACTAAAATAGAAAAAAAAAATAAATAAAAGAAAGAAAATCCAACAGAACAGCTCTACATTGACTTAGCTATTTTAGAAATTGGTTTTGCTTATTCAGGAAGAACAATTTTTGCATAAAGTGTTGAATAAAATATCCAGTTTGATGGAAAAGAAAAGGCTATTAAACGTGCATTATTTAGAAATATATATGGAATAAGCTCATGGACATTACAAATTAAATTTTGGATATCATATGGCAGATAAAAATTAATTCAAGTGCAGCAGCATCTATACCATCCTCTCCTTTCCTTCTTATGACATCACTCATTTCCTTAGCTTTTCTCCTCACATCTTCACCAGATTTCTCCACTACTACCTTTCTTATTGTGTTTCCTATCTCTTCCACATTAAGCCTTCCTGCACTCTCATCATTCAAATTCACCTCTACACCCACACCAACCTCTTCCACTAATCTTGCATTTATTGGTTGATCAAGATTCATTGGCATGGCTATCATTGGAACTCCAAATTTCATGCTTTCCATTATAGAGGTCCATCCACAGTGACTCACAAATCCTCCAATGCTACTATGCCTTAATATTTTTGCTTGTGGAAGCCAACCCTCAACATCTAGACCTTTTTCTTTAACCCTTTCAAGATATCCTTTAGGCAATGAATCTTCTAGCTTTATCTTCTCTCCGATAGGGAATCTAATAACCCATATAAAATTTACATTGCTCAGCTCTAAACCGTAAGCTATCTCTTCCCTTTCTTCCTTAGAAAGAAAATATTTACTGCCAAATGAAGCAAATACAGTCGATCAATTTTCCTTCCACTCGAGCCATTTAATAACCTCAATATTTTCATCTTCATGAATAATTGTAGTGTCTTCTTGAACAAGTGGGCCAACAAGAACAATCTTCTTTATTAACTTAATAGAAAGATGATCAATGTATTTTCCTTCAAGTTCTGTAAAAGTCTTTGCCAAAACCACTTGAGAAGATAATCTAAAACTCCGAAGAATCTTACCATCCTTTTGTTAACTGGATGAAGATTTTAGCACTTGCAAAGCCTTTGATTTCAAATACCACTCATTAGGAAAAATATTTGGAAAAGGGAAATTATCGCTGGAATTTTGTTGGAAATGCTAGCTGATTGTACTCATAGCCATGGAGGAACACAAAAAGTATACGGCCTGTATATTAAAAGATAAAGCAAGAGTTGCTGCCCAAGGCTGAATGCAATCATAGATAAGCAAATATGGTTTTAAGGTTTCAAGAATATTGGAAAAGCTAGGGATGGCCATATCAAAAGCTTTCTTGAGAGTTTCCATGAGATGGGGTGGCAGTCCATTTGTAGTATAGTACTAAGGAGGAAGGTCAAACAAAGATGGATGATGGAGCTTAACAAGATGGATAGGAAATAAGTATGTAGGTGATAGATTCTGCTTGATCCAGTCTAGGTTTACAGGTGTAGAACACAAGTAGATGCAGAAGTTTCTCTTGGCGAGCTTGTTGGCGAGTTCCAGGAATGGAAATATGTGACCATAAGCTAGCCATGGAAACATCAACACATTGATGACATTTGCTTCTTGTCTTCTCTCCATAGATGCAGGTGAATGTTATTTTGTTTTTCTGTTGCTTCTCTTGTATAATATACCTCTTTTATATTAAATGTAGTACGAAAATTATCCTTAATTTGAATTTGTATTGTCGAGATGATTCGTGGCAAACAAGAGAATTGCGTGGAAGCATGATATTAAGGGTGGTGACTGTGTTATGAGTTACGGAGTTTGAGCACATCTCTCATTATGATTTTATGTGAAGCGGTGGTCACAATAAAAAAAAAAAAAAAAAGTAGAATGATAAATATCATTAGTGATGAGATATCGACGTTAAAAAATCCTACATCTTCTCTTTTACTGACTAAAAAATATATATTTTTTAAATTATACGTATGTATAGAGAATATATAAATGAAATTACAGGGTATAAAAGGAATTGCATTCTTCATAGATGTTACTATTAATGTAGCTGCTAGGTATATGGATAGTATGTCCATGAAAAGTGGACTTTCATTTGTGCACTCCACTTCTATTTTTATGTTTCTATATAATTGTGTATGTAATTTTAACAAAACAATTTATCTTTTAACTCTTATCGATCTCGTAACTAGTAATATTTAGCATTGTCGAATAAATAAAATTTATTTTTATCTTTTATAATTAAAACGAAAATAAATTAGAAAGGAGTAAATTGGTAAAATATAGTGAATAGTGGTATATTGTTCTTGTCATCATCCATAACATTAAATATTTCCTTTATTATTATTATTATTATTATTATTATTATTATTTGACTATTTTGAAAGTTACAATTATTTTAATTATTTTAATATTTATCAATGTTAAGTAGTTAAATAATATAATTTTTTAAAGGCATACTAAATTAAGAGTTTGATTCTTTTTTTTTTTTTTCTCAGTTTCAAAAGATTCTTAATAGATAAATAATTTAAAAATAATGTTTTATATTATGAGTCGTATCGTGACCGAATTGTGCTTTGCAAAAAAATATTTTTTTGCCTTCTATTTTAGGAGTATCAAACAATTTTAAAAGTGGTAAAAAAAAAAATTATCATTTTATGGACTGCTATGTATTGTAGGTAGCATACATAATTTAAATTGGATTCCTTTAATTTACTCTAATAAAGTAGAGACTTCACTTGTTAAATATAGCTTGACAAATTCCTAAGGGATAAAGTTTTTTTATTTTATTCTAAATTTTCTAAATTTATTGTATTTTTACTAACTCTATTCCATCCAAATGAAATTACAAAGAAGATTAGGGTTAAAATTTTTGCACTCCATTTTTTATTTTTTTAGATTTGTAAATTATATAATTATCCTTTGCTAAAAAGTTTTATTCTTTTATTAATTACAATTACTAAACTATCAATTTTTTTATTTTTCTTCCAAATATATATATATATATATATATATATATATATATATATATATATATATATTAAATACTAAGCCTTAAAGTTATTAAGTCAAAAATTTGACAAATGTCTATCTTCATATTTAAGTATTTACCATAAAATCCAATGTGTCAAATTTTTAGAAATCCTAATTTTTATTAAAAATAAAATATTTATTATAGTTTTTTAGTATTATGTTTTTTACCTAAAATGCTATTATAAATATTCTAATACTACTCAAATTCGAAAAGTTTTTATATAATACATATTTTTTTAATCTCAAATCATTCAATTATTTTCTCTAAACCATTAGAAATTCTATTTTTAAAAATGTTCTTAACTATGATACATACTTCAATAGTAATTTAATAGTCTCCAAATAAATCCTATCATATTTAAAAATAATGGTAATAAAAATTAAATAAAATAAAATTAATGTAATATATTTTATTTTTAATTTATTTAGTTACCTTTTTCTCTTTATAAAATTTTTTATTTTAAAATACATATGTTTTATTCAATATAAAACATTTTAATTATACTACATGTAAAATGCTACTTTCCTTTTTCATTAGAAATTATGTCTTTTACTCTAATTAAAACATCCACCTTTTATGCAATTAAAAATTCATTTTTCTTTTTATTTAATGTAAGTAAAAATGCATAATTTATCAATTATTTTTCTATTTTTTTACTTTTATATATATATATATATATATATATATATATATATATAATTTTAATAAAAAATTGTTAAATAAAATTATTATATTAACTTTTTAAATTTTCATTTTTATATTTAATTAATTTGTAGTTTTAAATTTACTAAAATTATTTAATTGTTATATTAAAATGTGTATATTATTTAAAGTTTGCACAATGTGTAGATTCACAACTAGTTTATTATTTGATGTTTAACATTTTAAAACTACTTGTAATTGAATTTTTTTTTGTTAATAAATTTAATATAGTCAGTAATTTTTTTTATAAGTGCTCTTTAACTTTTAACTTATTTTAATTGTAAAATTTGCACCAATTATAGCGAGTAACATAATTTTTTAATTTTTTTATGAAATGATTTTTTAAATATCATATACACATTATTTTATTTTTTTTATTTTTATCATCATTTTTTTTAAATATTTTAAAAATCAAATTACGTGTTTAAAAAAGTATTATAAAAATTCAACAATAATTTATCATATATAAAGTATTCATAAATTCAATGAATAGATCTAAAATCAATTTACATGTAATTTAGATTAAATATATCCCAACAAAAACTCTAATTAAATTATGTTACAAAAAATTTATAAAAAAAAATTTAGCACTTACTTTTCTTTTAGTAATATGTTATGACACTTGTTTGAAAAATTAAAATTATAAGAAATTTTTATATGATGAATTTTTATTAATTTTTTTAAAATATATGTTTTTAATCATGTAATTTGATATTTATATTATTTTAAAAAAATTATGACAAGAAAATAAAAATAAAATAGTGACTATATGATATTAAAAAAATGTTCAGAAAAAGTGAAAAGAATTGCTATTTTTGTTATAATTTGTACAAGTTTTATAATTGTCTAAACAAATTAAAAAGTAAAAAGTACTTATAAAAAATAATTAACTATGCTAATTTTTTTAATGCAAAGAAAATGATGTAAGTTTAAGCATAAATTATTTTAAAATTTTAAACATTAAATAGTAATGTTAGATAAAGAAAAACTAAAAAAAGTATAGTTTAAAAATAATAATTAATAATAATTAATAAAAAAACTAAACATTTTAAATAAAAGTTAATTATGCAATTTGAAATTTTAAAAAATTAAAAGATAAGTGCAGAAATAAATGGCCAAAGTATAAAAATCTACACCCAAGAGATAAAGATCCCATAAAATAAAATTTCAGATTTGCCATTAATTTGTTTGATTTGCGTCATTTATTTCAATTTTATTTATATATATCGAGGAAAAAAAAAACAAGAAAAAAAAATCTAAACAGCACCCATCACCAAATTAATAATAGAAAATTCTGATGCAGATGGTATACTTGTAGAATTCATGTGCGGAATATATACATATAGGAGGCAGACATTAATTCGGATGACTTAGTTCGGTCGGTTATTCGTTTCATTTAGTAAGGTTTGATTTTAAATGTTCAAATCTAAAATTATTTTCAGTTTGATTTAGTTGTTTAATTAATTCGATTTGGTTTATTTAAATTTGATTTGTATTGATTTTTAATATCAATATTTAAAATTATTTTTGGTTTAATTTGATTTGATTTTTTATATAAAATTTTCAGTTAGTTGAATTAATTAGATAAACCAAAAGATTATTCAAATTTTAAAATATTTTATATAATATATAAATAAAAATAAATTAAATATTAAAATACATTATAATTTGAAAATTTTGATTTTAGTTCAGTGGTGATAAAAAATTCGGTTCAGTTATTTTTGCTGTCTAAAAAATTGTGTCGGTTTTTATATTTAGAATTTCGTTAAATTAGATTTTAGGTAATTTTGATTCATTTTTAATTCAACCAACCAAATGCACAGATAGCATATTCTCTACATGTTTCTTGAATGATTTTTTAAAAATGATCTACCCAAATGTATTATTAATTAAATTATAGTATATAATATATGCTATGTTTTTAATAATTAAATATAGAATTATTTAAAATATTTTTCAGTATAAAATTTATTTTTATTTTTCTAATAATTACAATTATTAGTATGATGGTATGTTAGCGGGAAAAAAAGTATTTATATAATTCAAGGATGCGACTACATTCATCAACCAGTAAAATTTAGTGGCTATCGCATTCACCATCCACTGAAAAAGATGAACTCAAGAGAATATCAGTATTGAGGGAGGTCTCGGCTGCCGTTTCCAGGTCCCTCACCCACCCCAGGCGAGCGAGACTGATATTTATTTTTAAATGGACGTGTGTTTCGAGTAATTTTCCTATTATATTTCTCACTTAACCGAGATTTTGGTTGCTTCATCTTCATGTGAGGAGCCACTTCTTTTGCAATTGCAACAGTAGCAGTGAAATTAATGTTGTTGTGTTTTCCGAGTCCAACTACATCAATTTGTTTTGTACTTCTGATTTCTTGTTCTCTGCTGGTGCAGAATTGGACTCTTACGCTGTCACGATCTCACTTCTTCTGGATTATTAAATTGTAAAATTAATGCCTTTTGTATTGTTTTGACCCAAGATATTACGTCTGAAACGCAAACTCTATATGTTTGTATATATTATTTCTATCTATCTGTATCCATACTATCTATTATATTAATATTAATGCTTTTTGTGTCAACTTTAAAGCTTTCAGCCATCATTTTATTGGGTTTATCATAATAACATGAAAAATGTCATTGTCAGTGTGCAATATAAATTAGGGATATGCACAGTCGTAACAGTTTGAAAAATACAAATTTTATAGATCTAATTTGAAAGTTGAAGAATTTGAAAATCAAGTATTTGGACCCATCTAAAAATTTGGAATATTTTGAAGTAAAAATTTAAATTTTTCAAAATAATTCGAAATGAATATTCAAAATAAATGAATATTTTAAAATAGTTATATATATATGTCGATTTTAATTTCGATTATTCAGTTCGATATAATTTAGAACAGTTCGGTTTGGTTTTTAATTTGAAGAACTCATATTTTCCCGACCCAATTCAATAAATATTTTTAAAATGATTCAGTTTGAAAAAGTTTCAATGGTCAATAAATATTTTTGATTCTAAAAATTTTAGGTTCAATTTTTTTAAAATAATTCAAATTTTCCAGAATCTATGCACAACTCTAATAAAAATCATATTTTTTCTTATGTGCAAAAGAAAAAGTGTTTGATCGGTAGGAAATAATTTTATATATTGGCTCATGGATTACTTTTAAGGATAGGATATTAATTTAAAGGTTCAATTGCTTGGTAAAAGATAAAGCAAGAATTGGAATCGGAATTAATTATTATGATTTTTAATATTTAGCTAATTAAAGAATATATATTACTTATTTTGGGACGAGCAACAGTCTTTTATAAGAGTTCTCCAGAAAAACAATATTTTATAAGGGTTAACCTTTAAAAGAATAAATTCATGTACTTTTTGAGATAGAATTTTTAATTTTACTTATTTTATAAGTTAAAAATATAAAATTTTGTCCTTACTGAGATTAACTTCTATTTAATATGGGACAATTGTCCATAGTATGTAGTCAATCAATTTGCTTAGAAATGTGATTTGTGAGAAGATAGATTTATTATAATAATGAGATGGGGTTTTGCATCAAGAGCTCAATAAAATAAAAAGGAAGTAGCTATTAAGCTCATAGATATTACAAATTAATTATTGAACATCATATCGCAGATTCCGACTAATTCAAGTGCAGCGTCCTCTAAATCATCTTCTCCTTTCCTTCTAATGATATCACTCATTTCCTTAGCTTTTCTCCTCACATCTTCACCACCTCTCTCTACCACTACCTTTCTTATTGTGTTTCCTATTTCTTCCCTATCAAGCCTTCCCTCGCTCTCATCGTTCCTATTCACCACTACACCCACACCAACCTCCTCAGCTAATTTTGCATTTATTGGTTGATCAAGATGCATTGGCATGGCTATTATCGGAACTCCAAATTTCATACTTTCCATAGTAGAGCTCCATCCGCAATGACTCACAAATCCTCCAATGCTACTGTGCTCTAATATTTTTGCTTGTGGAAGCCAACCCTCAGCTACTAGACCTTTCTCTTTAACCCTTTCAAGATATCCTTTAGGCAGTGCATCTTCTAGATTAATCTTCTCTCCAACAGGGAATCTAACAACCCATATAAAATTTACATTGCTCAGCTCTAAACCGTAAGCAATCTCTTCCCTTTCTTCCATGGAAAGAAAATATTCACTGCCAAATGAAGCGAATACAGTCGATGCTTTTTCCTTCTGCTTGAGCCATTGAATAACCTCAATATTTTTGTCTTCATGAATAGTTATAGAGTCTTCTTGAACAAGAGGGCCAACAGGAACAATCTTCTTCATCAACTTAACAGAAAGATAATCGATGTATTTTCCTTCAAGTTCTGTAAAAGTCTTTGCCAAAACCACTTGAGAAGATAGTCTAAAACTCCGAAGAATCCTAGATTCATCATTCTGTTCACTCGATGAAGATTTTAGCATTTGCAAAACCTTTTTTTCCAAATACCCTTTAGGAAGAATATTTGGAAAAGGGAAATTATCTCTGGAACTTTCAAGGAAATGCTCGCAAATAAGGTTCGTGACTATGGAGGTACATAGAAAGAACACGGCCGGTATATCAAAAGATAAAGCAATAGTTGCGGCCCATGGCTGAATGAAATCATAGATAAGCAAATCTGGTCTTAAGGTTTCAAGAATGTTGGAGAAGCCAGGGATGGCCATATCAAAAGCTTTCTTGAGAGTTTCCATGAGATGGGGTGGCAGTCCATTAGTAGTATGGCACTGAGGAGGAAGGTCAGGCAAAGATGGAAGATGGAGTTCAACAAGACGGATAGAGAGTGAGTAGGCAGGTGATATATTTTGCTTGATGGAATTGAGGTTTATAGGTGTAGAACATAGGTAGATGCGAAAGTTTCTCCTGGCGAGCTTCTTGGCGAGTTCCAGGAAAGGAGATATGTGGCCATGAGCTAGCCATGGAAACATTAACACATTGATAACATTTCCTTGTCTTCTCTCCATAGATGTAGATGAATATAATTCTTTATTATTATTATTTTTTTGAGAATAGATGAATATAATTCTTTGTGTCTATAACCTGTTTTGCATAATATAACCTCTTTTATATTGAATGTAGAGTGGAAGTTTTATTTGAATTTGTATTGTTGAGATGATGCGTAGCAAAGAAGAGAAGTGCGTGGAAGCAGAATATAGAGGCTGATGTTATAAGTTTGTCCACTTTGACTCTTTTTAGATTAGTGAATGTAGAGACTTCACTTGTTAAATTTGGATTAGTTAATTTATAACTTTAATATATAAAATTTGGGAGTTCTTTACCATCTTTGATTTGTTATCAATTTTATTAACGTTTTAGTAGATTTCATGTGCCAACATACGCTAAGTATGAGTATAACGTTTTAAAAAATTGAATTGAGAATATTTAGAATTAAAAATTTTGATTGACGGTTTAACTTTTATCTAATGGAATTGTTCTAAAAAAAATTTATTGGAAAAAATCAAAACATCATGAATATTTTGCAATATTTGAATGAAGTACCGAACTGCATTACTCTGAATTATATATATTTTACCTCGTCACTCACGACGAATGCCTTTCCTCCATAGTGTAAATCTTAGCTGCTTTTATTAGGTAAAAAATAAATAAATAAAGGTGAGAAACAGAATTGGAATGGATGATTTCGATTCCTAACATTTTATTTGCTAAAATTAACATAAAAATGATAATGTAATTTCTCATCAATGGAAATTATTATTTTCCTCTTATTTTTAAGGAATGACTTTTGATTCTTTGAAAAATTAAATTAAATCAATTATAAATTGATCCAATATTTAAATATTAATATTTATTTTTTAAAATTTATAAATGAAATATATAAAATTCATAAAAATATGCATTAAATGTTTGAATAAAAAATATTTATTAAAAGTAAATAATTTTTATAATTTTTAAAAAATAATAATAATATTTTTATAAATAAATATTTTAAAAGTATTTTATAACTCATCATTATAATATTAATTTTTAATATATAAAAATAATTATAATATTACTTTTTTATAAATAAAAAATAATTATAAAAATATTTTTTTATAAAAGAAATTTTAGTTGTTAATTGATATTTGATTTCATTCTCATTCTCATTATAATTCTCATTCTCATTCTTATTCTCTAGTGAAACTAAATACCTTCTACAAATTTTCATTCCCTTTCTCATTCCTTCTCATTCCAATTATGATTCTGGAGCACGAACTAAATGCCCCCTTAGAAAAATCTTAAAGTGTCTAAGATGAGGTTAGAAAAATCTAGTGTGTAAATTAAAAATACATTTATAAGATATTTATACATCTAAAATTAATAATAATGAATGAAGCATAAGAAGTGTTTATATATATATATAAATATAAATATATATATATATATTATATATATATATATATATATATATATATATATAAACACTTCTTATGCTTCATTCATTATTATTAATTTTAGATGTATAAATTAACAATTAAAATTTGTAGTTTTACTTAAAATTACATATTTTTATTAGATAAAAAATGTCACACATTATCTCACATAGCCCGAGATTGACATTTAAAACCAATCACTAAAGAAATTGCTCAGTTTAATTAATTTTTATTATAATATCCTTATATTTGTAAGAGGATTCAAAATTAATATCTTATAAAAGTTTAGTATTGTACATACGTTACATTTAGAGAATAAAAACTTTTAAAGTACTATGTATTTTTTTGATAGTGAAATACTATTCATGAATAGTAAAATATGTATTTATTAATAGTAAAATACTATTTATGAATACTAAAACACGTACAAAATAATTGGATAATATAAATATTACATTTTTAAATATAGCTTAACCACCAATGTTTTACAACACTTATACAATAATCTTAAGAAATAAAGGAACAATGCTACTCTAATAAGGATGTTGGCCAACCTTATTCTAAAACTTCTATTCATACTCATTTAACTCTGTCCACCAACTATCAAGCTCTACTATCTGAAAATGTTTATAAAATAGAGTAAAATAAGTACAAAAATACTCAATGAATAGATGTTACAAACAGAAAATAGTTTAGCTAAATTAAATATAATAAACATTTTAAATTAAAATACTAAAGCATTTATAATCAAATTATCATTTACTCAAAATATCCAATTCAATCTTACTTTCAAACATATTCAAAGCATAATTAATTGAAACATGTACCTTTGCAAATATCAGTACAACCTTTCATTTGTATTAACCATCTCTATAACAAGCATCACAACTCAGCCATAACATACAGGCCATCATAAACTCACTCTCTAGGCACACTTGAAGGCTAACCCTTCAACTACATTAGCACGAAATGACCCTTCTTCCTTCATCGTCCTACAATCAAGTGCCCTGTTGTTTATTACGCAATAACAACCAACACAATCTCAAATGTGCATATAACACCTCAACACATTTACACAACTCATATAGGGTGGTAATACTCAAACCAAATATCATTTTCATCAAATAAATAGTCAAATCATTTCTATCACATTTGTTGTTCAATAAAGTATTTAAAACCAAAACAATCTCATTATAGTTCAAAGAAGTAAAATCAGGTTGAGCATAAGGCCATTTTAATCACCAAGAAATCAAAAGGATCTCAATTCAGATAATAAAGCAAAATAAATAAAAGTAATACATTTAATTCATGTACTTGGAACCTTTAAAGCTTAAAAATTAAATATGTGATTCAAGTAGTATAAGGCTTAATTGAAACCATTTATAATACCTCAATTCAAGTTCATTAAACAATATTAAAAAGCTCATTTTCTTACTATTATAAAAGGTATTAAAGGGCTTGAACATCTATTCACCAAAACAGTTTATAAACACATAAACCTGGTTCGCCGAATTTGCTTAACTTGCACCTGCACATCCCTTGCCTTTTCCAGTACCTAACATATACAATTTCATTTATAAATCATTAATATAAGAATATCATATAGTAACCTAACCATGCAGCCCCCAAACTATATGCAAAATATTCAAATTAACTTAACTCTACAAACCGGCCTTATTAACTCTATAAGGGCTGTTTTCAGGCCTATATTAGAAAAATTGCTCTAACCTGTAGAAAAGAAATTTTAACCTCAAATTGTAGCTAGGAATAAATCTTTGTGTCTAGTACCTTCAATTAAAATTTCATTTCCATCCAATAACCACAAATAAAATTAGAAAGTTGGCATTACAAGCATCTCAATTACTTAAACAGATTGAGCAATAAAAAATATAGGTTTGTTAGACCACTATTCAGGCATAATCAGCTCTGAATCAAAACTATAAAGTTTTATAGAACTCTTTTAAGTTTTTTCAAAATCAAACCAAACTTAATTTTGAGTTTCCTAGCTCAAGATATACTAAACATATCTAGACTAGTTTAAACTCATGAACTCTGTAAACCTGGTTCATATACTAACTTTGAAACATTAATGGGACTTATAGCAAAAGAATTATTAGTTGAAATTTTAATCAGTATTAGATATATATGTCTATAATATGCTATAAAATTGTCACACTCATTAGGCACCCACAAATAGAGTTATATATAACAAATTATAACCAGCTCAAAGAAACTAATAGACTAAGCAATAAAATGTTTTCTTTTATTACCCTAACATAGAGATTGAATCAGATCAAGATCAAAGAGTAAAAATTTTATATAATTAGTCAAAGGTTCCAGATCATCAAATAGAACTTAATTTAGAGCTCTCTAGATTAAGATATTATTAAATTACAGATACTGAAAAATCAAAATTATCAAACCTGAATTCTGCAACTTAGGAACCATAAATTAAATCAACCAAAATACTAAAATTACTTACCAAATCAATCACCAAAATCTTCTAGGATGAATATTATAGCCTTATTTGTACTTTAGATCTTCAATTTTGCTTGAAAAATCACTTCTAGGAAATAAGTCAGCCCTCTTTTCCCTTTTTTTTCTTCCCTTCCTATGGTTGCTCACAATGGAAGAAGAAGATATACCCAAAAATAATAATTATACAATATGTAAAATTATTTTTTTGGTCCTTAATGAAATGCTTAAGTTACCTATAAATCCTCAAGCTTTCAATTGTTCAATCAAGGACAATCATTTTGCTACAATTGAGTTCTTTCCTTTATAACTATATCTATATATATACTAACTTATATTTAAATTAAATCAATATATATATATATATATATATATATATATATATATATATATATATATATATATATATATATATATTGAATGTAAATTAAATCATTTTGTTACATAATGAATGTAAATGTACTAAGAATTAGGTTATGGTAGTGACAATTCTACTCACCTTAGAAAATTTCACCCCTGAAATTGAGTTAAAACAAATGAGGGTATTGGTTTCTCATGTCTTTCTCTCACTCCTAAGTAGGTTCCTTTCTCCTATGGTGTTTTTATAACACTTTCACTAAAGTTATGATTTTATTTCTTAACACCTTCATTACCCTAACAACAATTGCAACTAGCTCTTTTTCGTAAGATAAGTTTTCTTTCAATTCTATGGGTTAGGCTTGTAAAAGGTGATTAGGTTCACTTCTATACCTCCTCAATATAGACACATGGAAAACATTATGAATTTGAGATAATTCTATAGGTAAGGCCAACATATAAGCTACTGGACTAATAATCTCAATTACCTTATATGGACTAATGTACTTAGGACTTAGTTTTCCCCTTTTACCAAACCACAAAACTCCTTTCCAAGGTGAAATCTTTAGGAAGACCTTGTCACCCACAACGTATTCAATTAGTTCCCTTTTTAAGTCTGTATAACTCTTTTATCTATCTTGGGCTTCCGTAAATCAATCCCAAATTAGTTGAATTTTCTCTGTTGTAATTTGCACAATTTCTAGACCAACTAATTATCTTTCCTAAACTTCATCCCAACAAACTGTAGTTCTACACTTCCTTCCATATAGTGCTTCACAGGGTGCCATTCCTAAACTAGAATGAAAGGTGTTGTTGTAGGCAAATTCCATCAAAGGTAGATGTTTATCCTATCTACCTTGCAATTCCATCACACAAGTTTGAAGTATGTCTTCTAATGTCTGGATTATCCTCTCTGATTGACCATCTATTTAGGGATGAAAAGCTATACTAAACCTCAACGTAGTACCCAAAGCATGCTACAAACTTGGCTAAAATCTAGATGTAAATAGAATACTATGCAATATGACCACTTCTTTGATATAGATTTCAGTAAGTTTATCTAGTAAGTAACTCACTTTCATAGGCTAATTTAGTGAGTCAATCAATAATCACCCAAATTGCATCATGTCCCTATTGAGTTCTAGACAATCCAATTACAAAATCCATCATAATATGCTCCCAATTCCATTTAGGAATAGGAAGAGATTGCAATGTTCCTACTGGATGCAGATGTTCTGCCTTAACATATTGGTAAACCAAACATCTAGCCATAAACTTTGCAATGTCTTTCTTCATTCCTAACCACCAATAGTTATCTTTTAAAGTACAGTACATTTTGGTACTTCCATGATGCATAGCAAATGTTGAATTGTGTGCTTCCTCCATTATCTCTCTTTTCAAAACTTCAACATTAGGTACACATAATCTACCCCCATATAATAAAGAACCATCCTCTAAAATCACAAAGTTTGTCCTATTACCCTGCTATACTTGCTCTTTGATTTTCACCAATTGTTCATCATAACTCTATGCCTCCCTACCTTTCTCAATCAATATTGGTCGAATCCTTAAAGCAGTAAGAAATGCTCCTTTCTCACCTTGAGCTAGCTCCACATTTAATGCCCTTAACTCAAGTAATAATGAAATTCACATAGTCTGAATGTAAGATAAGTTACTTGAGGACTTCCTACTAGGTGCATATACTACCACATTAGCTTTTCCTAAGTGATATTCAATGGTGAAATCATAATCTTTTAAAAGCTTAATCCATGTTCTGTGCCTCAAGTTCAACTCTTTCTAACTTAATTTGTACTTTAAGCTTTTTTGATATGTGAAAATCTAACACTTCTCACTATATAAGTAATATCTCCAAATCTTCAAAGCAAAAACAATTATTGCTAGCTCTAAGTCATGTGTAGGGTAGTTCAACTCATGTGGCCTTAATTGTCAAGAAGCATAGGCTACCACCTTACCCTATTGCATCAGTACATAACTTAAACCATTTCTAGATGCATCACTGTACATAATATATTCTAGCCTCATCACTGGTAGTGTCAACATTGGTGCTAAAGTTAAACATGCCTTTAGGTTATCAAAATTTTCTTAGCATTCTTCATTCCAGACAAACTTTACATTTGTCCTTTATAGTTTTGTTAAAGGTGAAGCAATGATGGAGAAGTTCTACACAAATCTTCTATAATAACCTGCCAGCTAGAAAGCTATATACCTCGTGCACACTAGTAGGTGGTTTCTAACTGAGAATTGCTTCAATCTTCTTAAGATAAACATACACTCCTTCTATTGAGATGACATGTGCTAGAAATACCACATTTTTCTAGCCATAATTCACATTTGCTAAACTTGGCATACAATTGTTTATCCCTTAAAGTCTATAATACAATCCTCAAATGCTCAACATATTCTTCCTTTGACCATGAATATACTAAAACATCATAACAAAGGTATCCAAATAAGGCTTGAATACCCTAATCATCAAATACATGAATGTAGTAAAAGCATTAGTTAACCCAAATGGCATTACTAGGAATTCATAATGCCCATATCGAGCTCTAAATATTGTTTTAAGCACATTTACTACCTTAATCTTCAACTAGTGATGCCCAGACCTTAAGTCAATCTTTAAAATACTCTAGCTCCTGGTAACTTATTAAATAAGTCATCAATCTGTGGCAATGGATACTTGTTATGCATAGTCACCTTATTCAACTATCTATAATCAATACACAATCTCATGGTACCATCCTTCTTCTTCACAGATAAAACTGGTGCACCCCAATGTGATACACTAGGTCTAATGTAGCCTTTTTCACGTAATTCTTGCAACTACACCTTCAAGTCTTTCAATTCTGCTGGAGCCATTTCGTATGGAGCTTATGAAATAAGAGTTGTCCCTGGTTGTAAATTACTACTAAACTCAATCTCTCTATCAGGTGGTAAACCTGAAAGATCTTCAGGAAATACATCTATAAAATCATTTAGCATAAGAAGACTGTCAAGCTTTTGCACTTCTTATTCAGTGTCAATAACATATGCCAAGAATGCTTCACACCCTTTTCTTATCATTTTTCTAGTTATAAGTGTTAAAACCATACTATAATGCTTTGAACCCTTTTCACCTCTAAACACAATTTTACTACCCATAAGCATCCATAACTATACTTTCTTCTTATAACAATCAATTAGTGCTTAATATTTGGTTAGAACATCCATACCAAGAATCACATCAAACATCTGTAATGGTAATGGCACTAAGTTTGCTTCTAATTTTTTACCCCTAAATTCTAGCTCACAACCCCGATAAATATGTCTATAAACCACTAATTCACCCACTGGCATATATACAACCAAACCTTGGTCTATCACACTCTTTTCTTTTGGTATGCATGATGTGAAAGATGATGCAAAAAATGAATGAATTAGTTGCACCTGGATTAATTAAAGCATAAGCATTTTCACCAAAGATAGTTAACCTACCATAAATAACATCATTTGATGATGATGCCTCCTATTATGTCATAGCAAAGACCTTGGGTTGCACTGATGGTCTCTTTGTATGTATGGGCCGAATATGTTACGTTGATGTAGATGCATGACCCTCTTTGTTGACATCAACTCCTAAATCTCTACCTATGCCTCTACCAAAGCTAGAAGTCTTACCTCCTCTACTACCTGTTCTCTGGACTCCTCTACCAGTACTAGTGTCAAACTGTGCAAAATTAGGATAATCCCTCCTAATATGCCTAGATCCACCACACTCAAAACACTAGATAGTCCTTTTCCTATAATCTTCTCCCTCGTGAACACAACCATAAATAGTATAAGGTGTTGTCCTTTTAAATGAACTACTTGAACTTGCCATAGGTTGTCTCACAAAGCTCTAACTAAACTAAGAAAACTATGGTCTATTAGTGCCTAACCAAGTCCAAGACCCTATACTGCCTCTGAATCCTCCTATCTCTAGCCTTTGTTGAGATGTACCAGCTCCCTTGCTAAATATTTTTTGCCTCCTTGCCCAAACTGGAGCCTTGAACTTGCCCTTTTGTTCTATCTCATCCCTTAGCTTCTCTCTCTCAATTGCCTTCTCAACCCAGCCCCTAAAAGTATGGCCTTCATATAATGATAATTCATTCTTTAACGTAGTCTATAGGCCCTCCTTAAACCTATAACATTTATGAGCTTGACTTAGGAAAATATCTGATGTATACCTATATAACTCTTTAAATTTATCCATGTATTCTTATACTGACATTGCCCCTTGTTTTAAAGTAATGAACTCATTCTACCTTTCAACCTTAAACACATATATCAAGTATTCCCTACATAACTCAATCTTGAATACATCCTAAGTTAATTTACCACCATGTAACAATCTAACCCGAGCAAACCAAGCATTTGCCATATCATGTCGGAGGCATTACACATTATCAACTTTTTGTGCTTCAATTAATGTAGGAATATTAAAGGCTTTCTCTATAGCTCTCAACCATTTTTCTACCTCCTGAGAATCAACAGAGCCATGAAATTTGAATGCCTTACATTTCTTAGCATGTTCAATTATATCACCAGGCCTTCTCCTATGCTCTTGGGCTGATAAAGTAGCAATAATAGTCTCTGTAAGTATTTTAGGATCAAGCTACAATATATGTACAACTTAAGGTGAGGCAGGTGGATGTTGCTAAATAATAAATGTCCTAGCCTCAGACTCTATCTCAGGATTAGCACTACCCCTAGACTCTACTTTATCACTATCGTGTTGGCCAACTCTCCCTCGTCTAGGTGGCTTACCACAATTCCTTCTTGGTGGTGTCCTATAAATATAGCAAAAATATTTTTAGAATTTCATCAAACTATAGCAAAAGGAAAGTTTAAACAATCATTTTACAAAGCTTGGATACCAAAATTGTCACACCTCATCTCACATTGCTCGAGATGGACATTTAAAACCAACCATGAAACAAATTGCTTAGTTTAATCAATTTTTATTTCAATATCCTTTTATTTGCAAGAGGATACAAACTTAATCTCTTATAAAATTTTAGTGTTGTATATATGTTACATTTATAGAATAAGAACTTTAAACTACTACGTATTTTTAAAATAGTGAAATATGTATTTAGGAATAGTGAAATACATATTCATGAATAGTGAAATACATATTCATGAATAGTGAAATACATATTCATGAATAGTAAAATACATATTTATGAATAGTAAAATACTATTTGTGTATAGTAAAATACATACAAAATAATTGGATAATATAAATATTACATTTTTAAATATGGCTTAACCACTAATGTTTTACAACACTTATACAACAACCTTAAGAAACAAAGAAACAAAGCTACTCTAACGAGGATGTTAGCCAACCTAATTATGAAACTTCTATTCATACTTACTTAACTCTGTCCACCAACTATCAAGCCCTGCTATCTGAAAATGTTTATAAAATAGAGTAAAATGAGTACAGAAATACTCAATGAATAGATGTTACAGGAAAAAAATAATTTAGCTAAATTAAATATAATAAACATCTTAAATTAAAATACTAAAGCATTTATAATCAAACTATCATTTACTTAAAATATCCAATTCAATCTTGCTTTCAAACATATTCAAAGCTTAGTCAATTGAAACATATGTCTTTACAAATATCAATACAATCTTCCATTTGTATTAACCATCCCTATAACAAGCATCATAACTCGGCCATAACATACAGGTCATTATAAACTCACTCTCTAGGTACACTTGAAGACTAAATCTTCAACTACATTAGCACGAAATGACCTTTCTTCTTTCACCATCCTGTAATCAAGTGTCATGTTGTTTATTGTGCAATAATAACCAACATAATCCAAATGTGTATATATCACCTTAGCCACATTTACACAACTTATAAAGGGTGGTAATACTCAAACCAAATACCATTTTCATCAAATAAATAATCAAAACATTTCTATCACATTTGTTATTCAACAAAGTTTTCAAAACCAAAATAATCTCATTATAGTTCAAAAAAGTGAAACCAAGTTTAGCATAAGCTCATTTTAATCACAAGGTAATCAAAAGGATCTCAATTCAGATCATAAAGAAAAACATATAAAAGTAACACATTTAATTCATGTACTTGGAACCTTTAAAGCTTAAAATTTAAACATGTGATTCAAGTAGCATAAGGCTTAATTGAAACCATTTATAATACCTCAATTCAGGTTCATTAAAAAAATATTAAAAAGCTCATTTTCTTACTGTTATAAAAGGTATTAAAGGGCTTGAACATCTACTCACCAAAATAGCCTATAAACACACAAACCTAGTTCACCAAATTTGGTTAACTTGCACCTGCACTTCCCTTGCCTTTTCTAGCACCTAACATATGCAATTTCATTTATATATCATCAATATAACAATCTCCTATACTGGACCTAATCATGTAGGCCCCAAAATATATGCAAAATGTGCAAATTAACTTAACTCTAGAAAACCATACCTTATTATCTCTACAATGGCTAATTTCAGGCTTATATTAGAAAAAATTGCTCTGACATGTAGAAAAGGAACTTTAATGTAAAATTTTAACTAGACATAAGTCTTTGTGTCTAATAACCTTTAATAAAAAAATTCACTTCCATCTAATAACCACAAAAAAATTATAAAGGTCATAGTACAAGCAGCTCAATTACTTAGACAAATTGAGCAATAAAGAGTATAGGTCTGTTAGACCACTATTCAAGCATAATCAACTCTGGATCAAAACTACAAACTTTTATAGAACTCTTTTAAGTGTTCTCAAAATCAAAACCAAACTTAATTTCAAGTTCCTAGCTCAAGATATACCAAATGTATCAGGACTAGTTTAAACTCATAAACCTCTGTAAACTTGGTTCACATAATTAAAAATGGGTTGCTTTCAGAGCTGATTTAAAAAAATTCTAGGACTTATAGAAAAAGAATTGTGAGCTAAAATTTTAATTTCTCTTAGATATGTATTTCTAGAACATGCTATAAAATTTTCACACTAATTAAAGACCCACAAACCAAGTTATATAAAACGAATTATAACCAGCTCAAAGAAACTGACGGACTGAGCAATAAAATGTTTTCTCTTATTACCCTAACATAGAGACTGAATCAGATCAAGATCAAAGAGGAAAATTTTTAGATAATTATTCAAAGGTTCCAGATCATCAAATAACACTTAATTTCGAGCTCTCTAGGTTAAGATATGATCAAATTACAGAGACTAAAAAACTTGAATTATCAAATTTGAATTCTACAACTTAAAAACCTTAAATAAATTAATCAAAATACTAAAATTTCTTACGAAATCAATCACCAAAGTCTTATAGGATGAATATTATAGCCTTAATATAAATTTATATCTTCATTTTTGCTTGAAAAATAACTTCTATAAAAGGAAATAAATCAGTCCTCTTTTCTCCTTTTCTTTTCTTTCTTTCTTTCTCTATTTTTTTTTCTTCCCCCCTTCCTATGGCTGCTCACAATGGAAGAAGATATATAATTAAATAATATGTAACATACTCCTTTTAATCATTAATAAAATGCTTACGTTACCTATAAATCCTCAAGCTTTCAATTGTTCAATCAAAGACAATCATTTGCTGCAATTGAGTTCTTTCCTCTATAACTATATCTATATATATACCAACTTTATTTAAATTAAATCTATATATATATATAATATATATAATATATATATAATAGATATATATATGTGTGTGTGTGTGTGTGTGTGTGTGTGTGTGTGTGTGTGTTAAATATAAGATTATTTAAGTATTTATTATACTATTTAGGAATTGAATGTAGGTAAAAAAAGTTTTATTTATAGGTAAAATTATTAGAATTTAATATTTTATTATATTCCTTGTCAACATATTATTATTTTTTATTTGGATGTGTGCTTTTGGTACTTTTTAGAGAAGATATAAATAACTAGCATGTGGTTTTACTCAATTTCAATTAGAAACTGTGTATTTATTTATTTATGATAAACGACTACTCTTTCATCTAGTCTATCAGGAGGCAATTTACACTAACACAAATTGAGATGATTACATGCCATGGGTAAAAATGAAAGTTTGATTGGTTGCAGAGTTTCAACATGTGGTTAGAAATGAGTGAACCACCAAATAGCGATTTGTACAATTTTCATAATTTTATTTTAAAATAAAACAATTTTTATTTTAGGTGTTTATTTTAATTTATGAGGAAATACCAACAAATCATTAATTTTTAAATTTTTATTTAATATATTTTTATTAGTTTTTTCTAATGAAAAATAAAATATACTTTTATAAAATTTTTTATAATTTTTAATTTTTTCACAAAGTGTTAGCTAATTTATAACTAACAGTGTTGCTTATGAAAATTTGAATTTTTTTTTTTTAAAAGAAACTACATATTTTACGAAAAAGGTTATATAAAATATGCAATGTAATTTTTTTTTTTTCAAATACGTCAAGTTTTTTTTTAAAGTTATTACTATTTTTGTAAATTTAAAATATTTATAAAATAATTTTACATTATTTATAATGAAATAACAATAGAAAGTATAAATAATCTTGAACAAAAAAGAAAAAATTAAATTAAACATATCAAAAATTAATAAAAATGTCATATGAAAGAAAAACTAAAAGATTAACAATCTATTCATATTTCTTCATAAATTAAAATAAATAATTTAAGGGATTTTTTTCATAAAATATCAAAAATGAAAAATATTTCAAAAGTTACGTTGACCAAAAATATTTTCAAAACTAACTTCCCTAACTTTTTTTTTCCAAATATGAAAACTACTTTCCTTTCTTATCTTTAGGGCACTTTCTTTTATTTTCATTGTTATTTTTTCTCAATATTTTTTTTCTATTGTCTTCATCTATTATTTTCTAAATATTTTTTTACTGAACATTTTTTTTTACTATCTTCATATTTTTTGCCTCAACATTTAGTGTTTCATTTTCTATTTAATTAATTTTTATCTAATTAGAAAAAGGGCCAATTTTTTTCCTCAACATTTTTTTTTCTACTATCTTCATTTTTTTTTTTCTACTACTTCATTTTTTCTCAATGTTTTTATTTTGCTCAATATTTTTTTCTACTATCTTCATCTTTTTTTTTTCCTCAACATTGTTTTTGCTCAACATTGTTTTCTAATTTTAAGATACTATCTCCATCTTTTTTTTTCTCAACGTTTTTTTTTCTTGCTCAACATTGTTTTCTAATTTTAAGGTATTGTCTTCATTTGTTTTTTTCTCAAAGTTTTCTTCTTTTTTTTTGCTCAATTTTTGTCATGACCTGAATCCATAGGTACATAACCGATAGTAGCGAATGAAAAATGTATAATGCAACCAAAACCCATAGTAAGCCTTAGAAATTTTTGTAAATAAAATCAATTGTCTCAACAAGCAAATCATAATAAATTTCACCAATATCAAATACAAATGACAATATCTCCAAATACATTAATATCTCAACTCAAAACAAATCCACAATATCAATAATACAAGTTCTATAATTAACTATTGCGGTATCTAGAATTTGATTACATAATACGTAAATCAAATAGACAACATAAGGCAGCCGGTGAAGAAGAAACCCGACGCAGACGGTGACCAGTACCAGATTGACAGTGAGGTCCACAAAAAAATAAGTTTAGAAGAATCAACCTCACTTAGTGAATCAATATTATAAAATGTCTGATGCTTTTAAAAACATTATTTAAAACCCTTTTTAAGGTAAAGTAAAATAAAATAAAATAAAGATAGATATTGAATCTTTTACTTTTCCAATTATCTTTATATAAAATCCTTTTTAAAATCACAATTCACTTTAATATAAAATCCTCATACGAATCATGTAAATTAAGTATTTTAGTGAAAAACTTGGTAGAACACCTAAACCAATGATTTCTAATAGTCTTTCAACTCTCTTTAATTCAAGTGACTGTTGTCCCAAGAGTAAGCTCAACCGAGTTACAGCCGCAGTCCATTCACTATTCCTATATTGATGTCCTTAGAGCAATCTTAACTGAGTTACATCCCATTTTCGGCCTAAGAGCATACGCTCCACTGAACCAAATTCACACATTCTAATATATATTAGAGATCTCAATCCGTGCCGCACATGGTCCTAGGGACCACATATGGTAGCACATTCTATCATTTTTTCAATCAATTTAAATTATAAATAAATAAAGCAGAATAAAATAAATTCCATTAAAGCATCCTTTCAAATACTATTCATGCTAATAAAATAAATAATCATGCATATGGCGACATAAATATTTTTGTAGATAAATTCATATAATAAACTTCTTTATTATTTTTAACCATGTGAAAATATAATTTAAATATTCACAACACACATTCCATAAAATTAACTCCAGGTTGAAAGTGTTGGGCGACACGTCCTCTGCTGCACAAGTGCTACAGCTCTCACTCCGAAGTTCTCTAAAATAATAATATTTATTTAAAATATGCTTATATGATAAAATAAATAAATTCATAAAAATTCTCAAATTTATTAAAGTCATGGAATTGATGAGATTGACTCAGATCTAAGACACAATTGCTACACAGACTTGAAAACTAATACATACCGATGTCATGTTGTACGAGAAATCTATTGAAAATTCAGCAGAGTCTCCCTTATAAAATGGACATCTCTCTACTAAAATAGAGATGTTCTTGCACAAAACGACACTTCTATAACTTCCATAACTCAAGCATCTCGGGTTGGGCTTTTCAAACTACACTTTATTACCCAACCGAGAACTAAATAACAACATATATAAACATAAATATAATTTTCTCAAATCATTAATATAGCATAACAATTTAGTTAACGATACAATTTAATTTATTTATATAATAAAAATATAAAGGAAATTTATTTCCAAATAAATAGTAAAATTCTGTTTATAAATAAATTTTGTTAATGGAATCAAATTTCCCTTTTATAACTAAATTAGTATTAATTATAAATAACTGTTTAAATCACTTAAAATATATCATAAAAATAATAAAGGACTCGTTTAAGCTTGAAAAAAAATAAATTATTATTCATTTATTTTTCTAAAATTACTACTAATTAACTAAAAATTTGAAATTAATTATAAAAATTATTTTCATACTTTTTATTATTTAAATTCAGTCTAAAATATAATAAATAACAACCAAATTAATTAAAATTAAAATAATTACTAATTTCTAATAATTTCTCTAAAAATACATTTTTAAACATGGTCTTTAAAAATCATATCTTTATTTCTACAAAGAATTTCACAAAACTTCATTCACAAAGTTTAATCTACATAACTTTTAGAATTTAATAAAAATATAAAAATTTTGGGTTGAACACAGTATCGAAACAATAACCCAAGACTTGAAAAATCTAAAATTTCTAGAAAATTATTTAAAAAAAAAAAACCAAATGGAAGATCTCAACTCCAATATCATTTATATAACTACACCAGGCCTAATTCTAACTCAACTTAACTAAATTAACCAAAATAACTAAAATCAATTTACCTCACAACGAGGTGGTTGCTGGAGCTAATTAGGCAAATTGGTTGAGGGGTTTTGTTGCCTAGGAGGAGAGGTGTTGATCAAGACCAACGGCGTTTTTTGGGTGTCACCGGAGCCGACGATAGCAACCTCCTTTCTTCTCAATTGCCGGTAGAAACAAAGGGGACAAGGAAGGGAGGGTGACCGGAGGGAGAAGGGGCTGATGTCGCATCGACTTGAGCTGACCGGCATTGATCGGCAGCGACATATGCTAGTAAGTGGTGGTGGCAGTGGCTAGAGTGGGAGGAAGAAGAAGTAGAAGAAGAAGAAGAAGGGAAAAGAAAAGTAAGAAGAAAGAAAAAAGAAAAAAAAATGATTTTATAATTTTTTTTATTAAAAGTATAAGGTACATATATTATTTTAAAATAAAATCTCCCCCAATTATATATAGATATATATATATATATATATAATATATAAATATATATATATATATATATATATATATATAATAAATTTATTAAAAATACTCATTTAACTCTAATTTAATAAACTAATAATTAAAAATTTATAATCCACATTTATATAATAAATAAACATACAGGTCTTTACATTTTTTTTTTCTCTTCAAACTTTTTTTGTGTCAAATGAATGATTATAAACTAACATCTTCCATTATTGTAAAAAAACAATAAATATCTTCAACTATTTTAACAAGTAATAAACAAAATTTTTTCCTTTTACATTCTTAAAAAATAAAGATTTTATTTTATTTTTTTACTTTGATTTGTTTATTAAAATGTCTAACAGTTTTTTTTCAATTATCTAATACTTATTAAACATCAATATGCAACATGTTTACAATCTTTTGATGTATTTGTAATATCAACAAAAAAAAACTGAAAAAAAAGCAAAACCAAAAGCAACAACGCTGAAAAATAAAAGCAACACACTTAAAAAAGAAAAAAAAAATTATGTAATGTATCAAAAAATTATTTTTATTATTAATACTAATAAAAACAAAATTTTAATTTAAAATAAAATAATTAATTTTAAAGATCTAAGAAAAAATTGAGTTAATTAAACTAAAAATTAAATTTATACTGAATACAAAAACTAAATAAATACATAGAATAAATTTCAATTAAAAGATCACTTCAAAAATAGTAAATAGGTATAAAAAAAAACCTTATAGAAAAACAAATACAAAAGCTAAAAAAAGGGTTAAAAATGAAAAATAAAAACACAGAAAATCGCCGAACTTGAGGATTGAAAACACATAGGCCACTTTTCAAAAGCAAAAACAAGAAAAGCTAAAAAAGAAATGGCATGGTCTAACTAGACTCATTCATGATATTTTCTCTATTTTTAAAATAAAATTATGGAGAAATTACAAATAATTACGTTGTGATTTTACTAGTTATCAACCGCAAGCTGAAATCCTTAAGTCAATATAAAATTTTATTTTTCCACATGCACATGCTATATTGTCATCTCACATAGTTGAGAACAAGAAAATTTAGAATAAGTGTTAAACTACCCAAAATGCAACTTAAGAATAATTCAAAATAAATATAGGTAAAGCACTTGGATTTCGATACCCAACACGAATTTGAAGAGACTTGCAACTTTATTTGTATTTTTTTTATAATTGATGGAACACAATCATAAAATAATTAAATATGATAAGAATGATGGTAGGAATAACTAATAGAACAAAAGGAATCATAAAAGGAATGAAGCTGACAACAAAACAACACACAAGGAATGAATGAAAAAAGACTAGAAGAAATTTTTGGAATTTTTTTTAAGAATAAAAAGAATAATTAAAAATTAAAGATACGTACTTGATTATTGAGCCAAAGCTCTAATAACAAATGAGACGAACATGGTTAACTTATACTAAAGTCGTATTCAATTAATGTTGATATCTTTGCTAAGGATTGTTCAATGAATTAAACTAAAAAACCAACTAACTCCAACAAGACCCTTAAATAACCCATACTTATTAACCTTAGTTACACATAATTAAAGGTTGTTCAATGAAAACCTAATACTGAACTAAGAAAATTTCAAGTTTAAATCAAACTAGGTTTGAAAGTACCAAGCCTTCACTTGATAATTCCAATAATTCTTTGAAGAACCGAAAAAAGGACTCTAACCTCTCAAATAAATTGATAATAATCAAATAAAATTCAACCACCTTGTTTTACAAGCCTAAACAAGCTATTTATTAATATTATTAGAATAAAGGGTAAAATAGACATCAATGACGGCTGAAAAAACACACATAAAAACCCTAAAAAATTAAAATGGTTCTATCACACATAACCATACTTAAATTACACATGGCTGTGTGTAATTCCAAGCATAAAAAGATAGTAACTAGGCATGGTTGTGCCAAAAATGACACACAGTAGTGTCTGCCTAACACCAAGTAGGCATTGGCCATGTTTAAACACATACATGGCCAGTGTTTGAGCCTTTATCTACTAAATACAATCGAATTAGCCAAAATATCTTCATAAAAGTTTTAGCTCTTTGTCCAACCTTTCCCATATCCTTTTGAATCACCTCAATCCAACTTCCGTAGCAAAAGTTATGACAAAAATACCAAAGCATACTACTGAGGTACAAAAGTCAATAATCAATGCAAAGTTGCTTCAAACCAGGCACAACTAATTATTCATCTTGAACTTGAATTAAATGAACACAATGAAGCTCCTTCTCATCTTAGATCTTAGTTTCATTTGTATCACACCATATGGACTTCATGAATACTTGTCAAGCATCTTTAAACTTCTTAGTTCTAGCCTTTGTAGTTGGTCCATTGTACTTGAGTGAATCATCATACTTGGGGGCTTGCTTGGTTTGCATCAATAAGTAACCTTTATTTTTTTAAAAAAAACATATCTTTAATTAAAATGAATAAACCATAAGTAGTTATTTCTAATTTTTCATTTTCGTTTTACTAATTATCATAGAAATTTGTTTAGATTAGCTAATTTTTTTATTAGTTTTAGATATTATTGAAGAATTTCAGTTTGATTAGGAAATAAATTAAGATAATTCTTATCTTTTCTAGGTTACCTACTCAATTACAACTAGGGCTTATCATAATACAAAAAAAAAAATATACACTGAGTGAAATTAAAGTTATTAAAAATAATCTTGAATCGAATAATTTTAATTG